>JACCIC010000087.1:727500-760000 GCA_018907035.1 Sycobia sp. Sy_11 | reverse complement strand
CGTCTACTTTCTCTCTCCTGCTCTCCCTTCCGCATAATAGCCGGCGCGTATGCGTGAGACTTGTGCGAGATCCGATATATTGTGCGGGCCCATGTGTGGGCCTTATGCCGAACATCAACTGCAATCTGCCCAGACCTCTGCCTGAAAATGCGAGTGGGCGCGTAGCCGAGACACTGTGGCCGAGTAGGCTTCTCCCTGCGTTGTACCTTTGCAAGAGAATATAGTTTAGCAGCACCGTAGCAGGGATTTCAAGTGCCCCTGTCCTTAAGCTTTCTCCCTCATCTCGCTAGTTTTGTATACAGTCGATATAAAACAGTTTTGCAGGTGGCTTTTAGCCCTTAGAGGACCCATATTTCCGATTTTTTTTTCAATTTCCATTAAGAATAGGGTAATTTAATATTCCTGCCATAACTGAAAATTATGGGCACATGGTTACTCCACCGTAATTTCAGTATAGAAGTTTCGATAGTTTTCAACCATGTAAAAAAAAATAACGAAAATACTGTTTTCTTCCACTTAAAAAAATTGTTCTAATTCGATAACTAGGAGGGTTCAAGAAAAAAAAATCTTAGATGATCTAATATTATTCTTCAATGAGGAAATTCTGTGAAAAACATAAAGCGATATATGCTGCAATCCAGAGCTATTCCGCTAAAAATTAAAAAAATAAATGATAGAAAACTCCGTAAGAATGAAGTTAAAAAACAAAAAAGCTGGATGGTTTTGTAGCCCTATTATTGATAGAAATTTTAGCCAAGCATGGTGGTAGTTTTGTCAGCTGACGGGTTGCAAAATCCAACTGCACATGGCAATTGAAAATTCAGCCACATGCAGCCCTTGGATTTTCCATCGCATCGTACTAAAAATTAAGCCATTACAGTATCTCAATTGTCTTCCACGTATCTGACAAAAGCTTCAGCTACATTTTGCCAGTTATATTTTGTCATAAGATTCGGTTAAAAAAGAAAAAGAAAAACAATGAATTTTAATTAAAAAAAAATAATGCGCATGATTATCGACTAGAATATACTAGAAAGCAGACAGGCTTAATTTGCAGCAATGCTGAATCAACATGGATGTGACTTTTTTCTGTGTATTTTCAATCTTCACAAATGTGAGAACCGATACGATATTATTGAGCTGATCGGGATCCCTATCGAGGATCACTCCGTATAGCCTCTATATAGTCTATAACCGAGAGCTGTTGCTATCTAAAAATGACAATCATACCAAAAACAAATATATACATATTGGCTTGAGAAGCGTAGGACAAGCCAATCAGATTGTTATGCTAGCTGCGAGAAAGCTAATATTATTATTGTGGCCGTCACCTATCTGTCAGAGGTGAGCCTAGGTTATGCATGATCCGAAAAGAATATATATATATATATTAAGATTTACAAGATTATTACGAGGTCTTTATTGCAGCAGTATATGAGTGACTTATTTTGAAAATATACGGTGGAGCTGATTCCTGTGCGAAGGAACTGTAATTTTTTTTTATTATTATTTATTTTACTCTCTCTTCCTCACGCTCTCTCTCTCTCTCTCTCTCTCTCTCTCTCTCTCTCTCTCTCTCTCTCTCTGCCTCCCTCCTCCCTTCCTCTTCCGTTCCCCCTTTTATATTCGTTTCTGCTACTTTTTGCTTTCTGACCTCTTTCTTGTCTGATTTTATTATGTCGATTACTAGAGATTTTTACCAGGTTCAAACGGACTTTAATCCAAATATACTTTATCTCGACTCTTGACTCGAGTGGTGGTTAGGGGGCAGCGTTTATTTGCATTTAATAATAAATTGAATCGAAGTTGAAAAAATGCTTATAATCTAGTTGCATATGGTTTTTTAATTTCATTCCATAAGATATGTTCAAATATACGACGAAATTAGAATATTCTACTTAATATTTAACGTGTAGTTAATTTCTAAAGAAAATGGATTATATTATAAACTCAATTTCAGGAGAATTTCTTGAGCTTTGAAAGGAATTGGATTATCATGGTTGAAATAAGATTTTACTCGATTGCTTTTTACTGTAGAACAGGATTTGATTATATATTTAATTCCGCAAAGAAGAGTGTAATAATTTAATAAAATCTAATTATAGAATAAAAATATTTTTAGAGATGCACACAAGTATACCTGTGGATATTTATTACATTGAATATACAACAAAAAGCTAAATTTTCTGTATATGAGCGATGATGGAAAATATATGTTATATTAAATAATATGAGGTTTGAATTTCAAATAATAACGAACTATTTGTAAACATTTTAATGCACAAGTAATAATGTCTTTATATAATTTTCTTGCGTTCATAAAGATTTTTGAATAACGTTTATGTCTAGATCTTTGTTTTATATTTTAAATTTGAATTCACATAACTTATACTTGTTATACAAAAAACATACGAAAAAATTTTGTTTCCATATGATTTATATATGGACTGTTTTGAAATATAGGTAAATTCACGATCTAAATGGATGGTCGACTACTATTTTATATCGATTGGGATTTGACGGGATTGGATAAAAAGTGTTTTCTTTAATGACTATTATACGTAACTCGTAAAAGGACTGCAAATTTTATTTAACCGTACCTTTTTTATATATCGTCTACTCTACACTGTTACGAACTTTAAATCAAATGCTTCCAACTGGTCGGAAATCAGCAAGTTGTAAAAATTTTATTGTTAATTTTAGGGTAGGACATATGCAAACCATTTCCATTATCTTATTATTATGGATAAATGTCTATAAAGGACATGCTTTATCAACATCTTTTTAACGCAAACTATACTCAGTCGGTAAAAATAAACTTCAACAGTTATTCCTTATTATTTTTCTTTTTCTAAACCCACCCACATCGAGTTTTCTTTTTTTGTCATCAAAGCACGATTTAAGCAAAAATTCCATTCCAAGAGAACGTTCCTTGGCTCGTACGGTATGCAGCATCCAATTGTTACATAACACCGTATAATTTGCTCGACGAGTCAAAGTTGCTCGATTGTTCGTAACGATTCGTATTCAAGTCTAGCCATTCCGATGTTTTAGAGCCACTTTAAAATCGATTTACAAACAATGTCTATCGAATGTTACGGTGGGGGGGGGGGAATAGAGCACATGATTATATAGGCACCATTCGCAGTGACACTAGCCCTCGAGGTGGCAACCCATGCAAGTATTCATTACCATCGAAAAAATGTAAATTACACCAGACTATGTTTAAATATATTTTCAATATATATATATATATATATATATATATATATATATATATATATATATATATAGAGAGAGAGAGAGAGAGAGAGAGAGAGAGAGAGAGAGAGAGAGCCTTTAACCCTTGTAAGGGTTATTAATGCATTAACATATTCATATTGAAAGCCCTTGACACGCAACATCATGCCATTATAAACGCATTTGTAACGTAATACGCGACCGTGTAAATTCAATACCGAATCCATTATATGGCCTTCAATCTAGGATATTGGCGCGCGAATAGCGCGGAAAGTATAGAGATCCAGATGTACACGGGTCCACAATTGCATTTCATCCCTTCGTTCGCGCTGCTGACACTGCTACTCCTGCTGCTGCTGCTGCTGCCGCCGCCGCTGCTGCTACGTCAGCCGCAAATTATCACACATAAGATATATATATATCAGTATCATCGTCGTCGTCGTCATCATCTTCAACGCGTATTTACGCCTGGACAGAAACGCGGCACGGCTGCTGTAGTGTATATATGTATATATATATATTGCGCACAAGGCGACCTCTCATCTAATACATATCTCGCCCTCGCCGCATTCTTGGCGGCTCGGCGCTGATCGGCCTCGCGACGCGACGGAAAAAAAAGCTGGGGGGGGAGGGGGAGCCATTAAATTCGAATTACATACGAGGCACGGGCCGCGACTAGTAGAGGGTTGGGTGGAGCGGGAGGAGGAGGGGAGGGGTAGGAATAGATCGTCGTGGACGCGTTCGTTATTATAGTACGCGCGAGAAACGCGACATGATCAGCCAACGCATTTTTCCACGCTGATGCATCCTCGGCTCGTCTACGCGCGTCGGCTTCTTTCTGCATGGTATAGCACTTTCTTGGCAGAAACGCGCGCGCGCGCGCCCACACACACACACACACACACACACATGCATATTCGATTGCCAAAAATGACTCCTTCGTGCACGTTCGATAATGCTGCAATTTATGACAATGCGCGCAATGGGGGCCGATTTCATTTTGGACTCACGGTAGAAAAATCGTTTTGAATTGCACAGGGCGCGTTCACCATTCGCGTATGATATACAGTATTACTAACTTAATTTCCCTTAGACAGTGCGCGCCTCTAGCTCCTTGTTTCAATCATATTAAACATTCGTTTTGTTAATTCAGTTGGTTAATACGGTAAGAGAGTAAAGATTCCTCGCTCGTAAATATAGCAACGATAGATAATATTTAAGCTTTTATATATATATATACAAGGGTTATATTATACGCGGGCAGGGGAGATAAAATGGGCGCTCTGTTTTGGAAATGAGGTTGCGTCATTCATCATTGTATTATGTATCCTTGATGTGCATTCCGTGTACTACTGCGTCGGTCGAGCTCGCGGGTCGTTTTACATTATACATATATAAGATTATAATCCGAGAGAATTTATACATATAACGTTCTCCTTATGTACTTTATTATGCGCCGACGAGTTTTTAATTTTGGAATTAATGGGAAGTTAGGCTGTAATTTGGAGGTATAAGCATGCTAAATTTACACTTTTCGGCGGTGACGTCATTGAGATGATCACATTAGCTTATTAGTCATCCGTAAGGTCGCCTCAAACAGATTAGTAAATTAGTTACTCCTTATGCATACCGTTCTCCTCCCCCCCCCCAATTTACGATACGCCGATTTCTGAAGAACTTGTGACGAGTGATTTACGGCCTAGGGATATTACGAAGTCAGAAAATGCACTTTTCAATTCAGATATCCTAATGTATATATAGTCATAATATCGGTTAACAACGGCTTGACGATAACACTGAAGCTTGGTAATATTTTCAAAATTCGTAGATAAGTATCAATGACTTGACAATGAGCTGCATAAATTATTTCAATTACAATATATAATTTATATTTATATCTATATCCAATTTTTGTTACACTCCGCTTTAGCGTTAAACCAGTAAAATCTAAGAAAGCGACTCTACACGAATCACGTGGAAAAAATTACGAACTCAAATGCAGCAGTATGTATTTAGGTTCATCTAAAGTTATCTAAATGTTATAAATTATATAAACTGTTATAAAAATATTGTTTGACGTTTTGGACTTATTCTTACATGGGCTTTGAAAAAAGTGTCGGAAAATTGAAGAGTAAACGCCGAGGTAAACACCATAGTCCTATGCATAATGCATTACATAAATGCATTAATTATTTAATTTATATATATATATATATATATATATATATAATTGTTTATATACACATTTTTCTTTCTGATTTTATTTTGTAAATGTCGAACTCGCATCGGCGATGTTAAAATTATTTTAAACAGTATACTTTCTGACAAACTTGCCGCCAGATACTGCTCAATTACACGTAATTAAAAATCACAGTTGATTTGCTAAGTAGTTGTTAACCCTTGAAGTATCGGTATGACGCATATATGCGTCAGAAAATAAACCATTGTAAAACACCTATTTGGTACTGAATAGTGATTACGAATGATGGATAGGTGTTAATAATAATTAACAATAAATAATAAGAATTATTATAAATAATTTTTTATTATTATTATACATAAATACATAGTTATATTCTCAAAATTTAAAATAAACTAAATAAGGACTTTCATCAAAAATTTCGAAGTTTTCAATTTTGACTTCAGAATCGTAATCAGTGACTTAAAAAACCTATATATATATATATATACTTTTCCAAGCGTATAGAATAATTTTCTTGAATTGTGAAAATTTTAACATGGGCATTACCGTCTCGGACCGGCATAACGCACATAAACGCCATGCTCCGACTCGCAAATATTTGCAATTCGCAGTTTGTGTAATAATTGGAGACCTATGATGACTTTTTCATACAAACGATGAGCATTGAAAATATCTAAATCGACGCAAAATCTAACCCTGATTTGAAATTTCATTTGCGAGCCATGGAGCCATATTTCAATATACAATTTCAGTGACCACTGTGACAAGAAACAGCATTGCGAATCAAAACGTGCGCTAAATGTTAATGCATCTGATGCATCGGCATGGATTTTGTGTATAGACAAAGCACCAAAGCGAAAAAGGTCGTGCACCTCGAGATCTATAAAAAAAAAGATGTTTTCGACTGTAATAGCAGCTACAGTAGCGGGTGTTCTGTGACATAATGATACTTTCTCGTCACATAGGTATTATGACTTCTAATATTCAAATAAATCAACATTTAGGTGACGCATCTACGACATCATGCATCGCACGGAAGAGATTTAAATTTAGCATTACTCATTCCAGCTTTGTATAAATTTGAAAATTTTTAACAACAAATACGAGTAATAAAAAAGCAACTGATACAAAAAGTGATTTATTTATTTCACCAATACAGTATTATTTGAACCTAGAATTCTGAAAAACCGTTCAATTCCCATGTGCAAAGAAGTAAAAAGCCAAAATACGTGCTTAAATTAAATTTCGAATACGTATTTTACAATTTGTTTATAAATTGTCGTTCCAAATTTTGACTCCGACTGATAATCTTGTAAGATGTACACTGATCGGCATTGAGAAAAACCGAAACTCGGCATCGGTAAATTATTGCAACTTTTCTTAAACTGCAGTTTTGAATAAATCTCTAGTTTTTTTATTACAACCTACATCCAAGATTTATGCGTTACTGTCATCGGTCATTGCTCTATGTCGGTAAAAATATTTCTCTTAATGAAAAATCTTATGCTCGTCGTAACATCCATATATTGAGTCATTTGTAACAAAAAAACTTTAACGAACTCTTTAATAAAATGTTTATTCATTTTTATGATTAGTTTATTTACATACTTTAGTACAAAGATATCGTTTCATGAAATATATAAAGTCTATATAAATATACATTACAATAATCTTAATTCAATTAATAAGACCGGCTTTATTGATTTTCCCCGTGTATTTTTATTATGTGTCTAAATTATCAATTTCTGTGTTCGAAGTAATCTCGATTCCTATAATTAAATGAATTTGATAAATCTGAGGAACAAAAATCGTTAAATTACAAATTAGAAAATATTCACCCATATGTAGAGTTAATTGGAATTTGTATATGTTAACTCGTGATACTCCAATTTATTAACATGAAAGTAAACATGATGCATCAATGACTACATATTTTGCTAATTAATTCAGAACTAATCTGAGTAAGCCATTTAAGTAAACTGCACTAAATTTTAATGAAAATTTTATCAAAGTTATTTATAGAAGTTGTAAAAATACTTTACTATAAATTGTTTTGAATATCATGTTAGAAAATATATATTAATGATTACTGTTACTGTATATGATATTAAAAAGATGAAAAATAGCATATTTACATAATAACTAATTCTATATAGGCCGTAACGAGAGCTATTTGGCATGTGCACGATGAAAAAAAATTGAAACTTATGAGAAAAAAAAAACACGTGAAACAACATTTTCTGATATACAGTAAATATTTACTTGTTTTGTACAAAGTAGATTGATTTCTTAAATAAAAAAAGTATTTACAAGATTTTAAACGACCTATGGTTTTAATTAAGTGGGCTCATCTTGCATCAAGTAAATACTTCCTTCATTTAAGAAAACACTTTCTCAATTGAAGAAAATATTTTACTTCTTACAAAACAAGAATATAGTACTTGATCACTTGACTTGATCACTTGATCACAGACATTTTAGTGTCTGTAGTTATAGTGTTTCTATTAAATTTTTTAGGTATATATATAATGGAATATTCATTTAACTCAATAATATTCTAGTTATTTCCAGGTAGCACAAAAGATATTCAATTAAATTTTGATTTTCTATTGTTCTACTATTTTTCATACATTATGAAAATTTATTATCGATTGACAACAATTTGGCTATTTTAAAAATGTAGGATATCATTTTCACAAACTGGCTATTAAATATATGTATTACATAAAGGGACATCGATTTCTAATCTATCATATAATCACGTAAAAATTAAGATATCATAATTTACGTAAATAAATACAAGGAAAACTAAAGAGAAATATATGTTTACATTTAATTCGAAGCAATATATTATATATATATATATATATATATATATATATATATATATATTTCATTCCTATATAACATATGCCTATATATTTGACTAAGGAATAATTCATTAACAACATTTTTTTCAATTTGATATAAATTGTTCAAAAACACATTTCTATTAACGCGTGAGCGTGCGCGCACACACACACACACACACAGCGCGTGCTCGCTCTAATCTCGGTAATATATATATGTAGAATAATCATAATAATAATCATAGTGGATTTCTGGGTTAATGCATCGTGTATTCCTGAAGGTATATATATATAATGTACACTTGAACCTGTTGGAAAATTAATAGGTCGTTAACTTGTAGGGGAAGCAGGCAAGGAGCTTGGCAAAGATATATTCAGAATTATTCACATCGCAGAACTGTTGCAGAAAGCCCCGCGGGCGTGTATGGCGTGGAGCTCTAACTAGTTTGCGCATTAGGCCGCGTTCCTTCAAAGTTTACTTCTGCCATTATATATATATATATATATATATATATATATATATATATATATATATATATATGTTCTATCACGATGAATACCAATATACGTTTGTAATAATTTTGTATTTAATAAATTTCTTCATTTTTTCGATTTGGCTGTATGTATACAAAGCATTTGGCAAATATAAATAAGCTATAAGTATATTTAGTGTATAGATGATCGTCGGTATAATCAAGTTTAGTATATATAGTAAACCGCAAATTACTTATATCATTTTTTTTTAATTACTCTATATGATAGGTTAGAAATATTACGAAATAAATTTAAAAAAATTTTTTTTACTATAATATACTTTGTGATACCGCAACCGAGGATTTCTTAAATCTACAAGCTGCTACAAGCAAACAATCATCAATTGCAAAATAAGGACACTTATTATCATCTGTATATATAATAAAAAATGTAAGAACATAAATAAATTAAGAATTTAATGAAATTTTTGAATTTCTATTAATTTTTCAAATGTACGAGTACAAAAAATTTCATATTTTATTCTGAATAATCTAAAATGTGTAACAATTCAAAATGTGTAACAATTTGTAAAATATGTATGAAAATTTCCTATATAACGCGACACATAGTCGAACCAAATGTCCGAACATCGTTCGACAAATTCTCATGTATTCGGTTCGGATTTTTATTCTAGAATTAATATGAGCAGATTCTGAGTGAAACTAAAAATTTCTGCAGATTAGTTTATTATGATATAATTAGGTTATAATATATATTGTCCTTTGGATCGCATTAAATTTTTTTTTTGATCCCTGAAGACGAATTTGCAAGAAAAAAAATTGTCAGTTTAAAATTTTTTATTACATTTATTTTTTAAAGAATTATAAATAACGCGATTTTTTTAATTATTTTGCGCTTTTTAATTATTTTGCGCACTTAAAAATTGTGGGTTCAGCTTATAGCGATTCCAAATTCGGTTTCTACGTGTGAGAAATTAGAGAATAAATTACTATTTTATAAAACGAATTAAAGAAAACAATAACGACATTCTATATATGAATTCTTTGCTAAAGAATACAAGATTGAATAAAGCGTTTCTAATAAAGTTAGTGTCTTATAGTTAATAGGAGATTATTGATTATAGCAATACGATTTGATAACATTTATAAATTTTCTTGACGACTCTTGATAAATCAAAAATACTTCATATATACCTGTATATACATATATATATATATATATATATATATATATATATATATATATATCTTCATATATTTATAATATAATAGAGTTTTCGATGCATGAAGACGCGCATACCAGATGCATTCGAGAGCCTCTCAGATTTATACGATGTACTTATATTTTCCCTCTACACCTGCACGCATCAAGAAAAAGAAAAGTCTTCTCTTTCTACATACATACTGGACGCTTCCAGCTTATTATTATTTACAGGCGATCGATACAATACACTGGGCGCTGCAGGCGCGTCGCGCGCACGCGAGACGTGTACGGATTCGCGCACTGGTGTCCACACATACATCACGTACGTACGCGCGCGCGTGCGTGTGCACGTACGTTACGTGTATTCCGCGAGTATAATATCGAGGAAATTATCTATCCTGCGCGCTGCATTTCGCGCAGCTGTCGCGATACAGGTATTGGTGTGTAGGGGTGCGATTGGCGTGGTGGTGATTTGACGGTGGTGGTGGTGGTGGTGGTGGTAGAGGTGTCGAGATTCCCCCCGCCCCGGTCCACCCTATGCCCCCTATAGACGTTTTATGCCTGTATTTGACTGAACAGAAGAGCTGGACGGTCGGGGAATCATAAACTTTTGCTTCCTGCACTTTCATTGGGACTTATGTTGTGCTTAAATAAAGTCAATACATAAAACTTTTTGTATTGACGGATCATCACACGTTTACGAACTTTGCTCTTGACGAATTATATATGTATATGATATATATATATATATATATATATATATATATATATATATATATATGATAATTCTATATGGGTCGTAAAGGAAATATCAATCCCGTTTTCTTGATCGGAAATTTGCTGGAGACGATGGTGAGAATATTTGTAGCTTTCGATTCGTTAAATATAATGGGAACAGTATATATTAAGCCAAGCCTATAATAAAATAATATTCAAAACGTGATCTCGAGAACGATACTGATAATCTTAAAATAATTTCAACCAAAAATATATATCATTGTTCGGAAGAACTGGATTATAACTTTGTTGAGCTTTATTGAACCGAAATTCAAGATACTTCATTCGAACAGCTTACACTTTGGTATACTTTTCAATTAAAATTTCGCATTCTCATACTTACTTTCGACTTACATACAAAAATTATTATAAATAAAAATTACATACGTAAATTTTGCTTGTATTAAAACTAGAAAATCTATAATACATTTGACGTGAAAGCCTTGAGGAGGAAGGAAATGTCGATAATCCATTAATTTACGAGTATTTATAGTGAATAAGTTTATAAAAATTAAGTATATTTTAAGTACATTTCACAAATGTAACTGAAAATCGTTACGATACAGTTATTTATATTTGATCTCAATAATTAATTTTCGCAAAGATAACAACCATTTATTATCACTTACCTTTAATTTTCAATATTTTCATTATTACAGTTATAATTTTTATATATACTGAGTAAATATTAAAGGTTACAATTTTTAAGTTCCCCAATTAAACATATAAATAAATATATCTATAGTGCACAATGCAGATACTAACCGACGATACAGCTTTTTGACACTTGCGGGAGAACCGAGCGGAGACAGCACAGAAGATGCGTATTGTAACGGGGGCATGGATAAATCAGTCTTCTTTATATTAAATGCTCAAATATATAAAAATTAAGAGGAGGTAAAGATGTAGAGAAATAAATACATCTGGTAAGAAAATATGCAATATTACGATGAAATTGAATTTCATATCATTTTTTTTTTGATATACGCAAAGGATTCTTAAAAAGAATTCGATCTCCTGTAATGTATTGGAATTTTAAAAAATAATTTACGTGAATAAAAATTCTTTATTATAATTAATATAAAAATTATTTTCAGTGATATTATTATATTGAATTTAATATAGTATAAATATGTATTAAAATTGCATGATACTTTAAGTAAAATTTGATAAATTGAATTTCATATTAATATGCATGGATGAAAATATATTTATGTATAATTTTTGGAAAATTTAGTCAGTGCATATGCATGAAATTTAACATTGTCTATATATACGAAATAATGTAAAATATTTAAATCATTTTCATATTTTTTCTTCAACTAAACTTTTAGTACAGCTCAATTATTTGTTTCATCGTTAAAGATTTTTTTTTTATACAAAATGTCTATATACAGAGGTAACTTAATAAAAAGTTTTCTTAATAAAAATTTGAGATGATTGGTTATGTATAAAAAACATAAATATTAAAGTTCAACATATGTGTGTGCGTATGCGCACGCGTGCGCGCGTGTATGTGTTATAAAGATAAAATATTTATTATGTCGACTGTTTTTAAATAAGCTAATAAATATTTTTATTGCACTTACAAAATATTCTAATTATAATAAGAATATAAACATATTATAACATATTATATAATCTAATTATTATAATTATAATATATATATATATATATATATATATATATATATATATATATATTATTCTATTTAATAGGATTCTAAGTCTAATAAAAATATTTATTAGTGTACAATAAAAGTTAATGGCCTAATAATGACCATACTATGACCCTTTGCTAATGCACTTTTTATTATATTAGCTCAAGCTCATTGGAATTTTCAATTAATAGTATTTCCAGTTGAAACGAAGTTGCACTAAATCATTAATTAGGATCATGGCACCTTACACTTTCTGAAATGTACCAGGTCGGAATCTTTTTATTTTATTGCAAAATAACAATAAAAGCGGCTCCTTTTTTTTTTTTAATTTTTCATCAATATAGCTCAAAAACTATGGCTCTCGTTGAAAATCTTCCCTAAATGTTGTGCAGGAGATAATTCTGAAAAGAAGTTTGCAGTTTAAAAAGCTAAAAATGCCAATTTTATCTTGTTCAATGAACGATGAAAACGAAAAAATAATATGGGCAAATATTCAATGTGCTATAAAAGTTTTGTAAACTATATTTGTTTTTCAATCGTAACTCCGTAATGGACGCCCTTTAACATACTCGTAATGTGTGCAAAATTTCGAAGAGTGGCTTCCAAACATGGCGAACCGTTGCAAAATTATTCACGAATAGACAATTAACTATTACGAAGTTCGGCAATGACCGGGAATTTTTGAACGCGGCAAATTACGATCGACGGTAAATAATGAACTTAGGCCACGAAAGAGGGTATTTTAAAATTAACATTGTATATTTGTCGCGTCGCATTCACGTTACCATCAACACTCACAGCTCTAACCTCGCTGTCGATCTTCATTGCAAAATGAAATATAACGTTTTAACAATGAAAGCAGTTATTTTTTTTTCTGAATTCTTCAGATACTGTTGTTTACAATATAATACTCCTGTTAGAAATAATGTCTAAAAAGATATATAAAATTATTTTTTTAAACTTCAATAGACTGGCTTTATTTTATAATTTGAGTCTTCTTTTATGGAACTGCTAGCCTTTTAATATTACACAATCGATAAAATTCAATAATAATAAAAAAAAAAAAACGTTATCTTGGTAAACAATTTAATCCATTCGAAAACTTCCCAGTCACTGTCGAAGCCCGAACTTTGCCAGGGTTAATAATTATTTGCGATAGGTCGCAATGTTGAAAAAATAGCGTCTCTTACAGAATTATTGTTCAATTTCAATAATTAAACAACAAAACATTGATAGCGCTTTAAAATAATAGCAATTTTGTTTATTCCCATGGTTTAATTAACAATCTAAAATTAAAATCTCTAAATTTTTAAACTACGGACTTTACTTTAAAATTATAAATTATATGTTACATATATTATTAACGATATATTATACATTATCAGTTCGATAAAGTCAGTCGGCCAGGTCGCTTTGAGCGTGTAAATTGACGTTAAAGAGGGGAGGGGAGTGGCGCATCACATATAAGATATAATGGGTTCGCACAACTGATGCATTATATACACATTGCAACAATGCCTCGGGCACATTATATACAGTAATAATATAATAAAAGAAACATTATCGGGCAATTAACGGTTGGACGGGTTAAACGAATACTTAAATGCAAGTGTAAGACAGAGGAACTATATGAGAGTCAGAGTTAGAGAGCAAATATATATATATATATATATATATATATATATATATATATATATATATACATATATGTGTACGTATATGCCTGCCGATTTTTTTCTAGCGCAAAACTGTTTGCTTTCGTCTTTACGCGTATTAATGCTTCGAGTGCCGGCTCATCGTCGTGAATCCCGACCGATGTTTCAATGTCCATAATTTCCCTTCATATATATTTTGTGCGCGCTCACGCGCGCGCGCGTGTGTGTGTGTGTGTGTGTGTTCTCCAGTATTCTCGGCATATAATGACATCTTATCCACACTGTTACCCCCGCATATGTGTAATTTCATCAGATAAGTTACAAAGTCTACGTACATATATACATACATACACACACACACACACACACACACACACACACACACACACACACACACACACACACACACACACATATATATAATACACAGGAAATTGCACATTTTGTATGTTATTTTTATATACACAGGAATTTGCCACATTAATTGTAATCTTTAAATTTATCCAATTATACATTCAATATGCATTATCAATGTGAATTCTCTATAATAATTGCATGTCTGTTTATTATAGTCTTGTTTTCTCGATTCTAGAAAGAAGAGCGATGGAAAAATTAATCGACAATTTATTAGTGATGAGAAATGAAAATTAATTTAAATTTATTGGACGTTGCAACATATATATATATATATATATATATATATATATATATATATATGTGTGTATATGTATATATGCAGATATACATATATATGCAGATATATTTATAAAATATTATCTATATTACAATGATTCATGGCAAATAAGAAGTATAGATCGATTAGGATTTTCTGTTTTTTTTTTTTTTTTATTCTTTTATTATAAGTTGATTCGTTTGAAATACGCCCGTTCAAAAGCCGTTTTTCAACGAAATATCCTCAAAAAATTATCTCATTTCGTATTTGAAGCCGTAAACGCAAGCCATCCTTTTCTGTTTCAGTCCTCCCCCCCCCCTCCACCCTCATTCGCGCACGGCAGAAACCCTGAATTTTCTCGAGAACACTTGAAGAGTCGTAAAAAGTGTATAGCGTCCCGAATGCCCGCCGAGCCCCGTGAACGCGGCACGGAACATCGTTACGTACGATGAAATAAAAATCGACCCCGAGTGGGGCGCTTCCCCCCATCGTCCACGGTTATATAATGTAACCAGTGACGAAAGGGTCTTAATTTAAACGCCAGGTAATAATATTCCGTTACGCTTTTAATACAGAGAGGGTAATCGAATAAAATTAGATCTGCAGCAAAAGTAATGCGTCATTTTATTTATATGCCTTTGTTTATGGTTTTATCCGTATGATATACAGAATATACCGTTTCATAAAATGAAAGTTGTATTATTATATAGAGCAATTGTGTGAAGGAGGCCTATACATCAAACATAAAATGTTGATTATCTTTGTACAGACATTATATAAATACTCGAATGTACTATGCGAATCAAATATAAATATAATTATAAATTATTTCGTTAGATGACATCGAAAAATTTTTACATTAACTTCTGGTATATAGTTTTAAAATATTTTGTCAGAATGATTGTTAGAAATATATTATAAAAAGACGTTATAAATATTTTTACTCTGTTATTCTACGAAAGTTTTGATAAAATATGGATAAAATGTTTTAGAGTAATTTTAGAAATATTACGAAACCTTTATAAATCGTTCAAAATTTTCAATACTGTTGATGTAAAACAAAAAAAAAAATGACCCCTATTTGAATTTTCGCAAATTATCACACGAACCTTAAATTAGGTATGTTCTTGTGTATGTTCTATATAAGAGATCTTTTTGTTTGTCGAACAATAGCAATACATTATACAGATACAAAGAAAACCTTATGCTTACATTATAAATATTGTCTGTTTATCTTTTGAACGTTCTATATCGAACTCAATGAATTCAAAAAAAAAAAAAATATTATTCACAATTATTGGTATGAATAACTACTATATACTCAAAATCAAATAAGACAATTTCAAAATATTAGAAAAAAAATACTAGTTTGAAGAATCGTTATGAAAATATCGGTAAAAGCAAAGCAGCGATTCGTCATGATATAATAAAAATTCAAAATGCTGTTAATCTCACCGCGTATATATAATTAATATATAATAATGTAATAATAATAAATAATATATAAATATACTGACAAGAATAGTTATAAATAGTTATAAATATTTACTTATGCAGCTCGAAAAGTTTGCATGTCGCCAATAAGCTATAATATAAATTTCGTTTATTGCCTGACTTTTATTATCCTCCCTTCTCCGCTCCACACCCACGTGTATCCCAAATTCTATACTGGAACAGTATAATACAAACATATTGTGGAGGTAAAATTATACCTAAAGTCCATCAATTTATTACCCGGGGAAAGACCTCGAGAAAAGTGTCTCTTCCCTCCCCCCTTTCTCTTTCACTCTCTCTCTCTCTCTCTCTCTCTCTCTCTCTCTCTCTCTCTCTCTCTCTCTCTCTCTCTCTTTCTCTCTGTCTCTCAACCGCTGGGTCTCTCCAAGCCTCTCATGTCTGACCTACAAAACTCGAAGAGCTAATTTCGAAAGAGCGAACAAGAGGGTGGGGTTATATAGATTCGTAAAATTCGCGATTAAAAGAACGGGCGCACCCTCGACCCGTTTCGTCGGTGAGGAACGCAGATTAGCCTCTTTCGCTGTATATATATATCATACCTATGCCGGCTTTCTCCCCAACTCCCCTCCGTTATACTCTTCGTTGTCTGTTTTTATGAAAAGGGCACTGGTGCTTAATTATGTCTAGTATATATATATATATATATATATATATATATATATATATATATATATATATATATATATATATATCTGAATCGGCGTTCGACCTCAATTTTTAACCGTGTATTATAATATCATCTGCTAATATAGTGACACACACCTATATACTTGCCTTGTATAATATATATATATATATATATATATATATATATATATATATATATATATATATATATATATATATTGTCTCGCTATATCTTGTTCTCGCACTTTTCCTCTCTTTGCTCTTTGTAACTCTTTTTTGACAATATAGAAGGGTCGAGATGATTCATATATGATATCGTCAATTTTTTCAATAATTTCGAGAATTTTATGTCAATAGCCCAATAACGGAGTAAAAACAAGAGTTTTTCAAACATACATACAAATTATGGACATTTTTTATTTTTGTTACATTTTTGCAAAAATTTGTTACAAAATTTCTGAACTCTGATAATCTTTGTTTAGATTTTACCAATTTTTTTTAGAAATTTTAGTAACCCAATTTTACATGTTCAGCAATTCTTGACAATTGTTGGCAAATTTTGTGGATAAATTCGGTGGAAATCGTGATAAAATTGAATTTCTACTTAGGTAAATATTGGAAATATTTCAATTATTTCTCGATAAACAAACGTGTGAGCAAATATTTCTAATGTAAGCTGGCTGTGCTCTGTCAATGCAATGTAGTATATTGAAGACGTTTGGAATTTCTGATGCGTATATTTATGAGAGGCGCGTAAGGAATTTCGAATAGTTATATATATATATATATATATATATATATATATATATATATATATATATATATATAGCTTTCACAATGCACTTTTCATCAGTCACTTTCCGAAGACTAATTTAAAATAAAAATTTTGTGCGTATATAAGTTTTCTTTTTTAACATTATATATATATATATATATATATATATATATATATATATATATATATATATACACGCATATGTATATATGTATATATATAACTCCAAAAATATTGTATACCGATGCTTTTTGAATTACTATATATTGTTAACGCTATCTTTTTTTGCGGTGCGCGTACTTCTCGATAACTATACATCTGAAATTAATCGAGTGCATACGATACGTTTGACGAGTGTATACGATACATATGAAAAAAAAAATTTTTATATACATCGAGGTTTTGGTTTTGGCTTTCTCCGGTTAGAAAATCACTCTAACGTGGTTTTCTTATATTTTCACTTCTTAGCATGGACGATTTCTATTCGCCGACTGTAAATATGCTTATTACATGTATGTATGACCCGTTAAATCGACCGATGGACATAAATTATTATGTGTGGCAATCTGTAAATTGTTCGATATTTATTTATATCTAGTGCTTCGCGGTTCGATGCGCGAATTGGACTGTGCTGTCGAGAATGTTTATAAAAAAACTTTATGGTCTCCGGAGAAAATGTCATAAGATATGGCTTTATATGGTACATAATATATGAATGAATGAGTCTGACTGTCTGATTGAAAAATGACTAATACTTTGTCATTACGCTGACTTACTCATTTTTCTCACAGTTGAACACTGTCATTCATTACTATAATATTAGTCATTATTCATGTCTTTATCCCGAAGACACAGAACTGCTAATACGTGTATAATTATGTTTATATGTTTCTACATACACGAGTGTAGAAATTTTTTATAAAATTTATTAAAATTTGTTTGTGTCAGAAAAAAATAAATTATTAATAATTTTTATATAAATAAAATGAAGTTTCTCTGTTGAACACAATGTTATTTTTTTTAAATATTGTATAATTTTGAATACCTGCATTTTATTAGAATTATATATATATATATATATATATATATATATATATATATATATATATATATATTTATTGAAATATTAAAGTATAAAAAATTGCTACGTATATGAAATATGCGCAGCAGAAATATACGTTTCTCCTATACTCAATACTATTGTGATTGTTAGGCTGCCTCCCTACTATCTCTGTCCTTCAATATAGGCTTCAAAGCTTCCGTTTAATCGCGCTTCCGTTCAAAATTTTGTAGATTTAATTCAAAATCTCATCTTTTAATTTCATTAACTCAGACTTTTCCGATCGTATCTATTTCGAACTTATTCGGTTTACGGTTCGTTTTGTAAACTAATTTAAAGTGAATAAAAAAAATATATTCATTGCTAACATTATTCAATATTCATACTATAATTGTTGAAATAATTGTACACGCCCATCTCACAATTGAAATCGTTTTTGAAAAATACTATTTTAATCTGATATTCTCATCTACAAAATTTAGTTTTAAAATTGATGTAACTATTAAATCAAAAGTTATCAACTATTTTTAAAATATGTAAGTTATGCAGTGCGCGGTCCACGCTGCAATTCCGATTCCTGCACTAGTAGACAAATTAACTTTACAAGTGAATGATTTACCCAATTAAAAACCATTTATAGATATTCAATCTTCGGAGTATCGCCTTTGTTCTTCATCCAATTATTTCAAAAATCTATTTTATGAAAATGTTGTACCTATGTTAGATCAACAGTTATTATAAATATATGAGAAGTCAGCACGATGAATGGCGCGTTGAAATTTCTCAGATGCTCATATATATTTTCGAATTTTAATATTTATTACATTATATCACGACTTGGATATGTTTATTGATTAGGTTAATGAGTAAGATGATTAAAAGGCTTTTTGAATTTTCAAAATTGGATGAGTCTATCACTTGTAATCGGAGCAAAGTTGATTTTGCTATGGAAAACTAGAGCATGGTTATCGGATTAGCACGCTACCTAACACGATCGCGGGAATATTTAATAAATTTCGACCGAATTAGACACCATCTTTTTTAAAAATGAATTTTATGGATGAAATAATACAGAACACAATAATATTCATCACAAATTATTTCAGATTGATGTCGGCATGTTACATTTATTTAACAATTTAACCCGCGAGACCGAAAAATATATTTATTAATTTAATTCAAAGCAGTCAATATAAGTACAATTTTTATTTTAACAATTTAATTGCTTATACTTTTAAGTTTTTAACTATAAACCTTTTTTTTAATTCACTTTCAAAGAATACATAACAAAGTTTAGAAATGAACAAAGTTCGGCCTAGATGCGATTAATATAAAATAATAAAATATTGGAAAAAATGACTTTGTTGTTAGTTCCTTGACTAATAGTGAAGATGCTTACATTTCTTTCAGCGCATCTTTCTACATTCGTGCAACTTATAACGGTTTGGAACCAATGATTTTTATAGGTACATATGAATATAAACGTCAGTCTGCTTACAATTGTATACAATCTGTACTTTACAATTAAATATATATGAGTTAAATTTTGAATTGTTTTGAATGTGACGTCTAAATTATAAAAAATGCTGTAACTTTAGAAGATATAGAACCAATTCTCATTGCTAGTGGAAAATATGAGAAAGTTCAAATTCTGCAACAGAGGCTAAAATTGTAAAAACGAACAGAAGTTGAAAATTACAAGTGTACTCCAATCGATAATCCAAAAAGCGTGGTCATCATATTGTTTTCATTGGATACAACAGGTATGCCCAAAAGGTGTTTCATATACTTACGAAACTACTGATTAAAAACTGATCATAAATAAAGCGACGTGAAATAACATTAAAAAAAAACATTTTGCAATTTGAACTTCTAAAGTATATGTGCCGATTCAAATTATTTTATTTTTGTAAAATTCAATTTTAAGCATTCAACCTTTAAGCATTATGTATCTTTACAGTCTAAAAGAATATGTCAAATTCTATAAACGTACACAGAACGAATAGGCAGAAATATAACAGACAATAATAACTGTTGAAAAATGCGTCCAAAAATCTTTCACCCATTTTACTTTGTTATTTTATGATTAATATAACAGTTTGAGGTACTGATTTAGTGCTATTATTTTTGCGCACATTTCGAGTACAAATAGAAAACGTTTTTTTAATAAATGATGTACTTGCGAATTTACTAAACACAATTCTCCTTAGAAAATAAATCAAAAAATATTGAGTCTCGATTTTCAAACCGAAAAAATATGGCGAATCTTGCTCTAGAACATTAGCGCACTTTGCATAATATAATATTTTGAATTGAGTTTTTGCCTGTCGACTTACAAAATTAAAATTATATTAACATTACGTCTGAAGGAAATGAAGATGAAATCCTTTATGCGCTGTAATATTAAAGTAAAATTAATATTTTAATAATATTATTTTATTGATATTAATACTTTATAATATAATTAGTTTTCACAATTATTTATGGTGTACGTTATTAAATAATAGTCTAGAGGCATTTGTTATAATTTATTTGCACTTATAAGAGATTTATTATTATTAAGATGTAGTTTATAAGTATGTATATAATCTGTACAATAATTAGTGATTAGTATATGTTACGTCTATTACAAAAATACGTCTGTGCTCTAGATCTCTCTCAGATAAATTCTACCGCCCTCCCTTTCCGCGCGATACTGGCGACTCCTGTCTGTATGCAGGATACATATATTCATCCTACATATACATATATTCATTCTCCACTCGTGAAGACGCTTCTGTTCAGCCGTGACCAGATCGATGGGAATGACCCCAGCGATCACGAAAACCGCACTCTCAGACACCGTACGATACGCGCACGCGATTCTCCCTTTGTATGCTTTTCATGGCGTTCGCTCGTTTTCTTACATTTATCGCGTCAGGCCACACCGCTCCATAAAGCAAGATCGAGTGGGTGACGCTCATCAGCAGTCTACGTACGTTCTGTCTAGGTCCATTCGTGTTGACCATCAGTTTACTTAGAGCTTTGGTCTTTTTTGCTGCCTTATTCGTCACGTTTCGTAGGTGAGGCCAGAAGCTTAGCTTCGTATTCAAGATGACACAAAGATACTTGACTTCACTCCTAATTTCGAATCTTTCCATCCCTACCGTCATCGGAACTACCGTCTATACGTCTACAAGTCAGCAGCAATAGTTCGGTCTTTTGAAGCGCGAGCTGCAGTCCGTGGTTTGTCATCCATTCAGTCACCCATCTCATGACCTGATTCAGTTTTAACTGAACCAAGTGATAGTCGCGCGCGACTATCACGGCTGCCACGTCGTCAGCATAGGGGACGAGGCGTACATCCTAGAGCATGTTCAGTCTTAGTAAGCCGTTGTACTTTAGTAAGACGTCGTACGTTCCAGAAGGAGATTGTGCATTTTACAGACGCCTTTCGAGTTCGCCTGTTTCTAGGCTCTTGAGATTGTACCCGGCAGGTCTTGCAACTTGCCCGTCCATATATTTCAATGTGTCTGTCAGTTCGAAGGCAATGTACTGGTGATCACTAACCGTATAGCCCTCGATCACTCACCACGCCCTCACCCTAGGCCGAATTCTGTTTAAATTATATCAAAATAAACCAGCGTAATTCTATCAAAATCCGAATTATTATTGGTCCGGCTACAGGGAAACCATCCCTGATGTATTCTCCGCGACAGAGCTTCTGACCGCACGTGTGCGAGACTGGTGGATGATCGAGTACTATACAGCGTAGCCCAAAGGACACAGAGGCGCCACCGTGATGCCGCTATTAGGATTACTGAACATCTATTGGTGAAGAAGGCTCTGAAGCGAGCCATCAAAGCCAGTAAACACAGATGCTGGAAAAAGCTGGGAGAAGACCTAAACAACGATCCATGGGGATTGGGATACAAAATCATAATCCACAAATTAGGTGCGTTCCGCAAGAACATGTCTATGAGCGAGGAAGTGATGGACGGTATCGTTGAGGCCCTATTCTCCACTCATCCCAAACGACTGATAAGCAAGGGCAAGGAACCATTTAGTGCTCCGTCGACGTATAGGCCCTTATGCATGCTAGACACCGTCGGGAAACTCCTGCAAAAGCTGGTGAGACCCCGCCTGCAGGCGGCGCTTTTAACAACTGACCACCTTGCCTCTGAGAGGCAGTATGGTTTTCGGAAAGGTCGGTCGACCATAGATGCTATTCAGGAGGTAGTGGAGGCGGCCAGGACTACGGAGCGGGGGAATCACTTCGCCCGGCCCGTGCGTCTTCTGGAGACATTTGATGTCAAAAACGCCTTCAACTCGGTTAAGTATACAGACGTTCTAGGGACACTGGGGAAGGACTTCAATGTACCTAGGTACTCCAGATCATCAGAAATTATTAGAAGGATAGATCCATTCTGTACGACACGGCAGAGGCTCTAAGATGTTATTATTACGCGCAATATCATGCCGGTACAGACGCACCTTCATCAGACCATGCGCAGAATTCAGCATTGGATTGGTGATCACGGGCTGGAACTAGCGGAGGCCAAAACTGAGATTGTGTTCCTCACAAAGAAGCGCGACGAAAACCTCAGGTTTTACTACAACTGAAGTAAATAATATTTATAATATATAAAAAAGTATTTAATAAGTATGTAAAAGAATCAATTTGTTTTTAAATAACTGTGGAATGTTTAAAGAACATAAAGATCAAATTGAAATTTCCATTAATGGATTCACATATACTCAAACAGTTAAAAATAAATAAGAAATCGACAAAGACAGTGTGATAATGTTTCGATTCGATTATCTCGATTGCAATTTCGGTCAAATAGTGTGGCATCTATTTTCCTTCTTTATGAATGGCGTGCAAACGTTTGCCAACTGCTCTGTCACTGAGTCCTAACTTATTAGTGAGTTCTTTCTGTGTTTGAGCTGAGTTTTCGTACAATAATGCGTGCAATTCACTATCTTCGAATTTTTTCGGTTGTCCAGAACGTTCTTTGTCATTAACATCAGTATATCCAGTTCTAAACCGCCGAAGCCACTCTTTACATATTATAAGCGATGGAGCTTGTTCACCATAACATTCTTCAAGCAATCGATAAGTTTCTACTACACTTTTTTTCAAATCAAAATAGTGCAAAAGGATAAATGATGGTGCCTGTTAACGGAATTTTATTGGTAAATGTCAAAACTAAAAAATAAGTACTAGATCCGACACATCTGGCTTTTCGTACTACTTTTCGTGAAGGGTGGAAACTAAGTTCGCCTCCTAATAATTGCTTAGGTACTTGTTTTTAATTGAACAACTACTATATAAAAAAATAATAGAGAAGAAATAAATTTCATTAGTATATTTAATTAATAGATATCATTCTATCGAATTAAAATAAAAAACACTTTAAATTAATTTAACATATGTAAGCTTAACATTTGGAGTTGACAGTAGATAAAATAAATAGCAAGATATAAAGTACCAGGAATGAAATATTTTTTGATAATAACTGAACATGTAGCGGGCGCCCAACAAAACTAACTCAAATAACAATGCCAGATTCGTACTCGTTGTTGCGCATGGACGACCTATTGCACACTTGCAAGGAGCCAACGTGTATGTCAACCCTAGATTTGCGCTCCAGCTATTGGCAAATCCCTCTGCGACAGGAATACAGGGTAAAAACAGCGTTCACAACTCCTTTTGGAACATGTATGTTTCGCGTTGTGGCGTTTGGACTTAGTCGTACGTTTCGTGTTATCGACTCCGATCAGGTCTAGAAAATAAATGCACGTTAGCGTACTTCGACGATTTCATAGTCTCTTCGAGCACCCTGGAAGAACACTTTTCTTCTCTTCGAGAGAATAAAAAGATTCGACCTCTGCGTTAATAGGGAGAAATGTAATTTCGGTTGTGTTCAGGTGAAATACCTAGGCCACATCATTACGCAGAAAGGACTACTACCAGACCCAGGAACATTACATGCAATCAGCCAACTGGAGTCGCCTGAGAAGCTGAAACCACTGGTACCATTTCGATAAACGTGCTCTTGGTTTCGCCGTTTCATGACAAACTTCGCACAAATAGCTGAGCCACTTACACCTCAGAAAGAAAACGGCTGTCTGGAAATAGGATCAAGAACAGCAGGAAGCATTTGACAGGTTGAAGACAGCTTTGACCAAGCCACCCGTCTTTCGACAAGCCGATCCGACACAGCCCTACACAATAAGAACGGATGTTATCGGATACGGGATCGAAGCAGTCCTAGTCCAGGGGGAGAAGGAAACAAAGCACCTGATCGAGTACGCCAGCAAGTTACTGGAACCAGCGGAAAAAAACTATGGCACCACTGAAGGAGAAGCCCTCGCCGTCGTTTGGGCCTAGCGACAAATTAAGAGGCTACATCGAAAGCAAACAGTGCACCATTACGAATCGCTAAAATGGCATTAAAAATTCATAATAAAAACATCAACCGGCCGCTTAGCCCGTTGGGTCTCCTCCTGCAATCTTTTAATTTAGATGTACAATACATCCTGAGAAGAAGTAACGTCAGTGGATCTGCTATCGCGAGGTACCAAGAAAGACAACCAGGGTCACACTAACAAAATCCAACAGAAGAAGAGGTCACCCTCGGAAAATTGCAGGATCCCTTGCCGGGACGTCGTTGGGTCCTGAAGGGGAGCCTGTAGCGGACCCCTTGCAGTAATTCCTCCTAACAAAGGCCCCGTAGGGTACACAACGCGTTTCCCGGAGAGAGACCCTTGTGTCAGGCTCCCATAATAGAAGGTTGTAACGATTCAAATAATATTCGATATATTAATTTAAATGTATGACATTGAACCGCGCATAGAATAAGGTTCTGGGGTAAACAATAAATTAGAAGGAACCGGCAACACTGGCGAAGCCGGCACGTAGGGATTGACTAAAGGCAAAGAGCGCGCGTCGCTCTCTCGCTCTCCGACCGCCGAGCTGGTCACACCAAACCGGGCACATAATCCTGGGAATGAGATTACCGAGGAGTTATAACGAAGACACGAAAGGATCCAAGAAACTGAACAATTATATCAGAACTGTGGAGGAGTCTCCGGTTGTAAGGCGCCAGTGGCAGCGAGTGCAGAGCATTAAAGTTGATAACGAGATAGACGAGACGTATGCGGTCTGATCGTGTAAAGGCAATAGTGTGACATAAATACATAACGTGAGTTAGACGAATACTGCTTCGGTATAATATATATATATATATATATATATATATATATATATATATATAGATGTATATGTAGAATCTTTATATGTAAGGAAGCGCGAGCGATATCTTTAAGTAAAATCTATCATTTAATAAAAGCCTATACAATTATATCTTGTGATTAATTATTCGGGTTATTTATATTGGTTGAATAACTATATAAATCATTACAAGGTTTCGCACACAAGCGCTCAGCGACCTAGTACGAACCTCGGAGAGGGCCCAACTCGGTCGGGACCGACACGCATCCCTAGGCCCCAAAAGACATTGAGTTCCGCTAGCTAGGAAAAGTCAACTCCAGCGGTAATATAACAGCAAGATCATCCGGCGTACGGGATAGCGCTGCGCCAGATACGCCGAATAACTGTTTCGATCGCTAGTGAGGACGAACGGCGGAGCGTGAATTGAGAGCAGTCAACTCACACTTCCCCCGCGAAACGGCCCGGACTTGGATCAACCAAGCCCGGCCCTACTCGGCACCGTCAATAACTAATGCGATACGCGCGGCCTGTGGCCCCCGGCAGCCTGAACTACACTGCAAGGCGCATCCACTGAGCGGCAACGATCAGGAAGAGGGAACGCCAGGCTCGTCCCTCTAAGGGCGCGTCTCCGCCGAAGAAGAGGAGTCATACTAAACGCAAGCCATATCACGACCTCGGAGCACTTGTCACAATCTTCATAATTTATTTTGTATACTACTCTTGTTTTCAAACATTTATCATCTTTATCTTTACAATTATTAAATAGTCTTCTTATATTATTATTGTTTCTAAAGTAAACTTGAATATTATGCTTTTTGAATGTACTTCTAATTCTTTCCGATAACCCTTTTACATATGGTAATACTACGATTTTATTATTATTCCCCCTCTTTTCCATATTATGTTCCCTAGTATTATTATAAATCTGATCCAGTCTCTGCAATCATTTTATCATAAGGTCTATTGAATAATAATTATTAATGAATATCTCTTTAACTAATTTTAAATTAGCTTTTCTAAAATCTTTGTGTCAAAATTTGATTGCTCTGTCGATAACTCCTTTTACAACAAAATAAATCGAGAAAATTTTTGAGTATTTGAAGTCCAAAAAAAAAATTAAAATGGCGCAACGAAAATCTATCGTACTCTGATCCTGTAAATTCTATGCATTTATATCAATTATGTAAGGTTTTGACCTATCAATGTACGGTTCAATGGAGAAGTACAATATTCTTTCGGCAAAGTTTTAGACAAACCAGGAACTGATGTTGAATATAATGAAAAATCTTCAAGCAACGATTGTTATCAATCCGCCTTTAAAACAATAAGGAACCTTTTATTGAAGGAAGAAAGTATTTAAATAATTGTTTATTTGATACCATAGCTGTCCAAACTGGTATCGAAACAAATTTACTACGTCGAGGAATAATAAAAAAAGTAAGAAAAAAATGCAATAATCTGTTCCATATCAACTTGTTGCTTATCAACTACGACTGCACTGGGTTAGATAATTTTTAAATATTTGCAAAAGGAATGAAATCCACAAAAATAACTTTTAACAAATGTAAAATAGTTAGGCGAGATTGATGCGTTCTTAGCATAGTAAGAATTTTAAATCCGTCTTTGCTTGTTTTTTAATGCTATTTAACGTCGCTCTATTTATGCTTCCAAATACCGGTGCTTATCATTGACGGAGGTCTACGTTGTGTTTGTAAACAAAGCACATGTAAATTATTATAGCGGTGCCTGTGTCAATTTACCGCGACCGAGATTGGAACTCGGATTACCAAGTTACTAGTCCTTCGCTCTAGCGATCGAGCCATCGTAGGCCTTATAAATACATCTTCTCATGTATTTTATAAAAAAAAATTAATGTATAGAAAATACTTTCCGAAAGTTCCAAATATATCAACAGAAATAATATTCTATAATTAAATTAAAAACCAGTTCACTGATATAGTCAGATGTTCTAATGATTGTGATAAAGGGAAACATAATAATATATATTCTTAGTATATTAAGAAATTTATAACTTATAAATCTTATATGTATTTTATAAAAACTTTATATAAAATATTTGTCTAAATTCAGCAATATATGAATATTAATTATAATATAATTCGTGGACATTTAACAACATGCGTGCCGAATACCATCTCGAATTTTTACCCTTCATAGGCGCATAATAGTATATATAATTATTTATAAAATACAAGAGATGATGTATTTAAAATTCTTACTATGCTAACAACGCATCAAACTCGCCTAACTATTTTACTTTTGTTAAAAGTTGTTTTTTGCAGATATGTATAAATCTTTATTTTTATGATTTTTTATTTACATTCTTGCATAATATATACTTCTCTTTTAATCTGTTCTTTCAATCATCTTGAAAATTCACGGAAATCTTTAAAAGACTATCTTTCACATTTATGTAAATTAGTTGCATTCAAATGTACGATGGCTCGATCAGGGGTTATGGTCCTCACCTAATAAGCTTGTGTCGCGCGCGCGCGCGTGTGTGCGTGCGTTTGCGTATGCGTGTGAACATATGTGTGTATATAAGAAATAAGTTTTTTAAACTTTCTAAATTACTTCGTACAATACGTGCATTAATATTTCGTGAAAAATGTAATCGAATAATAATTTAAATTTTTTAATTCTAAAGCTTTATTTGTATTTTTATTTAAAATAAAACTTCTATTTTTATTATTGAATAAAATAAAAGCCTAATCCCTATTTACAGTAAGTTTTTTAGCCTTTATTGCCTTGATATACTTCATATTTGCATTTTAAGCTTTCGTTATATGCTCATCAATTCGTTAGAGTTCTTCATTTTTTAACGTCTGAGTTAGCAAATAAAACGGCTAAAAAATTGTTTGTTTTCTTTTTCAAGCGTAATTTTTGTGATACGCGTTGATTTTTATTGACATGTTACTAGATGATTAGTATATATATATATATATATATATATATATATATATATATATATATATATATACGCTCCTCCTGAAGTTAGACTAAGCAAAAGTCTCCCCAAAAAGACATCGATAAAAATTAATCTAATAAAATACGCGTTTTTCTCACTACAGCGAGACACCGAACCACGAGTCCGCGTCGCATTTCGTCATATCACTTGTTTCGCGCGAATATTAGAGCAAAAATCGTCGTTTTATCCGTTCTCCATTCCGATATACGACGCGGAAATTGCAACGAATCCAGTCACCTTCTCCCCCTTTCTCCCTCCCCGCCCCAATCGAAGCGGTCTACTTTTAACCACGCCCTGTCTTCGTATTATCCACGTATTATTCCTTCTCCCAGCGCGTTTATAATACGCGCGGGATCTCGTTCTGGCGAAAAAAATCGAAAGCCGCGCGCCGCGCAAGCTGCCAACGCGCCTGACCAAAGGAAAAGCGCAAAATAATAGCAAAACGACCAAGGATTAAAGCTAAAAATGGTAATCGTCGCTTCAGCATCGTCGAGCCGCGCGCGAAGCTTGCAAGTACGGCCTTTACGCGCGCGCACGCGCACACGCACGCAGACGCACGCGCGAACTTGTATAAACACACATTTGTTTGGACGAGCTTTTGAAGCTCCCCGACGAGCTCGCCGATGCACTTAAAGTAATTGAGAATATAATTAAAGCGGCTCCCCCCCCTTCCTGCGCGTCGCGCGGATTATGCGTTCCGGAAAAAGATCGGCCTCTTGAATCCCTCGATCCTCTGACGCCGGGGATTAGAGTAGAGCCCATTGCACACCGAATTAATAGCCGCGCCCGCGCCGCAGGTCCTGAGTCACCTACCTCTCAGTCTGTCGTTCTCTTTCTCTCTCTCTTTCTCCTGCAAGCATACTATTTAGAAAAGCTCAATCTCTCCCGTCGGTTTCGTTCGTGAAACATCGAAAAACGGTATAATAAACAAATAATAAAACGTTGAAGGAACTTCGAATGGACGTGCGCACGAGGAACTTCATATTTATATCTATATAGATATATCTATATAGATATATCTATATATATATTAGAATAGAATAGAATATATGGATAGAATTCGTAATATATTAGATACGTTTCCAGACCAATTGACGGACGCTGCAAAATAATAAAGAAGAATATAGGCGATGCTTCGTTTGAACGCAGAGCCAGCGCGTGACTCAGTAACGGGAGAATCTCAAATACGTGAAATATATTTTCTTGTCTTCTATGCCATTCTTCTCGCTGTTGTATGTATAGATAATGCACGTGTATTATGTGAAATCAATCAAAGATATCGTAGTTCGTTCGTATCATTGCTGATCATTGATGTCGCATACAAAGCGATACACTGTTTCCTGAATTTGTAATACGTATATAGAACTTTCATGCACAAGACAGAGCGCAGCTCTAATTCTCACAATAGATGCGAAACCCTCGACAAAGCCCGAAGTCGATTTTACGCGACGATAGAGAGGAAAGATTTTTTTCGGAAATTCCGCTGAAAAGATTCCGATGTTTCGTATATATCGCAATATAAATAATATCTATGGAATTTAAATGATACATAATGACATCGTGCCTTATTTAAAAAATGTCAATTCCCAACATTTGCCGGCGACAGCAGCTGAGCTAATTATCAGCGAAAAAACGCATATATATATATATAGTACCAAACATATACGGCGATGCATGAGGTTGAATTTCATTAAACAAATTAAAGAGAACTATTCATTTCATATTCATAAGGTTCAAAATTTTTCGAATTCTCTGATTACTCAAACTAGCATAGGTCATTGAAAATTAAGAGATACTGTATATATAGGTTGCCGCGGTGAAAAATCACGATCGTCTTTACAGTTTATTAATTTTAGTGTTTGGGAATCTTGGATATTAATGTTCTTTAAATAAAAATAATTCCCCGTACTTCGATAAGCAATTTATTATCTGATGAAAAATGTAGAATTTTGATAAATTGTAAAGTCGATATATAAAGTCGATTATTAAATTTAATGGATTATTATATATAATTGTGTTAAATAAATTTGTGAATTATTAACGATTTTTTTTTTATTAAAAACAGATACTATCACTGTTAAACAGTAAACAAAAGAGCGTAATCGACTTTATACCACATTGAAATTGTGAGCAAAATAAAAATTTCGAAATTAAACCGATAAACATTTTCTTGAAATAACAAAATATTTTTTTGAATGAAACAAATTCTAACTCTAATAAAAAAATTTTTATCCGAATTACCGATGTAGTTTGACTTAAGAAGCTCCAGTTCAATAATAAGATATAATTTCCAATTTATCATCAACTACGAACAGAGGCTACTTTTGTAATATCAATTAGGATTATAACTTATAAATTATTTTTCGACGCATATGTTCAGTAAAAATTAATATGTCCAATCCATGCAGCTATTATGTTATGAAATGAAAATTTTTCTATTAATGTTCGGATCTTGATTAATTATTCTTAATCGAGATTAAATTTCAAATTGTTATTTAGGCACATATACTTGCATGTGTTGCCATTCAATTTTTTTTTATAATTTTTGTTTTTCTATATTATATAGATTTATTGTCTCCTATTGATTACATTATTATTATCAATTTTCCTTTCCTCTTCCCTGCTTGTTTTTTTTTTATCGATGCATTTCTTATTTTTGTTGCGCAGTTTATCACAAAATAAATCTACTTCATCTAAACTATCGAATATTTTCAGTGTTTATAAAATAATATAATTATAATGAAGTCGGGCATTTCTCGTTTATAATCGCCCACGTGTAGCATCTGAAATGTTAACTCAATTGAAAAATACTAAAAATAAAATTAATAAATATACTAAAATATACTAAATTGTATACATCTACTTAATCATTAAAATTTAATCAAGATTTTTATAAATAATCTATAATAATTTTCTATACATTTTCCTTAAAATATTTGCCAAACCAAAGAAACTAAACTTCTGTTTAATTTGTTTAGTTTAGAAGAAGAAGAAGAAAAAAAATGTACAGAACGGCATAAATAAATCACGAGGTAAATTGCTTTTATCCCAGATTAATTATTTTACATGAGATTTTATCGCATTATCCGAGTTAAAATTTTACTCTTTCGCACTGCATAAAAGCGATTCTTTAAATTCCGATCAGATTGTACGAACAGGTTCTATATATTTCTGTCTTACTCTGCTCTGCTAAAGTTCAGTCTTTCTACTATATACATATATACATATATACATATATACATATATATATATATATATATATATATATATATATATATATATATATATACACAATACTCAGGCACACACGCATATGATTCTTGTTCCAGTCCACGCTTGCAGAATATCTCAATAAATATGCGCGAATGCTACAGGGCCGAGTAGAATAATATCTAAGCAGAACTGATCGATACTGGAATTAATTTTCTATAATTATTCCGGACGTATAATACGTATAATTGATCATATCCAGATCTTTTATCGTCGATTTTCAGATACTTCATTCCTAAGACTTCGTTTCTATTTTAGTATATCTATATGAATGCACATTGTATTATACCTA
>JACCIC010000087.1:370000-722500 GCA_018907035.1 Sycobia sp. Sy_11 | reverse complement strand
ATCGCTCGGCGGTGCAGTGCATGCGCGGGAAGTGCGAAAAAGCTCGCGCGAAGACTGAGAGGCAACGGCTCGAGGGTCCGTTACACTTCTTTCTACCTCTCTCTCTCTCTCTCTCTCTCTCTCTCTACCTCTCCGCCTGTGTTGCCATATATATATATATATATAACTCGTGCAGACACCGGGAGTTGTTCAGCTATCGATTTCCGGCAAACGGTAAGCGCATATTTAATTTAAAACGCGCACGCGACGCGAGCGACAGAGTCGCGCCCCCTCGCCCTCACGCCCTCGACCACCTCTCGCGCGATATATATATATATATATATATATATATATATATATATATATATAATAGGATTTCTCCATTATATTAGCGAATCGTGCAATATATCTTGCATGCTCGGCAGGAGAGCTTTTATTGGTAAAGATTTCGCGCTATCGCTTCCCGCGGCATTCGTGTCCTCTATAAAATGAAGGTTAACTCAAGCGAAACTCAGAGTTCGAAATTTTTTTCTTCAGCTAATTAAATATATTTTTCAAGTAATATGTACACGTATAATAAATGATATCGGTTAATTAGCCATAACGAAAAAACGAGAGTACACATGTATATTGAATATTGTTTCTTGTTATGATGCTCAATAAGGACAGCACTGTGGGATTTAGTCGAGTAGGCTTGATAGATTGAGCGACGGATTTGTACGGATTATAAGCAATCGGTATAAACGTGGTTCGGATTCAGGAGATAGCGATGTTCAATTTTTACCGGTCGAGCAAAAATACTCATATATATATCTATATATATATATCTGTTTGAAATAGTACATATCCAAGTATGAAATCGTTGCAAATAGTAATTGACCATGCTTTTTGGCTATGTTTATTTGATATTGCTGCACTATTTCATTTTAAGCAGGTTTGCCTCACCGTGTGGAAATGTGAGCGTTTTGAAAATTTTATTCATAATTTCTGGTTATGTAATTTTATAAAATTTCTCCTTCCCTTGACAAAAAGGCATGATTAACTGAGATATTCAATAATTTAATATTTACATATGATATGTTCTTTGAAACAGAGTGCTTATTATCCAATGGGTAGATTCGCACGAAACACGCATCAGTTGCCATCCCAGTTAAATAATACAAAAATCCAATCTCTTTGACAAGGATTGAAACGAATGGCTTTACAATAAATTCCAAGCTACGTTTACAATTACACCGGAATTTGAAATCGTTGAATCGGATCGGAACGGATTTACGATCGAATTCGTTTCAGTCTGCTCCAATTCCAGACTTTATCCAGAGCTGTTTCAAACTCTATTAATGCTCTCAAATTTATTCGTATTTTGAAACGGATGTAAATATATATATATATATATATATATATATATATATATATATATATATATATATATAACGAATCGAACATTCGTTTCGATCCGTTTGCTTTCGATATAAACTTAAAAGATATTTTAACGATTTATAAAATTTTGCCAAATGTCAATGGATTGAAACGGATTGACCATTTAGGACCAAAGCAAAATTGCATCGATTCCAAGATAGACGAAAAATACACACGACAACTCGAATGTCATATATATATATATATATATATATATATATATATATATATGTGTGTATATATATTTCAGAAAATTGCACTATTACACCACTATGAGCGCGTTCTCTGATTGCTGTATCCCCTCTCCAACCGAACGTACAAAACCATACAAAACGAATAAATAGTGAATAAAATACGATTTTTTATTGTTATGCCTATAAAAAAATCCACGGTCGTCATTATTTGATATTAAAAATTAGTAGATACATGCATATATACTTATATCTGTCTCTAAACCCGACGTTGAAGTTCAGAATTTTTAATGAAAAATTTCTCTTATAGCTTCACACCATATACTACGTAATTATAGAAAAGTATACCAATACTGTAAGTATTTAACAATGAATGACTATGAGTGACATAATATCTTGGGAATGCGGTGGTATTTTATTTAAAACTCTATTTATAAAATTATTTTGGAGGTATCATTACACAAAATGTCATGGTCTCCCCTTGTAGAAGAGCTTAGTTTTATTACCGATCACATTTGCTAGTTGTAGCATATTCACAGTATTTAGGGGAGATATTAAAAAAAAAAAAACAAACTTTTTTCCTTTAATTCGCGATGTAAATAATTAAATTTTCTGAGCTAATCTGAAAAATAAATCTATCTTCATACTTGAATCGTCGTAAAAATATTTCAGGGGTAAAAATAATCGTATATTAGAGATAGTCATACAAAAACCGAAATGGTTCCCATTCTAAGATTCTCTCTCTCTCTCTCTCTCTCTCTCTCCCTCTTTCTGGGAAATATTCACATTATATAAGAAAAAATTAGCGCTACATCCGATATAATTTCGATGAATCGGCTCGTGCTTAATTGGAAGTGCTTTCTCGAAGTCGTGCTTCGTATATGCTAAATGCTGAAATGCCAATATCCCCCTCCCCCCCCCTATATACTGATAAAAGACGCGCGCGACACGCTAATAACTTTATAGGTCGCTTGTATATAATATATAAATAGAACCTCGAGAAATTTCCCCAGTCTCGTTATCGCGCACTGCTATAAATCGCCCGCGGGTCATTATAATTGGCCGTGTATTCGTAATTTCTTCTTCGTGCGTATATTGTACGATCGTCGTCGATCCATTTATTCGTCGGTTTCGCATTCTTTTCGCGCTCGCGTATATACGTGTATAAATTCATAATAGGGCAGTGCGCGGAGAGCATGCCGCCCTGCCGCCATCCGCGAACCTCGCACGAGATGCATAAAAAGGCTAATAAGACTTTTTTCCCTTTTCCGTCATATAAATCGCGACAATTTCCCTGTGAATAATTTAACATCTTACACAGTTATATATGGCCCGTGTCTATACATACTGTGTACTATATGCGCGAGCAATGATAAAAATTTATAACAGGCGCAGGGTGTATCCGTTAGTGCAGAGCTATGAGTATAACGCGCCATACCTGTGCACATATGAACTTTCAGTAAATGAAGTCACTCGCCGTGCATATTTTAAGGCCGCTGAACTATCTCCATAAGCTATTCGAAGCGCGGCTGCGCGCGCGCGCGCGTGCTTCAAAAGTGAAGCACTTGAACAAAACGGGAGAGAGTATGTATTTATAATACTTCCCCCCCTCCTCCTCCTACCCTTGTAATTTTAAGCTTGTATACGTTTCACAACATTTCCTCGCTATTTGTTTATGAAAACTTTTGTCGTTGTCAGCTGTAGCGGTCGGGGTCTATTTTTCTATTGTATGCAATTGATTTTGTTGAATTAACAGCGTAAGGATTTTAAATTAAGTTTGAAAAAAAAAAAAAACAATTCTTGGGGAATAACTTGATAATACGATCAAATGTTTCGAGCTTTTGTGGAAGTATCCTACAGTACTTACTTCGCCAGTGAAAAAGTACGAAACTTCAGCCCTCCTCGTATGTAAGGAATATTGAAAGTATCAAGGGTATTTTGGGCATCGTATCTTAAAAAAAGAATAATATGCAATTATAGTATTATTAGTTATTACAGATTGGTCGAGCAGTGTGTTTTAAATATACTTATTTTATCTCTTGATTCACGATGTACAATTTGTCTTATCGTTGTTTATAACGTTGTTTTCAAGCTACTCATTTGATTGAATAAAACGAGGGAATTTCCTAGACGGGAGAACTAGGGAAAGACTACGGATATATTGAGCTAAAGAAAGACGTGCACGACTCGACAATGTAAAACACAGGCATCATATTTGCATCGACCTATAATGCGCAACGGGAAAATTTAATTATAGCCGAGAGATTAATACTTTACACTCGGGGTATAGAAAGAAAAACCACAATTCGATCGATTTCATCGTTTAATATGTTTCGTTTACATAGAAAATACCTCGTATTTTGTTTCCCTTAAATGTATGTTCCGAGCAAATACGCACTGAAAAAATCGTTTTATTACAAAGCCGCGCCTTATAATTTTTTATAATTATTAAATTTTTTTTGTATTATTGTTTTTTTTCTTCTTTTTTTTTTTTTTTAATAAAAACTTGATGATTCGATGAATTTCATTAATTAGATTAAGCAGTAACGCAAAGAATTCCATTGCATTTTTCGTCCCACTTCAAGGCTATTTTAAAAAATCGTCGTGTAAAAAGCTAATTACAAAAAAAAATATTTATTCATTAGAAAATTATAAATTTACTTTCAGAATATATCATTTATTTTGCATTACCACTCAATCGTCGAGAAATATTACTTTACGTTATCGTTAAAGTATAGATTGGTTTGCGAGCGATTTATATATGTATTTTATACATATAGTATATTATAGGTCTGCACACGTATGATTCACAAATCGTCGTGTTCGTTTCGTATCGAATTTCCCATTCACAATTTTATTATCGCAAAATGACAATTATTATCGTTCTTTTTTTTCTCATAAAAATAAAAATGTTTGTTTAATTCATTCAATTAATTAAAAGACAATGTGCATCTCCTATAGTAGTCTTACAAACGTATTATAAAAATTTCGAGCTAATATATCTGATAGAATAATTTTGAAATATATTCTTTCAAATCATGATTCCTTTACAAGAAAAAACGAAAGTTTCTTCAAGAGAGTGCAGATACGTTAAAAAGGAAAAGATTTATTATACAAATGTGCGGACATCGTCATCAGAACGTTCTTCTCGACAAAATTCACTACAAGTCTACTATTACAAAGAGTCGTTTACACACGACAACGCTATAAGTATTACAGCTATTAATACATCAAGAAATCGTCACCGTGTTTACTATATACGTGCGCTTTTTTGCCGTATAATTTTCGTTCTACAATTGCGATACAAACGAGAAAAAGTAAAGTCAACTTAAAAAGAATGTTTGAAAATTATTGAAAAAAAAATAACGAATATTTTTTCGTTCACTAATTTTTAGCCTGTCAAAATTTCTATTGGATATTCCGAACATAATGTAAGACGCTTATATAAACGACACGCGAAACACTGAAGAAAAAAAGCCATTTCGCCTTTGCAATTTTTCACGCGTGCTCTCCATGATTTAGAGACAAACTTAAATAAATAATATATATATATATATATATATATATATATATATATATATATATATATATAGAATACGGAAAAACGGTGTAAATAAAAATCTTATTCATCGGAAGAAAAGTTGAAGCGGTGCGCGTGATATGTTTAACCACCGATGTATATAAACTACAAACACGTAGCCTGATGTACTCTAGAGCAAAGGAATGAATAAGATATAGAGCTATATATAATACCGGGCAGTTATACAAATTCTACGGTAATATTAACGAATGCGCAATATGGAATTTTTTTAATTGGTCTACTATACTCTTTGAGATTACAGGTATGTTTACCTATATATATATTGCTCGAAAAACTGCCTTTTTGTCCTTGATCTTTTCTTTTTCTTTTATCATGAAAGACATATTATATCAAATAAATAAATCTTTTTATACATTATTTTATTTTCTTAATTTTTTTTATTTCATCTTATAGAGAAAATTAAATTCTACTTTTAGAATTTTTTAAATTTCTAAGTAGATTAAGGATTAAAATTATATTTAAATCGCTCGAAAAAAAATTGTCACAGCGATTGTCGTATATGTGTATCTAATGTTTTTCATCTTAATTGTGAAAATAGTACGCGGTAATTGAAAGTTTAATTGATTTTCATTTATATATAAATAACGATTATAAAATATATTTATAAATTATAAATAAACATAAAATTTTTTCTTTTTAAATAAGATATATATAAGCATTATTGGCCGTTTATTTTTGATAACTTAGCAATATAATTAATTAAGATTATACTAAATGTGATTTTCTAGGAGTAATTTTTTTTTCAGTTATATCAAGAGCCTAGTTACTTTAAGTCAATTATCACAATATTTGAAGATCATTTTCGATCCGATTAGGGCCTATATAAATTCATTATTTCAAAATACGTAATGTATTATGTTATCTCTTTCGCTTGTTTATTTTCTTTATCAAGAATACGAAATGTATATTATTTTCGTTAAAAAATAGGATCTGAAAAATTAATTAAGAAAAAATTAATCTCAATCGGTTGCCGCATAAATATTTACTATTCTTTTTCTCTTTTATTTTCGATCACCAGACTCGAAAAATACTGCTGAAAAACTTCTTTTTCTTAAATAAAATGAAATATTTCATCATATAAAATCTAAGTATCTTATCCTTTTATGAAGGACATATTTAAGAACAAAAATAATTAATGTGACAATTTTTTTTCATTATTTTCAATACAATTGACATTTTTTACTTTGCTCAGTAAATTGCTTCTTATATACAAATGAATTATGATATTTTGCAGATTTTCCGTACATCTTTCCATACAAAGTTGCTAAGTAGATTTATGACATGACATTGAAATGTAAAAAACATGTGTTTTCTATTAACAGAAACAAATAGAAGATTATTTGTGATCAAGCTCATGATACTCTCTTAGCAATAAATACAATTTATGAAATATTTCTTTATTGTTTAAAAGAAATATATATTTTTTTGATAGAATGATTTTTTCCATAATTAACATTTATGCTTATTAAAATCTTGTGTAAAAGATAAAAAGTGTATTCGTAATTTCTAATTATATACTTCTATTATATAGTGCTATTAATAATGGAAGTTCTGATTAATCCTAATGTATAATACTACTACTAATAAAAATAATAAATTCATATTTCTATAGTATTATATAAATAAGCAGCTATAACTATTTACACTTAATTTACAATGCATCAAAAAACTGTGGAAGAGCTTGAAGATTTAAAATCCATTCATTTTTCTCAAGTTGTTATTGTAAATTTAGTTCTTATTTTTCATAAACTTTTTATAAAAAATAAACGAGCACCCTTGTGTGATTGCAGCTTACTTTTTACAGTAAGTAAAATAATTTTATTAGTTAAATATAACGAACCACATACATACGCGCGCGCGCGCGCGCGTACGTGTGTGTATTATAATATAAGATTAATTTTCTTAAAGCGAATTCAAAAACAGTCTCGCGCAATAAAAATCTAAAAAGTAACGGAGAGTATAAAATAAATTAAACTATCAAAACTCATGTAGGAAATATTCAACCTCATGTCGTCTACCAAGCAACTGTACACGTTCAATAGAAGCAACTCATACTCTCACGCTGTATGATTATGTGAACCTTTTCATCGGAATTTCTAAATATCCTCCCTCCATATGGTTTATATTATGAAAAAACTGCGCGCGCAACTTTGATATACATTATCATGGAATGAAGAAGTAATCATTTCTTCGCTGTTTAGAGTGAACCATTTTGTTTTATAATTTTTTTTTTTGCTTTCTGCTTGTCTTCGTACGTCGACATCAGAGTATTTTACCGGTTGATAACAAAAGTTATTGTTAACTGCGCTTTAAAGACTTTTGCGAGCTTTCGATTTTCGCTTCTTCTCGCAATACGTAGATTTACAATGTGAAATCGTTTTGTGTTTCAGATGCTGCTGAAATTTTCTATATTGTCAAAAATTTTTTCGCACACACATTTTGTTGAAATTTTCATTTGCTTAACATTATTTCATTGTGCATTGATCATCATAATATTGACACGAAAAAATCCTTGTATGACACGACGCTCAAATCTGATAGTTACATCAATATAATTAACGAATTTTAACAGAAGAATACGAGCTTATGCTATTATACTTTCAGTAAAATTCCGTTTATTAAATGTTTAAGCTGTCTGCTTTTCAAGGAATCCAATTTCGTTGTTGAGACTTGACTTTTATACTTTTAAAATCGTTGACATTAGAAAAAATTGGATTTTTTAAGATTAAAGAAATTGCCACATCTTCAAACTAAACTAGTGTAATTATCGCCATTCCTATTATTATAAATTTGAATGAATTTCTCCTTTAAACAAAGCCTTTACAAGAGTTATCCTTATCAATAATATAGACTTTAATAAAAATTGCAATTTTTAATTTAAACGACTAGTGTCTCACTTTACTTTTTAATAACTTAAAAAAGTATCGAATATACCAAATATAACTTTTACAAAATTCCAAAGAAATCCTATTGCAATATTATTCGCTATCGTTATATGAATGGCTCTTTTGACAACTCGGTAACTCTAAATCTTGAATATATTTTAATGCTTGTGTAGTTTTTAATGGTAGTGCATTTGATCAATGCACTTGATCGGCTATTAAGATTTTTATTTATTTATTTATTTATTTATTAGTATTGCAAACTAAAAAGTTTATTCTTTAAGCCATAAAACAAATTACTTTCCTTTTTTTTAATTCATTTAATTCATTGACTAATAACAAATATTTGAAATTTCAAGTTACATTAAAATTAATTTAATTTTTTACATTAATTTAATTACATTAATTAATTACATTAATTTAATTCCAGTTACATTCTTGATACGAATTATAAAATAAATATTTTCAAAAATTACGGATTACATATGGAAAATATGTATTGCAAAATCAGGATTGTAGCAATAAATATTTTAGGAATATTTTCTTTTTTTTTTAAAGAATATAAAATGCGAGGTAAAATCAGTAAATAGTGTCAGTTACAAAGCGAATATTTTATATTTTCTAAAATTTCTCTAAATCCTGTAGCATTTCCGGCTGTTCGATATTCACCAGTGAATTATTCACTGCCTGTAAACACATAAAGTTTTGAGCATAAGTAAGCAAACTGAGATGCTTTCAACATTTTACCTTTTGAACTATAAGGACTGATTTTATAATAATGCAAATTAAATAAATAATAAAATTTATAGTAATAGCCATTGCTCATATAGAGTAATACGTATATTTCTCTAAACTTCTTGATTACCAGTTTGCCAAATTCGCCATTCATTTCCAATAATGATTTTATCTCCTAAAAGGATAAAATCGGTTTATCCGTTGTTGCCACACTTTTAACATCTCATTATCCATAATGATAGTGATAATGTATATATATGTATATATGTATATGTATATATAATACTTAACTTAATTGCACGGGGGGGGGGAACTATATAAACGACTATTATAATCGCAAATTACACGGACCGATATCACAAATTATATATACGCCAAAAGGTATATATCATAAATATACGGCCCCCTACGCCTCGGCGACGTTATCGACGACGCTGCCGTCCATCACGTGGTCCTGCAGGCAGATTTTGAGATCGTCACGGTCGTCCAGTTCGCCGTCGGTCGTATCGATGCTGTAGCTACGCACGGCCGTTGCCGAGGACGAGCCGGCCTTGCCCGTCCAGCGCTCCTTCCAGCTCTCCAGCCTCAACACCTGCGGGACGGCGCAGCGGAACGAGAACAAAAAGGAATTTAATGTAGATTTCAATTTTTCGTGGATTAATTTATCGAGATATATAGCTTATTGCAAGAAATGTGAAAGCTACACACAAGTTTCATATTGTTTTTCTGTTTTTCTGCTTTTTTTTTTTTTTTAATCGATGGTAATTTTATTCATGCATCTATGTTATAATCACAGTGTTAAAAAAAAAAGAAAGAAAAAAACAAAACGAGCGACAGAAATTTGTTATATCCAACGCAAACCTCCTAATCGATCAACGCAGAATGAAATAATTAGTGTTACAATAATTAATCACATTTTAACAAAGCGTTGACAGAAAAGTCTGGAGGCCCAAACGCAAGACTAAATATTTTCAAATTCCTTCATCTACTTATAAATTGTAGTCAAATTTTCGAAACCACTTAAAAAATCGTTTATCTCTAATTCTATAATTACACTAAAATCTTATTCATGCCAAAATCCATTCGCAAAATTTCATTTATTTCTACATCGATTTCTCTACTCGTACAAATTTTAAAAAAATAACATATTTGACAAAGTAAAAATAAATAATATATTGTACAAATTTTTAATAATCCAATTTCATTGTTTTGTAAAAAATTATATAACGTGGGGATGTAATGTCTAAATAAATTGTGAAAGCTTTCACATCCCTTAAAATTGCAATAAATTTGTTTTCACAAATTGTAAGGTATATTTAAATTAGTTGAAAATTTTTAAGGTAATCTTTTTAAATTAATACTATTACTAAAAAGATAAAAATATAAAAAAGGCTAATAAATTACCCGGTATATTTATTAGAAAATTGAAAAAAAAATTTCATTTGTCAGAATATTCAATTTTAATTATTTTGTTATAAATTAAATATTTTTCTTTAGATTACAATTACTATTATAAAATAATATTATAAATGTAATGTATTTAAAAAATGAAGAATAAAAATTTTGTATTATTATTTTTGAATAAAAAGTATCATTACTAGAAAATAGAAAATCGAAAATTACTTTTTAAGAAAAATTAAATACATGAAAATATTTATTTATATATAATTCTATAAATACTTGCTTTCATTAATACATCTTATACATTTTCTACAATTAGAAATACATTTTCAATGTCGTGATGGGAAAAATGCAGACTAATTCAATTAATCCTGATTATTATATATCAAGTATATATTATTTATATTAACTTGTCGATTAAAAATTTGTAATTATTATTAAAGTTATTAATTATTACAACATTAATAATAATTGTTAAATTCTTTCAATAATCACAATTATTCTACAAACTCTTTTTTTGTTTAAATAAATTATAAAGTGTTATAAGATTGAAAACAACCATATGAAAACATTTTCATATATACTTTTTTGACTATATTAATATGATATGACATATTAAAATATCCATAGTAAAATGCTAGACATAAATATGCAAAACAATAAAATACAGATGTATAAGTAACTTATAACAAAACGAAATACTTGCAGGCTTGGATGTGACATATTAAAACAATGCTAAGCTTATTCATGCATATGAAAATGATGTGACAAAATGATATTCACATAGTATGATTATAATTTAATACTAAACACATACACGCATAAATCTACAATACACATATTTATATTACATGTTAGTTATATTTACATTATATCAAAACTGTCTCTATCTTGTATCTGTGGAAGCCTTTGTTACTTACTTTCAGGTTCTACTATTGGTCTGAAAGTAAGTATGAAGCATCAATTTGTATTACAAAAGTATGTTTTATATAGAGTTAGTTAGTATTGCTTTGTATCGACTTTCTATAATTTAAGATGCCAATAATATTTTGCCACATATAAATATATATATTTATATGTGGCTTTACATTTTAAAAATGAATTATCAGAAAATTATAATTAAATTATATAAAAGTATAAAATTTTTTAATTAAATATTACAATTTAATTTGTAAATTTTGTAATGAAATATTACGGAAAATATTATAATTTTAATATTTTCGTTGCTGCACTTAAGACAGTCACATAAATATATTTACATCTACTAATATTGAGAGAATTCTTTGAACTTTTAGTTTTTGATATTATTTTTTTAGAATTTCCTTCTAGAAATATAGAAAGATAAACCAGAAATAAATTAAGTAAAAGATTGTATTAAATAGTGTTTTTAAAAAGGATCATGGACAAAGCAATTCTACATATTGGAGTACAGGGATAAACGTCGACACATGGTTTGAAAACTTACTCGAGCCAGGTCAACAGTTCTATCTCCGGACTGGTGATTGGTGTAGGACACTAATACGACAAAACACAACAGAAATAGTGGGTTAGTCTTAGAGAAAGGTAGCATGTACGGATTACTCTGGCAGAAACTATTTTTTTCTTTATTTTTCATTTCTTTTATTAATTATTTTAATATAAAAAACAAAATTCTTTTTTTAAATTATAGTATCTTAGAACATTCTACACAACTGTATACAAAATTTAAAGAACATTTTGGTGATAGAAAGTTCACAGTTTATAATTCGCATTTAATAGCTCTTTCATTTCTCTTCTTCTCAATGACTTATGTAATAATAACTTTTTATTGATATAATTCAAAAAGTACTGCAGACAATCATAAATAAAAATTAGGATAATAAAATAATATTACATAGTAAAATTGCATGCTCAAGTAAATAGATCCGGACAAATATTTATCAATTAATTCAGTAGTTTATGGGTTCAAAAACTATTTTGTGCTTAGTCAACAGTTTGTATTTGATTTAAGTGTACATGTCTTTCATTAATAAAAAAAAAATATTAAATTTTCGTGTATTTTCATTTTATCAAATAGAATTCTACTATTTTAGAATAAAATTATTGGTACCTTTGTACTTGTTGATTATGTAAAAAAGTCTTGTTATCAATGATGTCGACCATATATTGCTATATACATATTATTAAATATTAAACATTAAATAAGGATTTAATTTTGAAGGAACTTAAATATCCAATCTATTAAATAATTAATATATAATAAAGTATTTTGTATTTTGCTATAGTAGAAAAAAATTGTTTCTGCTAAAGTAAAAAGAATTTGAATCACCATAAGCCAGTTAGTTAGTATCTAAAGATTAAAAGATTTTATCCTGTATTTTCCATAAACCATATATTTAATTGAGTTATCTATCTAATAATAATAACAATAAATAGAATAATAAACCTAATTATAAATAATTATAAAGAAACTCACAAGTTTCAGTTACTGTATTTAACAGAATTTTTTCTATACCTATAATTTAATAGAAATCTATTGAATTAAAATTTACCTACAAGCTAATATTTGCACTGCACATTTCAAAATCTAAATCAAATATTGCAAATATATTTATTTACTACATAAATATTTTTTCCCTAAATGTGAATATTTACTTTGGGCAATAAATTTGTTTGTTTACCTCTTAAAGTCAATTATTCTGTTTATGTATGATCCAGATTTTCTTAGCTTCTGATTTCAAATTCTCTTTGATTTTCTCACACGCACTTGTATATTAGTTATTTGCGTTTTTTAACTGAACTTACGTATTGGTGCGATCCAATTCGATTGAATAATTCGTTTTTTAATAAAGTATTTCTGAAAATTGACAAGAAGATAAACAATCATCGTAGCTTCTAATAGAACCGTAATAGTTACCGCATTTTGATCTATGAATGTAATTTAAGATTGAAATTAAAGAAATTTAATAAAAGCATAATAAGTTTCCTTTTTAATTTAAATTTACAGTGATAAAAAAGCTGTAGAACGCTGTTTTGTGAAGAATTAAACGAGGATGATAATTTATAAAATTTCTTTTCATTTATAGGCAGATGAATCTAAATAAGCGAAGCACGGATGTATATAAATCGATATCTCTATGCGCAGAAGCGAGAAGCATGTTTGAAATTTCCCTCCGTTTGTTCATACTATACACCTGATAAAAATGTTAATTTGTTTTGTACAGTGAAGATCCGTTACCTCGTTATTTAAATTATGGTATATTTATAGAAGTGAAGCTGTGAATATAGTTTACAGTGCAATATTAAGCAGTTAAAAATGGTGATAAGCATGATTATCTTTTTACATCGAAGTAAGAAGTATTCATAGATCGAATTAAGGATTTTTTTTGTTTCTTTTTCCCATTTATGAATTGCTTATGATGTATTTCTTTTCTTTTCCTTTGTTTAAGTTTTTTCGGCACCTCTTACTGCAATGCATGATCTTTATTGGGTAATTTTACATCGCGATAGTAATAAAACTTTGTATAAGTACCTTTCTAGTACTTACTTCTGCTTTTAATTCTGCAACCTTATCTTGCAAATCACGAACTCTATCACTGTCATCCATGTTATTTCTCAACTCCCCTTCTGCATACATTTCTTCATTCTATAACAATTAATATATATACTGCGTTATTATCATTAACAGATTTTAAAAATTTCTAGTAGATTTTTGTCAATCTGAATTAAAATATGTTTATAAAAAAATATAATATAATATTTTATCTCAATATTATGATTTAATTTATTTAAACTGATTTGAATAATGTAACGTCTATTACATTAAATAAAATTTAGAAAATAAAAGACTGTAATGAACACCTTTAATTCGAGAACAGAGATTTTCTGAGTGAGTTCAGCCACTTGCTGAGCGTGCTCGGCATCGCGGATCCTCGCCATCATCGTGTCGTCCTTCATTTTCGACTCCAGATCCGTGTATCTATCGTGCTGCTCCCTGAGCTTCGTCTCGAGCTCCTTTTCGCGCGCCAGAGCCGCCTCTAGCTCCTCTTTAAGTACTTTGCCGTTCTCGTCTTGGCGGCGCAATTGATTCGTCGACACCTGAACCTGAGTCTCCAGCTCCATCACCTTAAGTCTGAGCTCCTTTACCTCGGTCAAGGCCTTCATCTCGCGTATTCGGGTGGTCATGAGATCTTCCTCCAGCTTCTGCACCTCGTGCCCTCTGTTTTCCCAGAAAAGACGTTTCTTGGGGGTCGAGTCCGCCGCAGGGGACGATTGCGAAGCTCGGTGCTGTTGTAGGTGCATTTGCCACGCTGTACTCAGCTCTGTGACCCTTTGGCGTAAATCCTGTGAGCAATATGATAATCAGTTACAAGAAAAAGTAATTTATTTATTTATATTTTAAAGGAAAATTATCGTGATGAGAATAATAAAATTATATAAATTATTTGTAAGAATACTTTCTTTATATATGTATATATATTATTGAATATATATAGAACTATTAAAAAATCATCATACAGGGATGGATGATCCGTAAATAAGCTAATTTAAATTTAATTTAGTTTCAATTCGTATTTGTTCTAAAATAACGAAATACATAAAAGTAAAATAAAAAATAAATAAAATGCTTAATTTGATTTGCAAGGTACAATTAATCAATATTTAAAATTCTATTTTTCAAATGGTATAAAGCAAGCTAATAAACATTGTTAGCAGTCTTACCAGTCTTGTAAAAAACTAATATAATTATATAATGACAGCCAGGGTGGTCTTATTTATTCGGTCATTTATAATCATCCTAATTAAACAAAATCAATTTTGTTAGTAAAGGACAATATGATTGTTTGTAAAAAAGACCGTAAGAGCGATAAAAATATTTACTAGTCTCTTTCTAAAATTAATAAGGGACAATTGTTCTAAGTTTTATCTAATAAGAGTGTTGCATATATAGTTAACGCATAAATGACCTAAAAATTTCAGAATTTCGCACGAAGCGTAAAAAAAGAAAGTCCCAACACCCCCTCTGGAATTCCCATATCTTCGTTCACCTTTAGCGACAGATTCGCCTCGGCCTCCCTGAGTTTAATCGCGATCAGCTCCTCCTGCAGATGCGCCACCGAGTTGTCGGGCTTGCTCTCCCTCAGCGTCTTCTTGTCCGTCTCCAACTCCTGTATGCGGGCCCGCAGATCGCGAATCGTCGCGTCGTTCTCGGCCTCGTGCAGCCTCACCCTGACCAGTTCCTCCTGCAGGCACTGTATCAGCTCCTCCTTCTGGCCCAGCGCCTCCTGCCTTATCGAGATCTCGTCGAGGGACGACTGCTTCGAATTTACATTCTCCTCGAGCAGGATTGAGAGCGAGCGCAGCTCCTCGTGCGCCTGCTCGAGCTGATGGGACGTCTCGAGGTGGGTGTGACGGAGGGCTGTGAGCTCGCGCTGGATGACGAAGGCCGTCTCTTCCTCCTCGGCGCGCGACACCTGGCCCCTCACTAATCGGTCGGCTGGGGGACAAATAAGTTTTTTGTTTCATTACAATTTTCTTTTTGCTTTTTATCAAAACCGAAACATTTGGATCTTATAATGGCGATGCCAATGTTTACCGATCGAGGAAACAGTACTCCAGTTTCAAATAATATTATATATTAACATGAAATCATTGCAAATTTTAATCAATCGTATCTTTTATTTATGTTTACTCTACATGACAGTGGTTTCGAGTAGATTCGTTAAACCATATAAAAATTAGAAAGATTTGAAAATTTTATTTGTATTATTTGACTATGGAATTAAATTAATAAATATTTTTATCGGTCTTACAGACTTTATACTATAATATATTATACTAAAATAATTATCGTCACTCTGTCCTTGTTTATGGTCACCTCCAAAGGATCTAAAATAGAACTTACTACTAAAAATAAATTAGATTAAAAATTAAAAATAATAAAAATAAAAATAATAATAAAATAAAAATAATAATAAACTATATTCTGTTAGCAAAGAATAACCTGACTGCCCCACCACCTTAAATTTAAATTCTACTTTGGCGTCCGACGTTTCAAACCGCTACGGTTCGTCCTCAGAAACTAAACAGTTTTTATTATTTTTATTTCTAATCTAATGCATTTTTAGTCTTAAGTTCTATTTCAGATTCTTGAGGGGTGATCATAAACAAGGACAGTCTAACTGTCATTATTTTAGTATAATATATTATAGTATAAAGACTGTAAAATCGAGACAAATATTTATTAATTGAATTCAAAACAGTCGACATAAGTACAATATCTAATTTTTAGTTGGATTATGGAATTTTAAGAAAGTTCTCATTTCCGTAAAACTTGACGAATCTACTTGAAATTTTGGAATAATGTAAAATAGACGTAAATCAAGGGCTTGATTATGTAGTAATACAATAATTTAATATTTACATATAATATTCTTTGGAATAAAGCACTTTTTATTCAATCGATATAAAAGAGCAGTAGATATCCTCTTATGTGTTGTAATAATATCCAGTCAAAAATGAAATAATATGTGTCATCCAATTTTTTACGCGAAACTACAATGTGTAGTTTGTCCAAATAGTTTCGAAATTGATAAGTGAAATGTTCAAGGTGATGATTTTAGATTAATAGTTGCCATTAGATTAATAACAGCCAAAGTAATATAATATCAAAATAATCGACTATATGTAATTCATTTATAAACGTCATATTTGAAATTTTAAATGGAAACGTTTAATATTACTAGTTTCTTGAGCATTTCCATTAAAATAATTACTAGATATTTTGTAATTTAAAATTTAGATTTCATCTTGAACAGAGCTTCAAGCTTGAACCAAACGTTAAAGTGGAACTCGTCAAGCTTTTTTCTCTTGAGAAAACTTGTTTGACTTCACACACACAGACGCGCGCGCGCAATTTTCATTCTTCCTTACCCAGCTCAGCGGATTCCGCTTCTAAAAGTTCCGTTCTTTGCCTCAGTAACCTATTTTCCGCCCTAAGTCTTCGAAGTTCCACCATCTCTTCCTGCTCTTTCATTTTCAAGACCGTATAATCTTTCTCGAGCTTCTTCATTCGTTTGGGATTGATCTTCATACTATAGGCGATATTCATCAAACGATCGGGATCAGCCTCCGCTCTACCGGGCAATTCTTTTTGGAAAAACTAAAACATTATAGACACAATTAATAATCTTGTCGTCCATATGTAATTTAAAGTATATTTTTCAATAGTTTTATAATATATGGCTTAATATTTGCTTCGATAATGGGGCACATACATTTTAAATGAGATGCAAATTATTATCATATAACTCATTAATATCTACAGTAAATTTAACTAGAACTAAAATTTAATGCAGATACAACTAAATACATTTTATAATTTTTATTAATTCAAAGTCTTTTATAAGGAAAAGCATAAGGGTGAGTATTTCCGTTTAGATTGCGTTGAAAAAAAGACAAACTTAGCTCTCATCAAACTTCTTTTCATTGAAACGTAGTCAAGTGTTACCAATTTAGTAAACTTTCGTTTATCTCTATCCCAAGTGTCTCGAGTGCAAGTATCTTAATTAAAGTTAACAGCCAAAAAGCGTTTAATTTTTATTAGCTTTAACTACAGTCTTTGTCTAACGATCGAATTCGATATACAAGCATACTTCAAGGGGAAAATATATTTAGAGGGATACAAAGTAATTTTTGTGAATATTGTTGAAGCAGATCAATCATCTATTATATCCTTTTAACAAAATTGAATTAAAATATTAAAATACAAAAAAAGGGTTATAAACAAGGAAAGAAAATGACTAATTCACCGCTATTTTTAAGTTATTTACTACTTGTTAATATAGAAGTTTTGATCTAAATATGTCTTTTATCTTTTCAAAATTATTCTAGTAATGAGTTTCATCAGGATTTTGAATTGCGATTTATCTCGCAATACTATTCTTTAGTGTCTAAACTAATTTTTCATCCAAAATAAAATATCTTTTTCGTTTTAAATAGTTTTTTGTATGAACTCAATTAGAATATTGTATCGAGTCCAATTTCATTTCTTATTAAGAATAACCTAACTCAATATTTCATGAATACGATTTCAACTAAAAATTTTAAATCGAAAAATTTAATATTATTCCTATTCGAGAATCACTTAAATTTAATTACTACGAAGGATATTTAATAACATAGTTTAACTAAGGCGTCTTACTGATGAGCCCTAGAGATCTTAAGGTGAAACGTACAAAATAAAATTTGTCGCATTTATTTCCAATCTTTCATTCATTATAGAATTTTCATTTTGACGCATTAAATATCGATTTAATTAACACATTTTACAGCAGTCGTTGGCTCAGGCTGTAAAGGTATCGGTTTTGTTTACTATCTTTAAACGCCCGACTTTACTTGCTAAGTCGAAGCTCTTCAATTCCTCTCGAACGAATTTTTTCAACGACACTTTCTCAGAGGCATATCAAGAAACTTTGCCAAATTTTCAGTGGTGGGTATTGAGTTCGATATATATATGTATGTCTCTTTAAAAGGACTATATCTATAATCCATTGAAAATGTAATAAATAAATACATATATAATGCGCAATTGTAAAAGTTTTATTGCTATAGTATTTGAATTATAGGTTTGGGTAGTTCTAGGTGTCGATATTTATGTCTGGTGAATTATAATTTGTACAGTTCAACAAATTTCAAAAATAGCAACAAATTTTCGAAAATACGCAACAGATCAGCGTCTTACGTCTTTCTTAAGAAACGTCCAACTGCTACTTTAGCCACAAATCAAGTGGTGATATATAAATTTTGTTAACAATCGCCCGCATTATCGCTTTATATATTATAATACATCATCGCCACCACCGACCCACCTTCAGCATTCCCTCCATATCCAGACTGAGCAGGTCCTCCTTGCCCAACTGGAGCATTGAGAGTGCGACCTTGAATATTATTTCCATGCCCTCGGACAGGAAGACGTCGAAGATGCGGCAGGCCAGCGGCAGACTAAGGGCCGTGGTGAACAGGGTCAGGAACCAGGAGGAGGCGTACATGGAGGTGTGGAAGCCCTGGGCGGTGAAGTGGGCGTAGAGCTCGGGATGGGTGTCGGCCACCAGGTGTTCGAGCTGATACATGCAGACGCCTAACTCGGCCATGCTCGGTTTGAACATGTCGCGGAGCCGATAGTCCTGCATCAGGGCGACGAGAACGGCGAACGCCTCCTCTTCCGGCATTTGCTGCTCAGAGAAGGAAAAGAGATAGATTTATTTTTATGTATACATTGTAATCCCTATGAAAGTAATGACAAACTTTATTAAATTTTGCCAAACTCTGATCATTTCTAAATCTATCAAATTGGAATGCTTCACAGAATTTGTCGATGTTTAGCAATGTTTGGAAAAGTTTGAAACTGTTTCGCAAAGTTTGTTAAAGATTAGTAAAAATGAAATAAATGTTTATTATAAAATCAAAGATCAAAGATCCTTGCGCTCGTTTTTGCATGAAAACCATTATAATACTATTCTATTGTTTTCTTTACTAATATAACAGGTTCCGTAGGTTTTGGAAATTACTTTACATATAATCGCTTCTTCGACTATAAACAAATTCAAATTTTAACTTGAAAAATATTATCTTCTAAATTTATATTGTTCTAATGAACTTGGAACTTGGAACTTTCACAGGCATTGTTAAAACATTGTCAAACTGTGATAAATGTTACCTGACAAGCTTTATCTGTAATGTTTTGAGATTTCGCCTATTCATAAAAGTTGCCGAACTTTGCTAAAGATAGCCCAATTTGACGCATTTAGCAAAGTCTAATAGACTTTTGTCAGAGTCTATTGCAATCTAATTTTATCCCCTTTATTATCATCGCGAACGTTTATTAAATATGTGCCGCTGTGTTAAGCATTGCGTGGGGCAAGAAAATCGATGTATGATTTTTTTACCTTTTACGTACGTAATACTTTAACGCGATAACAGAGAAAACAGTATGGTTTAAAGCGCAGAACGAACCAATAACCAAGTAACAATCAATGACAATTCCAAATGCCCTTCAGAATTTAATGCAGCCGTGATCTAAATTTATATATATATACACGCATTCTAAGAGTGCACTGAGTGTCCGTAGTTATTCGATGTCAATAATTTTACAATAGCGATATTATTATTCTGTCGTTCAATGTTCTCATACTGGCCGAGCATAACATAAAGCAATGGGCGTTTTATAAAAATGATACATCGATAATGGAAAGTTTCGGTAGATATCTTCATTAATAAAAGCTATAAAATATTCTTTTAGTTTATTTTATTAAAATTATTACGTGTAAATTAATTTGATTTATATCTTATAAATAATAATATCAATTTGAGTAAAAGTTAAATTCTCTAGACTAAAAGATTTATGATATCTTTGATATGAACATTTAAATTAATATAGTATCAATGGGCTGATAGTTTATATCGATAGAGAAAAAAGTGGTCGGTATTAAACAAATTCATATATGTAAACATTACATTGTTATGAATTTTAGTTAATCGTGTCTCATATTTAGGTATATTCCAGACTGATGTAAAAATTTCCACACTGCACTTGATGAATCTTCTCGAAATTATGCAGTCACGTAATTAACGCGTAATAGACGCAAATTAAATGTATGTTTACTGTAATGTTATTAATAATTGTTTGCTCAATCGGTAAAAATTAATTTTTAAAGACCCGTCAAAGAATATTAATTTAATGAATGATTCGTTATAGATGTGGTGAGAAATGTTCAAATAGAAGTATTGATTAGATGATACTGGAAAACATCATTTATTTTCTTTTTTTATTCATTCTATTATTTTTATATGAATCTCCATAAGCAGATTGCTTTTATGTTTCTCTCGTTTTTGGAGATCGAAAAACAGGACAAAGAATAAGTATTGATATACTATAGATATTTAAGTATAGTCTGGTATAGTAACTGCGTTTTTCAATTACCCGTCTAGTGACGCACCGATAATTTAAATTCGAAAGTTTAGCTCTTTCTTTGAACTATAGTAATTTTATCCTATATTACTTCATTATTTTATTGTTTTATTTTTTTATTATTCGTTTATGTTAAAGTTATAATACTATTCCAACTTAAACTAAAAAAATAAATAACAAAAAAAAAAACAAATGTATTAGCACGTAAAATTCAAAGATAAGCCTATCGCTGCTTAGATATACATTTAAATGCACGAGGAATGCTAAACGCCCACACGGACAGTAGTAAAAAACGAAAAAAAAGAAAGTCAAAGACATAATAAAAATGAATCAAAATGAAAAAAGATTTGAACAATGTGCCAAGATTTTTAAATCTCTACAAGTATCTTCTTCGAAGGTCGATGCCGCAAATAACTTTTCAAAATTTGTTGTATTATATAAGGAATTTCAATTTAAGCCTTTCTTCTGCGGTAGTTTTTATACAAATTATCGGTTTTGAAAATTAAAAATGTGATTATCTTTTATTTTGAATAACAGAAAATAGTAGGTTTGATAACTATAAGCTTCACCTTGCAGTGCGTGCAAATATTTGCCAAAGCAAACTCGGAAATTCAGCTTTGTTTAAGGAGCACATAGAGACATTAATACGAAATATTAAAATATTTAACATAATTGAGAAATAACAGAAACGTTAATTTAATTAGAATTCCAAATAAATTTAGAGCACGAAGCTTTACTTTCTAATAAATAAACGATTTCAAATCTTTCGTCTTTTCCACTGAGTACGGCTTCATACTCTTTAAGAGTTTAAATATAAATATAATAATAAAATACTAAATTATAAAATTGTTTGAAAACCATCACGAAATTTCAACAACAAAAAAAATTACATACGGAACGGTAGTAATTGTCTTTTATATAATATCGTCCATTAAAGTGTTAAAAATACGATTTCTCAGACATTTTATTGTTTATAATTTAGCTATTCCTTCAAGGTACTAATAAATCTCGATCGTATGAATCATATAAGGAAACTAATAAAATCAATCTTCAGCACGACAGGAAACTTAATCGGTAATTCACGTGATAAGGAGTCAAATAGAAATGTATAATAAAAAAAATTAAAACAGTTTTATCAAAATAATGATATAATTATTATATATATACGCACACACATTTCGACCTGAGTCACCTGTTCTAATAAACTAATTTTATGTAATGTATACTACAAAGAAATGAACGGGATCGCGATAATTATTATGGCAAAGGAAAATGACGATTATCAATTTAATTTAGACGATACGAGCATATCTCAGATAACATATAATTGTAATTTTTCATTGAAATTATCTTTTTTTATTTCTCAAAGCAATAACAGTTGAGCTCATCCCCTAACTATTGTATAAAATTGATTTAACATAAATGAGCTGATGGTCAAAGCTTAGATCACTTGGTGGAATTTCTTAATCCAAGTCTGCCCAACATGCACGAAACGAACAAAATATAATATGTCTATGTTTACAATTTGACTGTAAAAGCTTTATTAAATCAAACTTTTATACATTTCTACTTACTGCTATATATCGATTAATTTCCGTTCCTATTACAAAAGTGCAGGGAAAAAAATTGTTAAAAAAAAAACAAAAAAAAAAAGAAACAACAAAAAACGAAAAATAAACAAGTTAATTCTGTTTTGAAACGAATTCCAATATTTTGCAAAATCATTTCGCATCTAGTTATGTGAATTACACGTACAACTCCGGCAGAGGAAGCAGTTTTTTAATCTTCAAGGACATGCGCATGAATCTCAAGGAAACGCTCGTGTATATATATATATATGCACCTTATTACAGCGGTAATAATAAATTACGTTGGTACGAAAGACCAGCACCGCGTGCGACTTATACTTAAACCAGACTAAAAGAATAAAAAAGTAAATAAATAACGATATAATGATAATAATAAATCAAAAAGTTCCCATCCTACTCCCCCCTCCTCCCCCCAACTCCCCCGCTCTGTGCGAGAACGAACCTGCATGAGGAGAAGGCCGACGATGAAGCCGGAGCCCTGGCAGTAGCCGACCTCCCGGTCGTACAGGCTGTACGCCTTCATCACGTTGAAGAGGCTCTCCTGGCCGAGGCCGTCCTTCTCCTTGAAGAAGTCGTGCTCGGGATAGGTGCGCGCTATGTCGCGCCTTATTATCCGCTCGCAGGCCGAGGTGCATTTTATGTACTCGGCGAACTGCTTGGCGATCGGCGAGTCGTGGGCCCCGCAGAGCAGCTGCCAGACGATGCCCCTGTCGGGAGTGGAGGAAGTTTATTATTATTATTATTATTATTGCTGTTATTATTGTTGTTGTTGTTGTTGTTATTTTCTTTCTTATTCGTATTTTATCATGTGTGTATAATATTCGTGCTAATAATGTCGACTGATGTATAATATATACATATATATAATGAAAAAATTGCCTCTAATCTGCGTGAACTTAATGTAATTAACTTTTTCGGATGATATAAGCCTTGCCTGAATAATAAGAATAAATATGAAATATGCATCAGAGTTTATTGCATCTATTGCAATGCGTTGCAGCCATGCTAAGAATAATCCCAACCACGCGTCCCCGTATGTTTTACATACGTAACGCTAAGTTTCTGCTGGCTTTCCCGTTATTTACGCGGCAATATTTCACGAGGCTGTGCAAATCTGGATATTTCTTACGGGTTTCGTAATACAGAGCGCCCAGAGCTCATATTTTTTCATAGTTTAGTTAATCTTTTGAAGCTCGCCCTCGTGAACAATCGTTCCTTCCCCGTGTTATAATTAATGTAATTTCAATGTATATCTCTCTTCTTTCGTATTTCCCTTTTCTTAGATTCTATATGTCATATTATATTATATTCTTATATAATTAATATCTATAATTCTTATATAATTAATAATTTCCAATAAACTATTTAAACATATTAATTCAAAAAATATATGTATTTATATTAAATGAATAGAATGTTAAATTTCTGATCATGTTTCGCACAGTATGTCCAAAAGTAAGAAATTATGTATTGCAATAATGTGAAAAAGATTTAAATATCCGATAACTGTTCGAAAATAGTGAAGAGAATAAATCATACCGTGTAATATAGAATGTAATTAAAAATACAGGGAATGAGGTTCGTTTCTAAAATAAAAAAACGTTATGGCGTTCATTTTTTGTTTTTGTTTAATACATATAATCCAGATGGATCTGAGAATGGGTTAAGCGGTCACATGCCACTCTCTTTATAAGTATAATATAATCGGGTATAATCTATGGCAGCGATAAATGACTTTAATAAATACTCTAGAATTCGGAGGAGGTCAACTGATGTTAATTTGCAATGAACTTGCTTCACTTGAAGGTCAACATTTGTTTTGTTGAAGAAGAACCGACCACTTTTATACTCAAATAATGCATATCCATGTTCCTTTGTAAAAAGATAATCGATGATATGTATCGGTAAATAAAGTCAGAAAAATGTCAAAATTAACACATGAGTATAATCCTATAATATAGCGAGCTTTCGAGGAATTTGCGAGGTTACATCAATGTCAACAATTTTGCGAGACATTCTGACCATGCGGGCAACTTGCTCGACGCAAAACTCTTATATACATAACTAAAATATTTGAGCGTAACATTTGCTGTCCTTTCCGAACAGAAATTCTGATTTATAAAACAAAAGTTGACCCTCGGATGATCTTGAAAATCAAGATCAAATCACGCTACAGTATAAAGTCAATGTCGGCTTATCCTCATTGAATAGTACAACTTTCATCAACGTCATTTATCGCTATCGTGAATGCTTAGACAGATATTACAGACAGATCATATGATCTATAATTAGTTGCTTGCACGGTTGATTTATCAACAGAATGACGTTTTATAAGGCATTATTATAGATGCATAATATATTGAGTAAAATGAAAACCTCAATTGAATTCATATCATTATTAATTTCTATTTCATTTGATAAAATTCTAAATGAAAGTACAATAATAAATGACATATGATCTCTCGATGATTATAATCATTAATTATAAATCAAACTACATCCCATTGGACCTTCTTTTTTAAATCATATATAACATAAAATACTTTTGACTCTTCTTGTTGTTGATAATAAAAGTTATGAAACAGTAGATGTACAATATATGGTTTATAGATATATTTTGTATCTTTTATCACTCAAATTTTGCCTCCATGAATTTTATTACTTTCCAACAGTTTATTATTGCTTCCATTTTATTCTAGTATATCATACAACTCAGGACCTCTATTCCCATAAATATTATATGATAAAAATGGATTTTTATAAAGAATTTTCTTCAATAAGTTTAATTCAATTTTTCTAACAATAAAGTAACATATGTAAAGTTTAAGATATCAAACAAAAAAAATCATTTTAACAAAAATAAAAATATTTCGTACTGGAAATGTTTAATAATACTGTACTTCTAAATTTAAAAACGATTAAGCAATTACAGTTTAACTTTATCAAAATAATAGACAAATTGGATTTATTTAAAAGCGAGGTCTCATTGCAAGTCGGATGCTCTTACTACAAAAGCCTGCATCAACATTATCGACATAATTAGATACGCGTTGCAAATTGTTGTATCGCTTTATATTCTGTCCCGGCATATAGTAAATACGACGACCGTGCGCAAATTGTCTCGAACACCTTTTTGCGCGCCTCAGAAAAATTTACGCTTTATGTTTTATATACAATACTAACCGCAATTCGTGAGCACACATATATATAAGGTTACAGTCCTAATTGTTTCTTTTTTGCGTCACTCTTGCGGGAAGATCAAAAATATTTTTGATTTAATGGTGTGTGTTTTTTTTTAACTAGAGATTCGATTCAAAACTAATTTTTAGTTCAGCCGATCATTAATATCAAATAACTATACCGAACATTAAATACATTGTGTGGATTTATAATTTTTTTTTTGTCAGTTTATATATCGCGTAATTTTTTCTTATAAACAGGGGATTTAAGGCGATATGGGATTAAAAATTGACGGTCATAATACGAAGATTTTTGGTCGATTAAAGAATTTTGAAGGATTGTGGATATTAAAATACTATATTAAGAGAAGTATATCACAAATAACTGGGAAAAAATTTGTTAAGCATCGGCTAAATCGTTATCGAGCCAGATCGTTCACCGGATCCAAAAACGTGCCGTGTGATTTTCAAGAAAAAAAAAACGATTTTTTCACTACACGCTAATCATGCTAGCCTTAAATTTAATAAAAGTGTCAGGCAAAACTGTACGGTCAATGAAGTTCAAGCTGCTCGGCAAGTTTATAATATTTTTTTCCAGGGTTTTCCCTGCTCTGTCCATAAATTCAGGGAGAAATCTGTTTTTCATCTCACTGAACCATATATATTTTATAATTTTATACTCCGATTTTTCATTTTTCCGTCTAAATAGCAAAATACTTCTGATTTTTTGCGGTATTGTTTCTATAAGGCATCTGTACGAAAATGAACAATGTTTAAAAGTATTCTTTTTCTTCGATATTTTTATCGTCATTTCTTTCTGATATTTGAAACGTGCACTCGTGAAGTTACTTATAGTGTTATACATATCAATTTCACAATTCTCACAGTACCCGTTAAACATACATTTAAAGAAAGAATGTCCTTAAGTTATAGATTTACATGTGTAATTTTAAACAGAAGTTGTTTTTCTATCAATTCGCTATCTTCGTAAAATATAAAGAGTCCACAGTATAATTATCCATGAATAATGAAAATTGTTGTATATGCACATACCTAAAATGGTGCGGTATGCCCTGGCGCACGAGCTCCTTGACGAAGTCCTTGCGCCTCTTCCACTGGTTCTCCCAGTCGGCGACGATGTTGCCCCACAGCGTCCAGATGTTCTCCTCGCCGTCCGCCGGGGGCGTGTTACGTCGCACCCCGGCCGGAGCTGTCCCGGTCGGCGCGACGCCGACGCCCCCGGCGGCACCGGCTGGGGGTGCATCGCCGCAGCTCGCCCCGTTTGCGCTGCTGCAGCCCGAGGCCAGGGATACGAGGGACGTGTCCGAGCCCTTGCGGCTGTGGCCGCTCTGCAGCGAGCTCAGCGACTTCGCGTCCGACTCGATGAGCCTGCGCGTGCGGGGAAAAAGGTTTTTTTCGAGATTTAGAGCGGTAGTTAGAACGAATTGACGGGCCCATGAGTGGGACTCGGAAGGCATCTCTCTTTCTCACATGCGCGTGCGGGGGACAGTTGGACTGGCGTGCGTGCGTATAATATAAAAGTTTATCAATTTTTTAGTCATATAGTTCATATACATGTATTATAGGTGGCTTTGGCGATTATTGTTGGTTTTTTTTTTTATTTTGATCTTTGGCAAATCAATCGCTAAAGATAAATCGGTGAAGTTTTTTTACCATTAGCCCAGTTTCAATGTGACCGGTATGCGAAACGGTTAACTGCTGGTGATTAGTAGTAACTGATGGCGGATATATGAAGTCATGATGTACTATAACAACGATAGATTTGGTACAAATTGGATGACGTAATTCTGATTATCTAAAAACTGACATTTTTGTCCTAAGACTGTTCCAACGTTAAGATATTTTTCTTTTTTAAAGGAAAGACTGTCTTACAATAAAATTGGATAATATTGCCATGGTCAAAGGGAGTTTTGTTAAAGAGGATCCCTATACTTTTCAAACAAGGAATAACGCCATGAGCAAAAAAGTTCTAAGGAACGTATGCTCGTATAAATGTATAGTTTTCCAGTTATTGACAAATCAAATTAGATCAAGTTTATTCACCTAAGTGAATAAATAACACCTAAGTGAACATGAACTGTTAAAAATTTGAGAAACTATATATAATATACATTTGTAAGCGCATAGGTTTAGTATAACTGTTTTGTTCGAAATATCATTGGTTCTTTGAATTTAACGTCAACATTATAGCGACGTCCTTAAAAAAGTACCTTAGAAAATAAAATATAACCAATTGAATTCTACATCAGGAAAGGATTGATTTTAATTAATCTGAAAAGTGAATATTTACAGGGCTTATTTTGAAGGTAAAGAGAGTTACGTTCGAAGTCATCTTCAATTTGGACCAAATCGATCGTCCATATCTAATACCCTATCCTTGTAAGAAGTCTAATGCGCATTAAAACTATGAACATGCCCAAGTAAAAATTGAGGATCATAAAGCGGAAAGATTTTTCTTGATAAAGCAACGCTGAAGTATCTGTATATGGCAAAATATACTGTTAAACGACGTAACTGCCACCAACCGAAAAAAAAAAATGATACCGTTACAATTTATTCAAAACGACAATTCGTGACGAAATAAGTCGTAAAATTCATATCGCAAGTTAATAAAAAACGTCTGACGTAAACAAATACAAAATACCACACGGAAACATATTTTTCACCATTAATCAATTTTAAAACATCAATGATGTCAAAATGCTGCTGAGCGAGGTAGTAAGCAACAAGACAAAAAAATTAATATCACTTTAACTTGTGCCAAATGAAATTTCGACCCAAAAACTGCAAAAAGTTGCAAAAGAGTCACGAGCGCTTCAACATTCCTTTATCAGGAAAAACAATATAAGCCGCGTTAAAGTGTGAACTCTCTGTACAGACAATTTGACCATTACAGAGAATATGAAAAATATTATAAGGTGGATACATTACATCCACAAATTCATTTTGAAATTTTCTATAAATAATAATGTGAACATTCCTCTATACTTAAACACTCGGCTTCTAAAGGTTGAGAATGACAAATTATATAAATATAATTCAATTTACTTTTTTCATACGTACATAATAACCTATTAGATTCTCTGAAAAATAGTAAAAATCAATAGCTGATTTTAAAGCCACCAATTCAGTTACTAACTATTCACCGATTCTCAGCGACTGAATTTGCACAATTTCAACTATCAGTGATTATTTGCGCACCGACTGCTAAGGGCTTACTCGCCGATTTATTTTTAGGGAGTATATGCGTATAGATATTGTTAAAAATTATCATAAATAATGTGCACTGATAGAAAATGATATAGTTTCAGGAATTAACTGTTTTGGAAAAAAGCAATATAGTATAGCGTCATTTTTACATTGATAGGATGATGAATAATTAATCACTCTCCATCGGGTTATAGAAAGTAATGTGACATTGATGTATAAAAAAATGTAGTTACTTAGCGAGGTATCGATGAAGATTATTTTAACTGTGAAAAGATACCTTGGAAACGACTACAAATTAAAACTATATATATAATTCTAGAATTATTGAAAAGCCAATTTTGATAATACATAACCTTCATTTAGATATGCATATTAGTAATTGAATAAAAAATGCTTTGTATATAAAATGTAAACAAATCGATACAAAGCATCGTGCAAATTTCACTGTATATATTACGTTCAGTCGAGCTTCAATCGCTTCAGTACAGCATTATCGCTATATATATATATATATATATATATATATATATATATATATATATATATACATATATATATACATATATACATATATACATATACGCTTCAACTACATGTCGGTAACATGTATAGGAAAATATGACTTACGAAGGAAAAAAGTGAAATATTTTTCATTTTCAAGCAGAAATACGTAAAAGAAGATATTCCGCTTCTTGCTACCAACTATAAAGCGACCTTATTAAGTTTATTATTATAATGCTCAAAGACTAGACTCCGTTATTTTTCATTTGTTTTCTATTTTTTTTTTTTGCGTAAATTATACAGCGCTGAAACAAATAATTTAATTTACTCCCATCTTTATTTAGTTACACAAGCGCGACTGTCAACAATTAAGAAACAAATTTTAGCCAAAATTCGAAGGGCGAATACGCTTAAATTGCAGTTATCGTTACCTGTGCCCGCTGATGCATAACTGGTTTGTGCATATAAATTACGCTACTATAAAAAAAAAAAAAAATACATACGTACATACACATACAAACGCACACTTTTTACAATCGCGTGAGTCAGTAGGTAAATCAAAGGGTAAAAAAACCGTTTTTATTTGTATATGAAAGATGAATCCGCGATGATCAAACAACTTGTCACACTGGTGATTAGAAGAATTGACAGATACGATATTTCGAAATCTCATATAGAAATATAACGAAGGTAAAATGACAATGCGTCAATATTTATTTACAAAGTACATAGTTTGAGTTAATACATATAGAATTCCTCATACACTAATATAATTTTTTTTCTTAATCAATAAACGTATGAAAATCGCATATTTCTTGCATTTTATAAAATAATGAAAGTCAAGCGTGATTCCAAAAAAAAATTAATTTTTTGTTTTCAGTAGAGCACAATATATATATATAATCTTATGGAATATACCGATTTGGATTATTATGTTAAAAGAATATATAATTACTGTCTTATTCGACTTCGAAGAGTATATTTTTATACAATCGATCCAGCGGACAAGGCGAAAGGTTCATAGAGTGTACCGTGTGGCTAAGTTTATAATTAGAAAATCGGTCATCGTATCCGCTATTATTGAAAATTATTTCCACTTTTACGTTGAATTATAACGAAACTGTAAAGTATCATAGTTTTTTTTCTGCGTTACTTTTATAAAAAAAAAATGGAAATGATTTTATGGGAGTTTTAGACTTCCATTTTTACGTTCTTACTTATTGGGTAAAAACGGCATATTGATATTTATCTTACTCTGATAAAGAATAATGTGAGCTTAGTATTTGTTTATTGCCTTTTTTTTTTTAGTTGAAAATCGAGTCTTTAGTCACACATTTCATTAACGTCAGCATATATGAGTAATGTAGAGTTTTGTTATAAAAATGAATTCATACATTCGAGTCACTTTAAAAAAAAATTATTAATGGGTCAGTAAAAGAATATATTGATTATTTTTCATAATTCTTTAAAATATACATAAAAATATGGAATTTGCATATCTTATATAAGTTCAGAAAAAAGTTGATCATTGTTACGAATAGACAAATCAAATGCCAAAGAAATAATTATTTCGATACTAAAATTTAAAAAAAAGAGAGAATAAATCTTCCTCGATACTGCTGCATTGTGTGTGCTTAGTTTCCGCTTAATAAAGACTACTTATAAAAAAAAAATTTTTATCGCTACTTTTCCCGCGTTTACGGTTATTTGTAACAGGATTACTCCTTCGCTTAGTGACTAATGCACCATAAGCGATAAAGCAAAAGAGACTTTTAACAGTCAATTTATGGAACGTTAATGAATTTAAAGAAAAATTGAACGTAATATTGTTGCTTTTTTCTCTTTAAGACCAACGATATTCTGTTTAGACGAACGTGATTATAATCGTTCGAAGGTATATTTATACTCTGAAAAGGTAATTATTGAAGTGTAACAACGAGGCATGCGCGACTATAACAAAAGTTATCGTGTATTTTATGAAATATTAGTTTCATGATTTAGGTCAGCTTATATAGGAGAATCAACTGACTGTTGCTATCTTATCTCCAAAAGTTATAATTTCAGAATCGACAAATAAGCCGCAATGAAATGCACACGATGGTTATATATGATCTGATATTAGAAATTATTCTAACTTAATATTTTTTTCATGCAAATAATAAAGATCGTTTCCAAAAACTTCATATATACATCTCCTATTGAAATTTTAACAAATGTGTGACACTGTTCAGAGCTGCAGAGAGAGTGAGAGAGAGAGAGAGAGAGAGAGAGAGAGAGAGAGAGAGAGAGAGAGAGAAGCAAGCACTTTTAGAAAGTAAAAAAAAAACTTGCGTAAGATAATTGAAGGTCTCTGACTATATTTTTTTAAAATGCTAAATTCAAATCCGTGGAGTATTTTACTTTAGTACGCCAGTAATTTTCTGCAAAAAAAAAAATTGCAAAAAGCAAAATTTGAAAAAATTAGAAATGTTTTAAAATGTCTTATCAGTGAACGTGAATATGGAAATTTGCCATGAAACTTTGTGCGGCTGTTATTGCATGTATAAGTAATGTATAATAACCTCTGTTAACGGTTAAAATTTTTTTTGAGACTAAGTCCTCTTTAATATCAGAAATTTAATCTGGTTCAGCCATTAACTCTTATGAGATACCAATTGGAAATAAGATTTATTTTATTAATAACTCTCTCAAAAAATGGTAGATCATAGTCATAAATCAATGTATATTGATTATTTCTTAAGGATTATGATAATATTATGAAAGTTGTGTGTCAACGGTAATTGGAGAAGATCTTTAAAAGCAAAAATGGTCATATAGTGTATTTCCGGAAGCAACATGTCCGACGTGCAGGGGATGTAATAGACGACGTTCGACACTTCGACCCGTACTCAGTTCAAAATAGCATTAGCTATATGGAGTATGATAATGAAAATTACGATACACGTAATAAGCTCGAGTCATTCTTACTATAATATTATTATTTTCGTACATCTTGAAAGTTGACAGGTTAGGCTAATGTTACACGAACTTGCAATTAATTTGGCTGCCCATACAGCTAAACGCGTACGTGTTAAAACATTTCAAGAAATAACCAAAATCAAAATCATGACTACCGTTCCTATATCATTGTATTGTAGATTTCGTACTAATTATCAATAAGACTACCATCGAAAATTTGAATTTAAATTAATATTCAGTTTTTCCGAGTGGCAATGAGAGTATTTACACATTTTTTAAAATATAATTTTCATTACTTGAATCATGACAAAATGACTGATGAGACATCTTAATGATTATTTGATTACACGATCCGTTTCGTTATGTCTAACATGTTGAGTTTCCATTGCTTGCAGAATCTAAATTCAGTTTCGAATTCATCAATTTCAAAAAGAAGCCGAGACTAAAGGTTCTGTAATAATATACCGTTTATTTTATAAAAACGTGACTTGAAGGGCTGATGGATTAGAATTTTGCATCTCAAAAAATTATATATATATATCGGAAACCTGCAGATATATCTTTCAAAAATTTGCTTTTTTTCGACTCGTGCTGTACAGCAGTATGTGTTACGCAATTGTAGTCCACCAAAAACGCCGAGACCATGTACAAGCTCCCTCACCTGTTGGCCTCTTCCAATTTAGCTAGTAGAGCCAGCTCGTCGGTGGATACCGCCTTTTTCGGCGTTTCGGCGACCACCGCCCGATTGTCCTGATGCTGCAGGGGCTGCTCCGCCGGTTCAGCGAACGCGAGAGCGGCCTCGGCCGCCTCCTTGTGCTCCCCGTTATGGATGCCTTCTTCCAGAGAGGTCTTCAAGCACACCACGCTCATCACCTATGATAGTCCATGTCCCGAACAGCATCAAAAAAGAAAAAAAAAACAGCGCCACCCGCCCCGACGCTCGCGAAGTAGGCGTCTCGTGCTCGTCTATGACGGGCCAATTTGTACGTGCTCCTGAAAATAGAAATTGGTAATTCGTTACTTAAAATTAAATAAAAATCTATATATATGATAAAAGTTCTAATAGATACGTTCAAGTTTTAATTTTCTTTATCCAAAACATAATGGAGCGATTAGGAGAATTAGATTTAACACTGAAAAAAATTTTTGTAAAATCAAAAAAATTTTCTTTGATTAAAATAAATTTTTTCTTAACCTGCCATTATGAAATTGTTTTTTAAATTAAGTAAAAATAATTTTTAAAATGAAAAAATATATTGTAAGAACAAATGAATATTTACTTCAAGATACAAAATGTTCTTTTGATTGGAGCAAATATGTTCTTAAATATATCAAAATATTATTGATTTTAGAAAAGATTTTCTTGTCTTAAAAAATATTTTGTTATTTAAACAACTATTTTATTTTGGAAAAAATATATTTTTTTATTTTAAATAGAAGTTCTTTAATTATTATGTTTGTCTTATGAAAATTTGCAAGGTTGTTATATTTTAACTTAAATGCTTTGAAGAACCCATGCATTTATTATATAAGATTTTATATAAGAAAACCTGAGGATCTCATAATGTACCATGTCATTTCTGTTTTTTTTTTCAAAGATACCGAATAGATGCGTTTCGTCCCATTACTGCCTAGAGAATGACTAATTTAACCAATTCAAGCTTCCTACTTGACTCAATATCGAAACGTTCGAAATTCAATCTTAGCTCTAATTTTCATTTCATTTCAGAACTATATAAACATATCGATGAAAATATATATAGTCTTATTTGCTATTTTTAAATCAAATTATAAAGCTTATATTACACACAATCGTATACCGATCTGAGACGCTCCTCCCGTAACTTTGCGGATGTATCGGTCATCGCGCGCGAGACGCAGACCGGGAGGGATCACTGAACCCTATATTGTACGCGTCACCACATTACCGACTATCTATATATATGCATAAATATGGTCATTCGAGGACTCAGAAATCTGCATGAAACTTTAAAAGGCTGCTGTTCTAAGCATCTATACACACGCACACATCAGCCGTAGTTCCGTAATAACGAGGCGTGACGTGTTCTATTTAACAGCTGTGCTGATAGAGAGGCCGAAACGAGGACCGAAAGACAGAGAGAGTTCGAAAGTTTCTCTCTCTCTCTCCTCTCTCTCTCTCTCTCTCTCTCTCTCTCTCTCTCTCTCTCTCTTCCTCGCTCTTTCTCTTTATGGACGAGCTGGAGGCTCTAACTATTGTGTGCCTCGCTGCCAACTAATACAAGCAAATGGCGTGCTTAATTAACTGGACGAGGAGAAAGAGGGAAAATAACGAGCGCGAAGCGCGCGCTAAAAGCGGAATTGCTGCTACTTATCGCCAAGAGTTGCACCTCCGTGCGGTGCACGATAAAGCGCGCTACATTAGTATTGGCTCGCGCCGGGCGGGAGGAGAGTACGATGCCTCTCTCTCCTCTCTCTCTCTCTCTCTCTCTCTCTCTCTCTCTCTCTCTCTCTCTATGTATCTATCTATCCATACATATTGTATACGTACATTAGTTCGCCAGGATATGTGCACGCATGCGTAGGATGATCGAATAATGATAAACAAGAAGATTTTCAAATTTGCGAGCATATCAGATATAAAAAATCAAAAATATCGAGATGTCTACACAGATAAAACAATACCTTGGAGTTTTATTTTTATTTAATAACGACTTGACCGTTTTAACCCCTTGATTTCTTCATAATACACTTATTTTACCGTTAAAATTTTTCCATTCGCGCGGTTTGCTCCCTTTTTCAGTTTCAGCCAGTATTATATGTGTGTGCATATATATATATATATATTAACTTGCGGTAATTACCAGTTTAACACCACCCGTCAGAAATTGCTGCACATTAGTCTGTACACACCATTTTATGTACTGCAATTATTCGACTTATTGCGGTAAAATTCAGTACATTATCGCATATAATTTACATATATACAATAACTTCTTCCATATTAGTATCGAAAATTTATCAACAGAAGAACATAAATTTTTCAATAATAAAATTATACATAACATATATTCAAATATCACGAGATATGTATAGACTTCGTATACGTTAAATATGACAAAAATTACGCTAAATAATGAATACCTAAATCTAATATATTATATTAATATATTCTGATAATTATTTTAGTTAATTATATTATAAGGACTGTAAGACCGATAAAAATATTTATTGATCTGATATATTGCACTTTCTTGTGCTCTTAATCAAACCATTTTAATCAGTTCAGATCTACTTCTTTCAGATGCAAAAACAAATGTGAATATCCATCAACAATAATTGTATAATATAATCAAATATATTTAGTTTGTTTCGCAGTTTTACGCTTTCCACATTTTTTCTATTCAGTTTCATGTTTTTATCAATTTTCCAACGCGGATTATCATTATATGTTCACAGAACATCTGCAAGTATAAAAATATGCTTATAATGTTTAAAACTGATTCTAATTAATTTTAATATATGAATCGATATACATGGAAAACAAAACACGTTTTTAAATCAAAATTTAGTTTCAGAGCGAATTCGTAGAAAAACGATCCTGTACACATGTTACATTCAATTTAACATTTAAAATTTTTAATTTCTGATATCGAATTCATATGCGTCAATTCCAAAAATGTCTATTTCTACGTTAATACGTACTGAAAAAAAAAGTATCAACATTTTTTTAAATCAAAACCGATGTAAATTTCGATTTTTAAACCGTTGACCTTGAATTTTTCTGTTTATATTTAATTCCTATATTTAGTAACTTTTCTAAGCTTGTAAGTAGCAAATGTCAAACGAAAATATTGAAATATTAGATAAAAAAAAAAACAAATTTTAAGCCAGCACAAGAACAGTTTCGTGAATTTATCTCAATATATTTTTTCTTAAAAAATACTTTTTATTTGTGACAGTGGCTTTATAAGTTTTCATCTATATCTTTTTTGGAATAGTTTTTCTTTTGAAATCATGTTTTTTATTCTTTTATTTTTATGAGGGTTTAATAATTTAATATTAAATTTATAGCAGAGACAGACGAAAGTAAATGAAAGTTTTGTTTCCAGATAAGAAAATTTATCACTATGAAGTAAAATAAGTATTAAAATCTGAGGTTCAATATTATGACAAATCCAAGAATCATATATAAGACAATGGCTATAGTTTTAAAATAGTGTCACGGCAAGATAGCAATACGGTGGAGTTTAACTGCGCCTTTATTCGGCAATCAATAAACTCTGAACTAATTCCAATTTTTAGCACCATTATTTTTATCCTAATGTATATATATATATATATATATATATATATATATATATATATATATATATATATAACCGACCGAGTGATTCTCTCTCTCTCTCTCTCTCTCTCTCTCTCTCTCTCTCTGTCTGATGTCTTACATTACACTTTTGCGCTAACTCTCGCCTGTCCTACTTCTGGAACTCGATGTAGGAGGCTATCTCCGCGCGTTATGTACACACGCACAGACATACATATGTAATAAAAGGAACCTGTTTCCATTATTGGATATCCATTCCGGATATCTTTTATATATATATATATATATATATATATATATATATATATATATATATATATATATATATATACATAACGGGCGCGCGTTGTCGACATCGACCCCCTGATGTATTTTCTTACGCTCGTGCGTTTCAAGGACTCTCTCGAAGAAATAGAATTTAATTTATTAACATCCAGGTCTCTCCCACACTTTGCGCATGCATAATAATAGTGTGAAAAAAACGAAAATTTAGTTATAATTTATCGAAGGATATCCGTGCAACAATATATATATATATATAATAGAAATGCTGCCTTTGTCCAATCGGTAAGAAGTATATATATATATTATATAGCTACAGTACCCTTTCACTTTTCTGTTCAGAGAGAACGCGCATATATATGTATGTTACATCCATATAGGACACACGCGCGCGCGCACGCACGCGGAAAGATCTAAACTGAATATGCCTTGGAATATACATACAATAAAAATGCTCTCATAGCATCAGAGGAATCATTTGGAACGCCCTAGCCGGTAGCAGTCATAAGCCAACTGCAGGGCCGTTTCACTAGACCACGGGGCCCCAGGTTTACAGTGGCGAGAGATCCCTATTCCAGGGAGAAAAAAAGCATTTTTTCTCTCTCGCCGCACTGACTCCAAGATCAGGTCCAGAAACAGAGGTGCGTTAAAGGAGCGTAGTTATAATATGTGATGGAAATATAACATTGGACTTTTGTCACCTTTTATCAACTACGCGCTACTACTATGCAACAAGATATAGACATCAAATATCTAAGATTCTTCATCCCTGGCGTGTGGTAAAACGTTCTACGTAATTATAAATTTCCTATTATAGATAATTTGCTTATACATTAACTCAGTCAACTCGCAGTCCGAATAAAATGAAACACCAATTTCATTGTTAAAGCAATGGATTAGTGTCTAATGAAGTATGTAATTTGTATTCTAATACAAAGTAATACTTTTTTAATTCATAAATAACTTATCCAATCAAATATGTAATTTAACATGAAAATAGCAAAATTAATATTATATTAATATTCAAATTTCAACAATATTGTAGCTTCTTGCAGTCGTCTTACAGTCACTTTGTAATTGATAATGTATATATATTTTTGTAAGGAGACTCTTTTTTTTTAAAAGTTTTTTAAGCTTATTGATAACAATTGCCCGATTATTTCTATACACCTATTAATCGTTTTTAATCCAAATATTTAAAGTAATTCAAATATATATTCAAAAATGAATAATTTTTCTATAAGCCTCGTTCCAAAGAGCTAGTATTACTTTACACGGAATGAGAACTGATACTGTCCTTAGATTTTTATACAGTAATTAATAAATTTTACACGACTGTGAGCTATTTTTACTTCACTTTCATATAAATAATTCTCAAAAAATATGTATTTTCACATGTAAATAAAAAGATGTTATACATTTTTCCGGGTACCCTCAAAGGCAGGAGCACGCGGGAACTGTACGCACCAGTACGGTCCTGCGTATACATATTTTCTTTCACTTATATAAGTAAAAAAAAAAAACAAAAAAAAACTTTGGTACTTACTATAGAATATTATCTACCTCGGAGTTCGGGTCGCGCGTAAAATTTAACTTCTTTCACTTCTGCATAACGCAACGCGCGAGGAAAAAAGAAACTTCCAGTATATTCTACGCTGTCTGCTTGTTTTATGCACATCGGGAAAGGGTACTAAAATTGTTTATTGACCTCTCCCCTCCCACCCCCTCTCTCTGTCTCTCTAATACCGATTTTCCCATATAACGCTCTGAACAATCGATATAATTGCACTTGCAGTCGGGTGCTGCTATAAAAATGAAGAAAAACAGAAAAAAAAAAAAATAAAACGTTTTTCCATTTTATTCCATATCTTCTATATGTGTGTGCGCGTGTATAATATATATATATATATATATATATATATATATATATATATATATATACAATGTCAAGTTGACTGCGATAAAAATCTATCCTTAGCCACATTAGATATAATCGTCCGCGAAAGTTTTCATTGCTCGATGCGCAAAAATTTTTAAATACGCCTGTCGAACAATCGACGGCGAGTCGTACGGCGAGTTTTTCCTGGATTTGTGTGCGCGCGCGCTTGTGTGTGTGTGTGTGTGTGTGTGTGTGTGTGTGTGTGTGTGTGTGTGTGTGTGTGTGTGTGTGTGTGTGTGTGTGTTGCATTTCATATACGTTTTGAAAGAGAGAAAAAGAAAAGGAGAAAAAAACACGCGAGGCAAAGAGTGAGTGCATTTTAAAAAGTATTGGAAGTAATATGCGTAAAGTGCTTGCCGTTTACCGCTGGCTTTTCTCCCAATGGGTTCTTATAATTATATGTACCAATACCATATACCATATAGCTATTATAATAACAATAATTAGATTCTGTTATTTTTCAGACGCGCACACGCGCATAGAAACAGACCCGCCGTGTACAAGATTTTGTTTAGAAATTAATTGGATAATATATATGTACAGTATCACAAATTTTTTTTTATTCTACGTTTCAGAGTTTTGTCGCGGAACGAAGAAAACGAGAGAGAGAGGTTCCTCCCGTCTGCTTTTCAATTTCGAAAATTCGACGTACAAGAGATGGGCATTAAACGTCGTAGCAAAGCGACCTACATACTGACTCAACAGTGGAGCCGAACGCGAAGATAAGCTGATCGCAATTGCGTTTGCCGCGTCAATTTTGTGATCTCAATTAAATGTTGTTTTTAAATTATAGTAACAATTGACTTGTAGTTCATAGGTAAACGTTTTCCTACATTTATGGCTTTATACAGACCGACAAAATCAATGCGATGTAATTCCGAATGCTTCGTATACCAATATCAATTGATTTGAAATTTTGAATGCCAATGTGCTTTAGCTTGCTGGTTGTGAATACGATGTATAGTAAAAGTGATATTATCCAAGCATAATCCATGGGAAATCCATAAAAATCTCTTGTACATATTTGTCTCTGTAGAATTATTGAAAATTATACAGAAATATCAATAAAAGTCGCATCTATTATTGAAATACACAATTCTTGTTTAATATACTTTTTCACTTTAGTTTTAAATTCATTTTATATAAAACTTGAAATAAACTTTAAATTGAATATTAAAATTATCCGTAATATGATGAAGTAAACTCGTTACCAAGTCACAAGTCTATACAATATTTATATGAAGAAGAAAGCGCTCGAAATTCGTATGAAAATAATTGACGGTGAGTCGCGAATGCCGAGATAATTTTTTGCACGCTTAATCCCACGCGACATCGGCGTTAAACAAAAAAAAAAGAAAGAAAGTTTTTCTTCATACCTCTGCAAAGTGAAATGCATCTACATACAATACATTTATTGTATAAGTCGATTATTTATAGCGTCGGAAAATGCGCTTTTAGCGACGAATCATGTCGGTCGACGATAATACAGAAGAGGAGGCCCCGTTAATCGGAAAAAGAGCAATGCGCTAATGAGCAAGGCGCAGCCTCTTTTTTCTGCATTCGCGGGTTTAATGGCAAAGAAAAGGCACACCGCTTGTACGAGGGCACCGCCGAATAACAAATAATGCAGCGTTCAAATGGAGATAATTCTGATATTTTCGTAAAAGAGCATGTGTTTATACTTAAAACATTTAGTTAAATGAGGTACTATATTTTATAATCCGATAGCTATATGAAAAAACATAATAAGCCTGATATAATTGTTTTTTAAATATATTTTTTAATTAAATACACAATGTAGTAAAAAAATGAAATAAAAATAATTTTTCAAATAGATATATTTTTCTTAATAATTGTAATACGTATGTATTTTGTTTAGCAACTATCGGATCAGCACTTTCCATATCATAAAATAAATTAAATCTTGGAATTTTAGCAGCTTCAGGTTCGGGAATATAATGCAAAAACTTAAATTAATATTGGCCCTCCTTTGAAAAGTGAAGTTCATTACAGCATTTTACTTTATCAATACCGTTCCAATGGTGTGAAGAAAATTTCACGATGCATACGTTGCACCCCTCGCTCTATTCATAACAATTTTTTTTGCTTTATTTTAATTTATTTCGGTAATTTTTACTTTAACTAGTTTTTAAAGAACCGCGGAATTTTATTAATATAAGCAATATTATTCGCTTATTTATTGTATACACATGTAGGTCGTATTTGTTAGTTACGTTCTCCATCGCTTGTGGCGCATATTAGATTTACATTATCACATATTATTATGTCTATACATGCGGGTGAATCCTGAGTGAATCATCGTTAGTTACAACCCCGGGCTATCATATAACCAGTTATAACTTGTCTTACAGCATATATATATATATATAACGAAAAAACCTGTTTTTAAGCAGAGGTCTGATTCTGGGGCTTCTATACCGTGCTTAGTCATAGTACCAATACCAGCTCCATTTTTGTTGTATGTCTACTTTACTCTATAAGTTTATATTAATTACATAAAAATTTGTTTTTTTTTATTCACTATGAATAAAAATTGTTTAATTCGAATCAGAACGATTTAATTCAAGGTTTATATACGTATTTGTTCAGTTGGCTTTGCGCTGTTTCCAATTTTTCTCCATTCTTCCTCATTTCTGTTCTTTTTTCTTTTTACTTCTTTAAAGGAAAAAAAACTGTATATTGACTTGACTGGCCTAATATGGACGTATGCCAGACTGCAGCTCAGACGATTCATTGATTCTTTCTTTAACGATTTACTTTTTTCTTCTTCTTACTTTCTTTCTTTTAATACTATAAAATTTCGCATAGATTTGAATAAATTTTGATCTGTTCTTCAAATGAGTGAACTGGTATATTAATCAGGTTAAAGTAATTTAACATTATTTTCCAGCAATTTTGTATTAGCTGGTGTAATTATATTGAAATAGACCAAACTTTCTGCTCGATGCACCGACGCCACAGATTTTAATTCAGCACTATGCACAAATGCTTTTAATTTAGCACTTGGAGCTCTAAAAAAAAATAAAATAAATGAATTATAAAAGAAATGCTTAGAATAGAGAAAAACTGTCAAGTGCAATTTTTTATTTTATCATGGCATATCGTTTAAATATAAAATTTAAAAAACAAAGATTCAGTTGATTATTAAAGTGATTGTTTAAATAAACAATTATATATATTTTTTTTTCTCTCGAGATAATGCATTTTATATGCAACATTTTTATTTTTGTTGCCCGTTTACTGCAAAACCGTCTCGAATTCAAATAATAGTTGATATTTTGTAGGTCGTAAGTAAAACTAACAGATGCAAAGTCTTATATATATCATATTGTGTACTTGACCCTCGGATATATTGTTGACATCGTTTTAAAAGTCAAAAATTTAGACGTTTCAAAGTATGCAGAGTAAACAACGAATATATTAATATACTACGATGGTGATGTGAGTATAGCACCGCAATATATATAAATAACCGAATGAAGTAATTTTTCTACTATCCATATATATATATATATATATATATATATATATATATATATATATATATATATATATTATTGGGACAATCATTATTCTTGTAAAAAAATAGCCGTTATAAAATAACCTAAACTTTCTTTTCAAAATATCGTATTATTATTAACGACAATGCTTGCTGTTTTATAAGAGACAATATTAATACACGTACGCTGTTTTTATTATTCATTGTATCGACTGAATTTTTATAGTGCTCGCTCGTATATATATACATACATATACGTTTTGATAGAGATAGATATACCAATATGGCATATGATTTGCGGAACACACGCAACTATTAAATCTATTTGTGTTTAACCGATATTGTGAAAGGGTGAGGTGAGCGGGGGAGGGGGCAACAAACGGGTATTAAAATTAAATGGTATCTAGATCTCTTTTAGAGTTTCCCTTTGGCCTCGGTGAAGTAGACTAAGAAACTAGGGTGACATTTGCAACAACAACAAAAAAATGTATGTTTGTAAATAAAAGTATGATGATAACGAAGCAAATAATCCACAAAGAACGACTCTTGCGATTCGTTAAATATTATAAAACTAAAATTAATCGGGCGGAAATTCTCCTTATGTAAGTATATGATTATCTTGACGAAGATCATTGTCGCGACAGATTTATAGGATATAATCGCATTAAATATAATTAATTATTATACGCCGACATATCCATTACATTATTGAAATGACTTTTTTTTTATTACGCCAAGCCTTATCAAAAGACTTTATTACAAATTCATGATTCGAGATTAGAAATTAAAGTTAGTAATCAAAATTTTTTTAAAGTGTGTGTATATATATCTATATAATAGAGCCATGGCTGCAAATGAGCCTATAAATTCATTCTCGAATTGATCCGATTAAAATAAAGGTATAGATTTGGATTATCAATACACGCATATTATTCACGTTAAAGAGGATATTTTTCATTGGTACATCTTTGCTTTTGACGATCATTCTCGTAAACATTTATTAATAATTCATAACTGAATTAAATAAAAATAATTAACGCGTCTATTCTATACACAATTTATATAAATATATATTACAAATAAGTAATATATATTTATATAAATTGTATATAAGTATATAATATTGACGTAATTAAAAAATTATTTCAGAATTGCGAATACAATGTGAAGTCGATTTCATATTAACTTTGAAATGCTTGAAGTTAAATATCGATTTTATGCATATAACGGAAAGTTCAATTAATTTAACATGTCATTCCTATTAATATATGATTTCTCATGAAAATGATTGCAATGGATTTAACACGATTCATTTAGAAGTGGGTTAGATAATTTCATAGTGTCTAAAGGGTATAGACAGAAAATGGTTTAACAACAAAAATTCCTATATCTACTGTCTTTTTTCAGAAACGAGGAAAAAGCCTCGGAAGCACGAGACACATTTTTATGAAAATTTCTCAATGCAACATTATTGATAATCTATTCATTGAAAATGTTTTTAAAAATCATTGAATAACGCTATATTCACTGCTTTACACTATATGTATTTAAAATATGCATCTATATAGATCTACACACAGACACACACACACACACACATGAACAGAAAGAGAGAAAGCGGTTTAGCAAAAATTTTACTGTATATACATTTTCTAAGAACAGGATGTGAGAAAAAAATGCTACGTGGGTGTGTATTTACTCATAACTTAGTTTTAAAAAGCAGCAGAAGCCTTAAAAGTCTTAAATCTACGATGAAGCTCCAAAAACACTTCAGCATGCTCGAAAATTGCTTGCATATATATATATATATATATATATATATATATATATATATATATATATATATATATATGAATTTTGTACAATAGTTCTTGTTCTAATCTTTCGTTGTCTTTAGACCATACTTATATTTAAAAATATACTGCTATCTTGCCGTGACGTATATAGAAGTATTACGATGGGTCGCGTAACATTAACGCCAAACATTTTCATAGAGAAAATTTAGTGTACAACTGCTTGAATGACAAGTTGTTAACGGTAACGGTATAGTAATTAATCAGCTAAGTGCTGGTTTTTTTTTTTATTCCTGTCAAAGAATTGACATAAATGCCTAGAAAAGTGGTACTACCAGGATATATATATATAATAATAATAAATGAAAAATTGTATCTTTTTTTCTATATATTAAGTGGACCTTGACCATTGCTATTCCTCAATGATAATAATCGTTTTTCCCCCCTTCAAACGAAAGGATTTACCGGATAAAACAATAATAATTATTATATTCGGCTTAGAAGTTCATCGGAACCGGCGCTCTCATTCGTAGCTTTCCAAACGGCGGGAACGCAACGCACGACGAAATTCCATGAGTAATATTAAGATAATTCTCGAATTGTCTACAAGAAAAAAAAAATATAAATATAATATGAAATTAGAGACAGATTTAACGAGTTTGGGCTGCATTCAATAACATTAATAATGATAACATTACACGGGAAATATATAAACGGAATATCCTTTAGCCAATCAGTATCTCTATCTAACTATCTATCTAGCTATCTATGTGTGCGTGCGTGTGTGTTTGTACATGCTGTTACACAGGTGTGTAGGTCACTCGCTCTGTATAGTCTCATACACGGTCAATAACTGGGGCATAGCATCGGGGGGGGGGGGGGATTTCACCTTCCCGCGCGCCGGGAAAAACGCGCGCGGCATCATACGTGTCGGCTTTCACTCCCACGCACGTAGGTAAAGCTCCCCGTCCTGCGAACACGCGCGCGCATGCACGCGCCCACGTACCTACTCACCTTACCCTTGCATTTCGCGGGTATTCGTGCAATAAGGAGGAAGGCGCGCGCGTACACACACACACACACACACACACACACACACACACACGCGCGCGCGCGCGCGCGCGTATAGATGCTGGGAATTGTTTCGAGAGAGAGCCTCAGGCGGGGCGAGAGTGTTCTTTCGGCAGAGAGTTAAGACAGCGGAAAAGAGAGCTGGAATTGAACAAGAGCTCATCCATGCGAAGAGAGAGAGAGAGAGAGAGAGAGAGAGAGAGAGAGAGAGAGAGAGAGAGAGAGAGAGAGAGAGAGAGAGAGAGAGAGAGAGAGATTTATAATCAAACCCTCATTTGGATGTCAATGTTAGATATAAAATTAATGTCGTACATATTATACATTAATGGAAGAGAACGACGAGTAAATGAAAGTTTGTAGCAGCGATGGTGTATGGCATGATATTGCAGATAAAATAATATAATATAAAATAAAATAAGATAAAATAGCATATTAAACGTAAAGTAACAGAATATAAAGAAATAACAGGTGTATAAATAAATTACTAATTCAGTGATCTTAAGCGACTGATCCCTATATTATAAGATTGCATATCATAAATAATCAATCCTCATTCACTAAACCCACTGTATTATATCCAATGAACCAAAGAAAATTTTTTTCACTTAAAAAGTATATTAAATTATATATATATATATATATATATATATATATATATATATATATATATATATATATACTTATAAAACGTAAAGGAATTGAAATGGATTAAAAACTGAAAATTATAGATCGGTGGAAATTTAATTTCATCGATTAATAAAAATTTTATTTTATTTCTGATTATTTCTTTTAAATTTAATTAATTTTATATACAACTTTTTTTATAAACACTTAGATATTATTAATACGTTAACTAACATATTTTTAACGTATTATTATATTATACATTCACATTAATGTATAAAACGCATCGCGCATACAACTGGATAAAATTTTTTACACTTATGAGATTAGGTAAAAAGCAGGTATCCATTTATGGGTAAACAACCAAACCTTTCGTACATTTTACGAAATGTGTATTAAATTTAATGCACTGTACATAAAATTATATTCATTTGTATTTAATTTCTTTTAAAGGCAAAATATCGAGTTATACGGAACTTGTATTAAATTTATTAAACGATTTATATTAATTTGAGTTCTCTGCAAAATATTAAATATTTTCTAACTATACACGTAAGAGCGTTCGATTAAAATTAAGCTCACGGAAAAATCGGTAATGGAAGAGGAATAAAAATTATAACATCGTGGTCCTTGTATACAAAACCGATTCGAACGGCATACGGATGGCTCGAAAATCGACTCGTTTCGAAATAAAAAAAAAAAAAATAAACATTATACGGGGGCTTCCGACTCTTTCGAGAACCTCTGCAACCGTATTCGAGGGGGAGAAGCACACTCGCGCAAATACGCGCGCGCACCACACGAATGTAAATTGATTCGAGCGTAAAGAAATAGGGAAGAATCATATTTTCTAATTCCGTAAAAATTCTGTTACGTATTTTATATATATATATATATATAGCAGTTACATGCTAGACTAAATAAACTGTAACTTTTGTTACAAAATGCCCTTTCTAAAAATAAAAGAAAAAGAGATTGTCGGTGAGTATTTTGTGTGGAATAGGCGTGTTTGCGGAGTCGGCGGATGAAGGGGAGGGGGCGGGGTTATAACAAGAAACTTTATAAGTAACTTAATTGCACGAAAGTAGTTCAGAGGATCAATCGAACAACGGCATATAAAAATTCCAGATTCAACGTCAATCTCATCGTTTTTCTTTCTTTCTGATTTTTAATCTGTTGCTCCGAATAATATATATATATAGAAGAAAGAAGAAAACTAAATATTACAAGAATGCTTATGGTATAGGTATATGTAGGTATATGTATCAGCATAACAATGAAAATCTAATCGCGATGTACACATTTCCACAGCACGTACAATGTTTTTCAGGAAATCGAGCGCGAAACGTGCGAAAGGAGAGAGATACTAATACATAGTATATGTAGGACTCGTTTCTGGGGCAATTTTAAAAGCGACGATAATACAATACTTATTGTGTGTACGTTAAAACGTTACGCGTTTTTTTAGAAGCCTTTCGAATTTTTCGACGTTTCTTTTCAGCGCCAAGAATTGATAATAATAATTGTTCTTTCATTGCTTAGATTATTATAAATGAGGCATAATGATTGTTGTTACTGTATTCTGAACAGTATAATATAAATTTTTGCTTAGAAATTGACTTAATTTTGTTATAAAATCTACATTTAATTTAACAAAACTGAATTTTCAAAACAATAATATTACTAGCTAGAATATTTCCTGTGATATTTTCAGTGGTAAAAACTTTGAAGTACGCGGCGAATATTCTGCCCCGATGTGCATTAAATAGTAATAAAGCGGTGCTGATGAGATGAAAATGTGTGTGTGTGTGTGCGCGCGCGCTTGTGTCGAACCGATGCGACTAAAATGAAATTTTCTCTATCTCAATTGAGGAAAAGAAAAATATTGTGTTATACATCAAATGTATAAGAATCTTATGTACGGGAAAAAAATACCTTTTTCTCGCAGCAAAGAAGCTTTATGAAGGTATACCTATGTAAAAATATATATACATATAGATACCTCTCATGTCTTTTTTATCGTCAAATAACTGCGGTCGCTATCAGCTGCTATCAGCAACAAAGGAAGAAAAAAACGTTAATAGTATACAAATAAAAAAGATAATCTGTCATCGACAAAAGGAAAAAATTGTATAAAACTTATGTATATAGTTGCTCTAACGTTTCGTAACTCCCAAATAATGCGCCCCCTCTTCCCCTTCCCTCGCCCACGATTTCGATATAAAAGTAATATCGGCATTGGGCGCGTACAATATTGATCGACCCAATGAGTGGGAGGAAGGGAGAGAGAGAGAGAGAGAGAGAGAGAGAACGAAAAAATGTATCAACTGCTGATGGCGACGAATATATATATAAAATACAATGAACATCCTCCAAAAAAAAATAATGCTCGCGCCACGAGACACACGACAGAAATTACGCAAAAAAACCAAAGCAGAGCCCCCTCCATCTCGACGCCCCGGCGCGTTTCGCAATCGCGGGCCTTACATTACAATGGGGAGGGTGGGGGGGGGGGCTCGGCGCGCATATAATAAAGGACTCAGGACAATGCGCGTCCGCGTCGTCCGCCGTGCCGCGTGCATATATATATATATATATATATATATATATATATATATATATATATATATATATATATAAATTTACACACGCTGAGATTGCGAACCTACACAATATCAATTGTACCACGAAGTGAACTTCCAAATAAATCGGTGAGCGAATTTGGGAACGCGAAAATACGAGAGGGGCGGGGGGCCGTGTTCTCGGAGAGCAAATAGCAATATTTTTTTCTTCTCGCTCTTCTTTATTTCTTTATTTTTTTTAACGGTATCCGACGACGCACGTATACAGAATTTCTATAGACATTATACCTAACAGTTTGATGGTGCACGCGCGGGAATACAAATGATTTTTTACGCGGGTTTCGTTATCTCTCTCTCTCTCTCTCTCTCTCGCGCTCTCTCTCTCTCTCTCTCTGACTCTGGTTGTCTGTGCGGCGCTCATCGAGCTGTATTATAATACCAGAAATTTATGACGCGGTTAAATTTAATTCCGCATCAGGGCCCCGGACTCTTGTGTTATATTAGCCATCTGGTTTCAATCGTGCGGCACTTCGGCAATGTGTTGTATATGTATTTCTAGAGCCTGTTATCGAAGCGTTATTTTTATCAATAAATACGTACTGTAATAACGCTTGGGCTCTAATGGCAAATTATTGAAATTTGTATCAGGCCATGGCTGGTTGGTCGCATCACAGTCGCTTGTCACAGTGAGCTATATATAACGGTTGTTTCCGTTTTTTTTTTTTTTTTGCGGTAAAAGTAACGAAGCACGAAGAGTGTAAGTATTGCGTTCACAAATTTTAAATTATTTAATAAAAATCTTTCTTATTGTACTCGAATTTTTAAGGCTAACATATGGTGGAATAGCTTAAGCAGAAAAGATACTTAAATATGACAAAATGAAAACAATTTATATGAAATGAAAATATTTCAGTTCTGAAGCATATCTTTATAAAGTTTCAAAAAATAGAACTTAGAAATTGATGAACAAATTCAATTTACATTAATAGAAGGCACTTAATAGTAATATTATTTAGAAATGTGATATAGGATCAAGCTGTATTTTGTTTTCACAGAGAAACTAGAATACAGAAGAAAAACATAATTAGACGCACCATGCGACTGATACGTAAAGAGGTTTTTTACAGAATAATACATATTCTTTTTTGATTATCTCAAATAAATTATGGTTTTCTTAATGTAGCACAACGAAACTTAAGAAATATTTAGATTAGTTAAACAATTTTTAGACAAAAAAATTATTGTTCTGTAATGCAAATATCAATTTTACTTTCGCATTAGTTTATCAAACTATATATAGAAATATAAAGTATGATTGTAATTTATTCTTGAAAATTATTGGAAATTTCTTAAATATAAATTATGCTTTATTATTTTAATGTGAGCAGAATTTTATTTTAGAAGTAGTAAAGACTTATATTACTTACAAAATAAGTTAATTGTAGAAATTATATTGGCTACGAAGACTGAACATTGAAATAAAAATGAAAATATTCCAGATATATCTCATCAAGAGATCCCAATTATTAAATTTTATTTATATTAGTCATATGAAATTTATTATTATTTTTATTTTGATGATTTTAAGAGATTTTCATACCAAACTTTTTCAATAAATTTTAGCTGTAAAATATTTAGAAGAAAAGTTCCTTAAACTTATACATTGGAAATGGTGGTTTTTTATTTAATGTCGAAAAAAGTAGATACTATCTTTTTAATTATAATTTCTATCATTTGCCAAGACAAAGATAATATTTATATTCTACTTTGGTTTTACATTCAAACATTTACCTACTTTATCTATTTTGATAAAAAACCAAGACTATTTTTTAACTGAAATTGTATGAATTTCAATACTGTATAAGGCATTTCCAATATATATTCATCAACTAGTTAGTTGCAAATCATTAATCGTAAATTTCTTAATTTTCATTTTTATAAAGAAATAAGTATTCAAAACACTGAAACTAAAAAAATGTTTTGTGAGAAAAACAGTTGTACATAACAATTATACTAACATTGTAACTGTAACATTAGAAAATATTCTGATCACTCTGTATAAAAGAAAAACTTAATAGCATATAAGAGATGTTATTAATATTTTACCATAAATAATACTATTTCAAGTTTATTTACCTAAAAAAATACACTTCCTCCATCAAAATCACTAGTATGAACAATAATTATAATCTTACTAACTCCCTCTCTTTACATCATTTATCTTAACACAAAAAATTTATCGTTCTAACTACAGATAGGTATAATGCACGTATAATGCATATTTACATTTCAACAAACTTCAAAAGGTACACTGAACTCCCGCATTCGTTTCCCGCAACAAACATTTCGTAAGATATCTACGTGTCCCGGGGAGGTTGCAATATTTATGAAAAGAGCCTGTACGCGCGAGCTTTAATATAAAAACGCATGCACGCGCACAAATAATACCTGTACGATAATACCACGGGATAATCTTACACGGACGCGGGACGATCGCCGAATTATAAACCTTGCGCAAGTACGGTTATTTACGATGCGCCGCACACCGTTTAAAGAGTCATCGCGTAATATTAACAGTGCGGGAGTTTCTATAGAGGTACACGGATTGAATCGCGTAGCAGCAGACGCCCGCCCATCACCATTGGCATGCTCCCCATAGAGCGCGTTCGAGGTTCGACTATAATATTACGCGCGCGGTGCCAGCATAGCGCGTTTTCCTTTTTTCGGGTCACTCACCTCTTTCTCTCTTTCTTTTTCTCTCGCTCTCCCTCTCTATCTATCTATCTTCCTTTCTCCTTGTGCAACGGCGAGAGAATCGAGATTCCACAGCCACACACGTATGCACCAGTGTATATACTGTATACATATATATATATATATATATATATATATATATATATATATATGCTCTGCGATGACTACACGACGACTATATTATGTCTACGCCTACGGCTTTTCCAGCTGGTGCACAGTTTCCAGCTGAGAGCGCACTGTCGCGCACTGTCTCATCTGCACGTATATAACGAATATACAACAGCGACGCGCGCCTATACACTCCGCGCCCTGGAATTATTCCCATAATACCCCCTCGAGTACCTGCTGCTGCATATCAGAGAGAAATGAGCGCCAGCGCGCGAGGAAGATGTGAGACAATTGACACGGCGGTGAATTTTCCACGGCGCGCTCGCGCGCCCGCGCGACGTACCTGTAATTCACATATATAGACACATGCACCGTGTACATTTAACACGCACTCCTGCGGAAGTCACGCCACTCCCTGGACTCTCGCGAACATTCAGATTTTCCGTTCCGCCGGCGGTTACTATTGTATAAAATTTTAGGGTGCGAATTATTAGCACACGCGATGCGTACACGAGGATATCACGAACTGTTGTCGATCTCCAAAACGACTGGACGACGGGAGCTACTCTGCTGCCACCGGGCACGGGCACCGACAGACCGACTGAGTTCTGTGTTCTGTGTATAGTCGCGCTCCGACTGTCGCGCCGCACACTACACAGCAGAATACAGCTGTCGTCCTCTCTTTCTCACTCTCTTTCTATCCTTTTCTGTCCCTGTCGGTGCGCGTGCACTTGCATAAATATAGGAATAAGGAGAAATGTAATCACATAACACGACATACCTTTGGTTTCCTTATTGACAATCCGACGTGGTATAATATTAGGATTTTTTCCATTCAAAATAATCATTGTTGTTGAATGGAAAACTGCAATTTTTCAGTTTTTTATGGCATTGTTAGTAAACTTGATCAATCTTCTTATACAATTAAAATTTATTAATGATTGTTACTTAAGTTCATTTTTAGACGTAGGCTAGTAGTTTCTATTATTATTATTATTTTTTAATTATTCCCTATTTTTAAATTATTAGAATACTTTGAGTCTGTACAAACTTCTGTGAAGGAATTAAAGTAAAGGCACACTTTAATAAAATTACATAGTTATAGTTTTATAAAAACTTTTATTTCATATAATATAATAGATACATTTTAACAAATTGAAGTTTTTTATTCTAATTAATAAAATAAAGAATTTATATGCAAACTAAAATGAGTTTGAAATTAATTTGAAATAAGATGACAAATGTATGGTTACGATAAATAAAAATAATAAAATCTTTTATTCAAAATATCATGTGATTGATAAAAATTTACAAAGCTATATAAGAGCTTTGTTATAAAATTTCCATAACATCTCTTATTTATACAATTTTTTAAATCTTATTTTTTATAAAAGTTAAAATTTAATCATAAGAAAATGTATTAATAGATTATATCAATAAAATTCATTTCAAGTATAATATTCATGTAGTAAAAGTATATGTAAAGATCCCATCTTTAATTTTTTTGTCATATTTATAGAAAATATTTTTACAATCATTATATTGCTAATTCTTTATAGTACATAACATTGGATATAACATATTTCTTTGTTATATAAAAAATATATATAACATATCTTTTTTCACCTAAATATAGTATATCTAGTTTTTGGAATTAAACTATTAAAAAATAGACAAATTTTTATTACATTAAAATTTGTGCGCTTCGTAATTATTAATTCTTCATTCTTATAAAATAAAAAAAAAAACCTTTTTAAAATTGAGAAGTATAAAAAAACTTCATAAAACAATCTAATTTCTTAATCACTACATAAAATATCCAAAATTGATGTAATTACAAAGATAAACTAATTTATCTCTGTTTTAAGAAATTCTGTATTTACAATTTCTTAATAATTTATAAGATTGATATTTATTAATAGAAACTAGATTTGATCAAACAGCTGAATTTGATAATAAATTGCTAAATAAAAATTAAAAATTATAATACACCTGATCTAATTTTAATATGAACTAAAAGAGATGCTAACTCAAGGTCCTCGCTATAACTATTTCTTAAAGGTACACTTCGATAGCCAGTTCTTATGCATCGAATCTGTAATAAAAATGGGAATATTAGTATGACAGTGAAAAAATGTTTTATAAATAAATTTTATCGAAGACAAAGACGTATAGTTGTAAAATCTATAAATTAATATAATTTAATATCTGTATGAGTATCTGTAAATTTAATATCGTGTCGATAAAAAATTTACCGGATATGTTGCTTGGCCAATAAAATTGCTGTCTCCAAACATGTCTTCATCTTGTACGATAAATCGAAGTAGAGCTAAATATGGATTTGTCACTATGAATTGAATCGTCTCATCCCATACAGGATTGAAACCATTATCGGCTGAAAATGAAAAAATCGCATTAATTACTAAAAAACAAAAAATATTAATTCAGCGCTTCCCATACGACTTTAATACTTACTTATCGTATTGGTGGTTAATTTGACGCCGCTGTCGAAGAACGCCCCGACAATTTCAACCTGAACAAAGGGGCTCACGGTGCCTCTACCTGGCTTGTGCAAATGCCTGGCCCCTATAATGTGCACGGTGAAATTGAGGGGCTCCACCCCCACGAGCGTGCTTATATCGTAAGGGCTGAAATCCTCGTGGAACATGAAGTCCGGCTTGAGCAGGTATCCGCAGCTTCCGTTCTCGCGGAACTTGGCCTGATTCAGCTGCATGGGCTTGTCGCCCGTCTGATAATTTAGCGCGACCATTTGACAGCCCACGTTCCACATGGGGACCGGATTGTAATTCGAGGAGTCGATACGTTGGCCCTTGGGATAGACACGACTGAACTGCACCTGATGATAGCGCAGAAAGAATTTAGTCTCCTGCTGGCACATGAGCTTTTCAGCTTTCGTTTCGGGGAAGCTGCTCATTTCGTTGTAAATGAAACCCTTTGCGCGCAGCCGTTCGATATTAAAGGCTACAGAGCGGAAGTAAACTATGAGATTTGACATTTCTTTTGCAATGCGCCATGCTCTTTCCATTTCTTTATGCTGATTTTCCTAAATTTTGAAAGAATCGATATTATTTTATTTGAAATATCAAAAAAATATATTTTAAATAAACATTTTAAATAATAATGCCAATAATAATATAAATCTTTTTTTTCAAATACAGGACGTTCTAGAAAAAAATTATTAATATTCAAATCAATATATATATATATATATATATATATATATATATATATATATAATTGTTCATTGTGTATCACAATATTTTTCCATTACAGTATATTTTTAAGCTACTCAATATGCAATATATTCTTTTATAAATAATAGTTCCAGTTATCAATACTTTGCTTTAAATTTCATTAATTTAAATAAATTCAAAAGTTATTTTTTGTAATACAATGTCAAAATATGATATTCAATAAATTTATTTGGTTGAAACAAGTGATTCAAAATAATACTAAACTAACTCACCCTAACACTTGCACTTTGTCCAGTTTCATGAATTTTTTGTACCCATTCTAGAGCTATTTCTTTAGTTAACGCTCCAACTTCAAAAACTGAACACATAGTTGGATTTTGTATTCGCAAAATCCATTCTAACTCAGGCCTCTCGGATAATGCTAATTCTACAACAGCGCCAGTTATATCCAATGAACCCTTTTGTAAATTTCCAAGCAGCATTGAATCAGATGTCTGAAAATCACTTACTCATTTTAATATAAACTATTTATTTTGTAACAAATATTTAAATCTCATTTGTTTTCAGAATTTAGATAAAATTTATGTAAAATTAAATAGTAAAAGAATAGACAAATAACGTACATCTGTTTGACTATCTTCTTCAATTTCTTCAACATAATTAAATGGGAACCAATGCTGTTTTTTACCGCCATAATCACCTCTCCACCATCCACCACGCTGTTTATTTACATTCGTAATTATAGCATGCTTCACTAAAGTTAATTCATCGTCTCTCTTAGCTTTATAATCGTAGAGTGCTTTAACGGTGACTTTTGAAACAAATGTAGATGGATCCATGTAACCTGGTATCCCATACACTGATCCATCATCAGCATCCTAATATTTTGAAATGTAATATACAAATATCTCAGTTATAAATATTTATTATTAGTTATAATAAACTTTTACTATATGTTAAGTAAAACAATTCAAGAAATTAACAACTTCCATATTGACAGAACAAATAATGAAATCCCAATGGTCCTTTTGGGGAGTTGGTTTTTATGGATTGATAATTAAATAACTAAATAAAAACTTGTTGCTATCGTTACAATGTTGTGATAGCGAATTTTTACTATCTTTTTCAGGCGAAAATTATAATTACTCATGCTTCGGGTAAGTACACTGTAGCAATGTCAATGTCACATAATAAATATATGTTTTTTTGTAGTTATTTAATGATTAATTTAGAAAAACTAGCCCTCAAAAAGAATCCTTGGAATTTTATTATATATTTAAATTATATTTTATAAATGGAAAATAGCTTACCAGTCCTTTTAGTCTTACAATTTCTTGATTGACTGGGTAGCTTAATTTAATTTTTTTATACAAGGGATGACGTTCATAATAACTGACTAATTCAACTAAGCTTTCAAATTGTATTGTTCCAATAGTATATAATCGTCCTTCAAGTTTTATTCTACAATGTTTTATGTTATTCTCAGCTCTAAAATTTATGAAAATAATACATACATTTATTAAAAATAATGCAAAATATATATAATATAATAAAAATAAATATAATGCAAAATACAGCTTTATTTTTCTTAAAAATTATGAATAATTTCATAGAAATTAAGGTAATAATTATACCTGAACGAAATGGCATATGAATTATTTTCCAGCATTTCACTTGATCTAACTAAAAAGGCCCCATCCATGGGTACACGCTTTAACATTTCTTCAGCAAGTGTTCTTGAGCAATCAGCATGCCACCATTCTTTTTCCTCATGTTTATTTGGTTGTGGAACAGGTTCTTGCAATGTTATTAAAAATTCCTGTTAAAATAGTAAAAAAGCTATTTAATTTGTATTCTTTATATATTATTAATTATTAATCATAGAAGATTTTACTACATTTAAAAAGCAGTTACTAACCGGGTATTATTAGTATTATACTACAAATTTACTTGCCTTTAAAAATAGTAAATGGGTTATTTAAAATAGATACATGCTTAAATAAAACAATTTTACTTGCACACATCATACTCATATTTGATAACATAAATGCAGTGTAGTTTTGTAAGTATAGATAACAAATAATTTCGAAAACCATATATAAATAAATTTTTAGTATAAAGATTTTTGTAATTTGTCAGTAAAATAATTAATTAGGTAACGAGTCATAATAAAAATTTATAAAACGACAAGACAAGATTTGAATAATTTGAACAAAAATGAAATAAACCAGGCACTTGAAAATATACAAAAAATACTTATTTACCTTATACCCGTCGACTGACGTAATGCTTCTGAGTGTTATTTTTAAACAAATTATGTTGTTTAATTATCTAAAAGTGTTATTTTGAATTATCATAGTTTTTAGTGAACAGTAAATTTTAAAAAGCGAATTGTTAGTACATGCAAAACTCTGCTACCTTACATTGAAAGCTTACTGCATCGAAATATAATATTTTGTTATTATAATTAGTGAATTAAGAACCTGTAATAAGCTACTTTGCGCATCTCTTTACATTGTAATTTCTTACTTTGTAATTTAACAATAATAAAATATTTTATTTCTCACCTTACTCCTTAAGGGATAATTACGATAATATGTAATAAGACTATATAAACTGTCAAAACAATTGGTATCAATCAAATAAAATTGTGTTAATCCCATTTCTTGCTTTAATTTTATACGGCAATGATTAATTTTTCCTTTTCTCCAGAATGATAAACAGTAATCTCCAACAAAAGTTACACACTGTCGAACTAAAAATGTTCCATCACCTAAGTGAGAGTATTTTCTTAAAAGTTCTTCAGCTTCTTCTCTACCTCTAGCTAATTTACCATGAAACCACATTTCTCCAAAATGCAGTTCATCATTTGGAGCTCCCTGCCAACAGTTAAAAATATTATTTTATCCATTGTTTTAAATTACACATATTTAATATAAATAATAAAAATTAAAAAATGTAAAAGCATTTAATTTAATTAACAATATTGAAAAAGGATACGAAAAATATCAACAACTCTAAAAATTTTGGAAAATAGTAAGTTTTATGGAAAAACACACATATTTTCAAATAAATTCAAAATCAACTCTTGTTTGAATAATCATTTTTGTATTTGCTATAGACATGTTAGATATTAATATAACTTATAAGAGTTTGCAAAAATAACTTCTAATTTTTTTTGTATATAATATAATAATTAGAGTATGCTATATTAGTGATTCAAATTTTGACTGAATTTCATATGATTCTTAGGACGATACTTCTAATTTGGTTAAATATTTTAATATAAAATATAAGTTAATTTTAACTCTTTGTAAAATATGACTTAAGGGACAAGAACAAATTACTATTAGATACCTTAACTACTGCTTTAAACTTATATAATAATCTTTTTTTGTGATAACAATACTTACGTCTGCTGGAGTTCTAATATTTTCAACATCTTCATCAGGCTCAGTTTCTTGAGTTCTTGAGAAGATATCCGTATAAAATAATTTTTGTTGGGTTAAAACGAAAAAATGTGGATTCCATTCTTGATTCACAGAATCTTCTAAATACAGAATTCCATTTTTAACTGTATTTCTCAAATCCATTTCTTGTCTACTCTCATCGTTAAGCACAATAAAAGAGCTTTCATCGACACCATCAGGTAGTTTCTTATGTTTTAATAGGATTTTTCTGCGCAAAGCATACGGAGAAGGTAAATTAGATTCATTTTTGTCAACTGGTTGGACCACTAACATGTCACCAAATACTTCTTGCATGGCCATTGCCATTTTTCGTTGCTGAGGTAATGTACAATTATCTTCTATTGAAAGAATTACAGGATACCTAAAATTATAAATGAACAACATGCATTCAAAGAACATTCAAAGAACAAATTATAATTAATTCGTAATTGATTAATTTATAATTAATTATAATTTTTAATTTAATATCATATAATGTAATTAATTAATTCTTAATTAATTATAATTTAATTAATTAGAAAAACCTAAATTAATATTTTTTCTCTATAATAAAAATTTTTATATGACAATAGAATTTTTTATAATATGAGAATTGTTATTTTTTCTTAGCCAATTTAGTTCTAAAAAATTTACAGTATTCTTATTTTCTTAAAACTTTCAGATAGTGATAGTTAATTTTTCTTTGACTCATATAATATTCAAAAATAGTACTTACTCAGATGTTGCAAAGGCATGCTCTTTAATTGTTTTTATTACATCTAAAAATTTTATTTTTGTTGTTAAAGTATGTCCATGAAAAATAAAAGGCATTCCATCTGGTCCATCCCAACAATCTAATTCTATACATCTGCATCCGGATCTTAAAGCACGTACATATGCTTGACAACTGCTTTCACTACTTATTTGGTCACCCATCAAATAACTAAATTTGAAAAATATTAATTATTTTTATATTAATTAACTTAAAAAGTATTTTAATCAACTAATAAATAGTTTTTCTAGAATATTAGAAGTTTTATAATTTAAATAAATATAGAATCTTATTTTATATGTTAGTTCTTGTAAAAAGTTTAAATTAATATTTACGTATTATGTGATGATGCAATCCAATAATGTGACATTGGTCGTGTCATATCATGGAGAACTTGATCATATTTGTTATCCCAAATCTCATTTTGTTTTGAAAATAAGAAATCTATGAATTCTGAAAAAAAAAAAAATGGTTTCTGAACGTCTCGTTGAGGATCTTGTAGATATTCACGTATAAAGCAGGAAACTTCTGATTCATTATTTCCAAAAGAATCTTGTTGTGGCCCCAATAAAAATTTTTGAAATTCTGGCAATGTGACTGTCATTCCAGACTGAGAGTACTTTAAGAATTCTGTACAATCAGTCAAATTCTGGAGATACATATATAATAAAATAATATGTTATTTTTTACAATGATTTTTAATGAAATATAATAACATTAAAAAAAATTAACAAAAAACGGATTTGCTTGTACAACATTTTCATTCAATTTAATTGAATAAAAACTTTTTAATTAAAGTAATGCTTGGATTAGACAATAAAGACATCATTTACTTTTAATATTAAATACTAGACTTTGCTTTAAGTCTTGTATTTTTTTGAGGATTTTTTCTCCCTCAAAAAAAAAAAAAAAAAATAAATAAATAGATACTTTTAATGAAAAATTCAACTTACACTAGAATTGAACAATAACTTGTGGTAAAGTTCTACAAAATCATCAAATCTTACTTCTGTTCTATTTGTTAAATCTACTTCTTGAAAAATTTCTCTACGCTTATTTGTTCCAATTTTGTAATTTACTCTTCCTAAAAAAGCTTTTATATCTTTTAGAGTTACCCTATGAACAGAAATGTTGTTAATAACATATATTTTTATATTTATATATTTGTACGTATTTTAACATTATTTTTAACCATAATAATTTTTAGATACTGAAAACTTTAATATTTTTGTAGAAATAGTACTACTAATTCATCATTCTTTAATTTACCAAAATACATAAGAATATAAGGCTGCATGTTGTGTATCAGGTATTTATTTTTTCTTAAGTTAAATATGTATAAAAAAGATTTTTTAGAAAAATAAAGAAATACTTACATTTCACGGCAATTTTCCATTGCATAAAATTCTTTTCTTAGCCAACGTTCTACTTGTAAAGAATATGGAGCATGTATTGAATCGTGTACCAAATGTCTAAGGCCTTTTACCCATAAACTACATTCCTTTTCACTTAAGGCTAAAAGTTATAAATATACTGAAAATTTATAAATTTAAATATGTAAATACATATTGCATTTATAATACATACCTGCTATTGATAGAGTTTTAAGTCTAAATTCTGAGCCATAATAAATAACAAAACATCTTAAATTATCAATTTTTTTAGCATCTTCAGGCCATTTTTCAAAGTCTTTTGAATTTTTTCCTATCCTAATTTCCTTAACTTCTCTTATGTCAACTACAAAAAATAATGCAAGTTTTATATTTAATTTCATTGTTAAATCATATTACTTAATTATTAAATACTTTGTTTTATATTATACTTTTATCAGACATGCATTCAAAAAACACTTTGTATTTCTATGATTGATCTATATAGATTATTGTTTATGATTAATAAATTAAATAACCTGAGCCATCAAATGGTCTAGATGTCGTATTTCTCGCCCAAACAATTTGTCTAGTCTCCCGTCTTATCATTAAAGTTTTATTTTCCGATCTTTTTCTTGGAAAGAATTTGGCCACCACAGTCCCTCTTTCGAGTTGACTAATGATTTGCTCCATTTCAGGAATTATTCCACTCATTTTGATTGCTTCTTTTATTAATTTTTCAATTTCTGAAATGTATATAAAAAATATTTCAGATATCTAATAATTAAAACTATTTAAAATATAATCTTGATATTATACAAAAATTTATTAATTGTAATGGTTTGAATTTTAATTTATATAAAATTATTTTGAATATATTAAATAATAAAATAGCTAATAGAAGTTGATAATATATAATCCATATATTTTGTGATACATTATTTTATTATAGAATTGTTTCATGAATCTGTAAGGCTCTTAAATAATATTTTTAATAATATATAACAATATAAACAACTTTCTATTTTCACTTTTATTCATTGTGAAATTAGGAAGACATGAAAAATACTATTCAAAATAAAAATTTCATTTAAAAAATATATATTAAGAAATGTATAAATTTTGCTAAGGATTAGTTTCAATTGTATTGTACTATATTACAATTTTTGTAAGAGTATAATTTTTAAATACATAATGAATAATTATATACCTATTTCTAATAAACAATTAATGCAAGGTATGAACAAAATGTTCATTCAATAATAAAAAGCAATCTATCACTAAACAATTATTAAGATACTTCTTATTGAAAAACAAGAATAAGTTATAGTTTATTACGAAAAAATCTAATATATAAGGGATACGTCAATTAATTAATATGTAAAAGTTAAATACAATATTCTAACCTAATCTTGTTTCCTCTTTTTTTTAACACTGTAAGATCGAAGTTATTTGAGTAGATTAAATCTGATTAAACTTAGCAATAGCGACACGAACTTTCTTTTTATATTTTTTTAAAAATATCTCGTCGTTTCAAGTAAAAACGAACAATGAGGACCGTTTAATAGCATTGGAGAGAAAAAACTTACCAACGCCAAGGGTCTTCACATCGTCCGGACGTCTGCATTTTTGACAATTTCTATAAAAAGTGATAATAAGATAATAATAAATTGTAAACATACATTTTTAGATTTCAGATCTTAACAAACTTATTATTTGTGTATTATTATTTATATACTGTTATATACCTTCTATATAAGTTCGTATATCTGCTTCAACATCTCTTATATTTTACTTTATCTTTTTTGTGTCGTGTTGTCGTTTAGTGTGTCATAGTGTCGTCGTGTCCATATGAGATGGACGCAAGAGGCCAAGCACTGCAGGAACTATATATAAAGACCACTGAATGCACTAATAAAGATCTGATGGCAGACACTGAGGACAGCTCAGGACCACAGGGTCAGCACTCACGCAGCTCAGCCAGGCTCAGCCCTGTTCAGTCAGACGCAGACCTGGTTAGACCAACCGTGAGTGCAGTTCAGGCTAGCTCAGACCTGATCAGTCAGACCAGCTTAGCTCAGGCCAGCTCCAATCTGCTCAAACAACAAATAAAAGTATAGCAGAAGAAGAGTAGTAGCATCAGATAGTATCTCTGTAATTCAGTAGAACAGTTACCTGACAGCCTGACTAGAGCTGACTAGACCAACTAGACCTGACAGTACAGATAAAACGATAAAACAGATACTGCCACCTCTACTGCCACACCAGACTGCCACTGTAGATCCCGAGCAGAAATTGATTGAGCGCGCAGAGTAGGCCCTGATCAGGTACCTGTAAAGTACCTGTGCTTCACGTAGCGAGGTGCTATCTTCAGGGTTTATTCAGGGTCTGTAGGTACATGTTACCTAAAAAAATCAAAATTACGCAGGCACAGAGAGAGAGAGAGAGAGAGAGAGAGAGAGAGAGAGGCCCTGTACAGGCTGTCGAACTTCATGAGTTAGTTTATTAATCGTAACAGCTGATCATTTAAAAGGAAAATATAGTTTATCTCCGTTATGAATATAACCATCCTGATTTTCTTATACGAGTAAGAGAGTTGTAGTTTGTATATAAAATAAAAATATTTATGATATAATTTTGATATGATCATTTATAAAAAAATTTAAGGCTAAATATTTTGATGCCAGGTGTAGTCTGTGCAAAGATAAATATTTAAATTAATTTTTATTCTCTATTTTATTAAATATTTTATTTCTAAAGTTTAAATATAAAATAATATAGTTCAATATCATACTGAAATAAACATTATAAGTGAACTATAAGATAATTTAATGATATAGATCAAACAACTGTTAAAATATATATCAAATTAATAATGTTAAGTTAAATTTGGATTTTTCGCAAGAGTTTATTGATGGAAAATATATTGTCACTCAAAATAGCTATAAAAAATTATATAAATAATAATAATTTTTAGTAAAATTGAAAATCTATTTTATCTACTTCAAGATTTAAAAAGAATTTTAAAATATTTACATACACTTTTCATTAAATACCTTATATAAATAAGGTATCTACATAAATGCCTTATATACAGTTTAATTTTTGTTGATTAAAAAGTAGATAATGTGTTAGAAAGTAAATTATCATTTTATTTAATTTTTTTAGAAAAATGAGGATAATATATGAGAATCCACAGGCAAATATGTGAAAAAGGAAAAGCAGAATAAATATATATATATATATATATATATATATATATATATATATATATATATATAAATTATAATTATATTACTATAAACAGTACATAGTATATTAGGTATATTTATATACTATGTAAATATATTTATTTATACTCAGTTTTAGTTTTAGATTTTCTTTCTTCAAATAATTAATTTTATATTTTAAAAAATAATGACAATTAAATAATATAATCTTAATTTCAATATTTCTTTGTATATTTATTATAACTGTTAAGAAAAATTTAGTTCAGGAATTGCTGTAAAAAGGAGTTGAACCTAACATACCCTTAAAAACCCTACAGGCGCGAGGCAGGTAGCCTGTATTTGCACATAACTTACCCCTGTTTCGTGTGTTGAATATATTTATATGCACATAAATGTGAATAATCAGAACTATACGAGGAATACAACATTTTTAATTTCTAACATAGGTAAGTTACAGTTTGTTCTACGTAATAATATTTGATTCTCCTAAATCACTATCAAATACAAAATACATTCATATTAAATATTCCACAATAAAATATTATAGAGTATTATTAAAACAATATATTATTCATTTGTATTTATGTCCCATTTATATTCAAAGCAGTTCAAAGCAAATATTTTATAGTACATTGTCGCTAGAGGCGCTGTGTTATATGGACTTACAGCAGTTTACAGGCAACCTGAGTTTTTACTAGGCATATGATTTTTACCTGTTTTACTCAGGTGGTTGCAATAGTATGTGCAGTATGTGCTAGTTGTCATAAAATATTTTACATCCAATCAGTTTCCTATCTATTTGTTTTTCATTAATCATGGATTGTTATTATTTATTGATAGTCATATATGTAGTTTGTCATGATTTCAATGAATTTTGTAAATTGTAAAACTGAATGTGATAAAAATAGTGTAAAGATTTAGTTTTACCATTTTCTTAGTAATTTTAATAGTAACCTTAAAATAAAGTTTTGAAATATATTTGAAAATTTCTTTTTAATGTAATAAAAAAAGTATTAAGGTAATAATGATTTATAAAGAAATTACTATTTTATTCTTTCGTATAATTTAATTATGCTTGTTTGATAATATATTTATCTTTTTTACAGGAGTTATCAGAATATAAACATATATTTGTTTACTATGTTGGACTAAATTAAGATATTTATATCAGTCTATTACTTTTTTAATGTTTTGTTGAACTATATTAATTTATATAAAATAATTTTAAAGTGACCTTTCTAAGTGATTTCATTCTCTAATGGCATCTAAAATAGAAATTTTATGGAAACAAGCACTGAACACTTTTTGTGGACGTAGTAACTATAATTATCAAATGTGCTTAAAAAGTTTTGATAAGTTAAGATATCTCATGGATGAATTGAAAGCCGAAGATGTTTATTTAGATAAAAATATACTTGATTATGTACAAATTCAACCTGCGCCAATGTGTGTAATTGATGTATTTGAAAATCAAGATATTACAATTGCTATATTTATTTTAAAATGTGGAGTAACTTTACCTATGCATGATCATCCTGAAATGCATGGTCTCTTAAAGGTAAATGATTTTTTTCAATGTGATATATAATTGACAATTTTATTAGTTGTGAATTGATAAAAAATTTATTTATCAGTTTGATATTATATTATATTAAAATATTGATTTCAGATAATTAGTGGTGTTGTAAAAATAGATAATTATTCCATTGAATCAAATGATGATAAAGTTTTAGAACCAGGTAAAATAATAACAGCTATTAAACATCCATCAATTACTGTTAGACCTAGTGACCCTGCTTGTGTATTAACACCATTTAAAAAAAATCTTCATGAAATAACATGTATAGAAGGACCAGCTGCTTTTCTAGATATATTAAGCCCACCCTATGATACAGAAGAAGATGGTGAGGATAAAAGATTGTGTACCTATTTTAAAGTTGTAACAACGAACGAAACGTCTGATAAAGCTCATTTAATTGTGATAAATACTCCACCAAATTTTTATTCTAGAAGTATAAAATACATGGGTCAACCATTGAGGTGATTTAAATCTAAAAGTTTTGATTTAAATCTAAAAGAAATCATAAATTAATTTATTTTTTTAAGGCTAAAAATTCAAAAGATAATTTTTTCATAATTTTATCAAGTTAACATTTTTATTATTTATATAAAAATTGTGCTACAAGAATGAATTAACAAAATATAAGAAATCATTTTTTCTTTTACAAAAACCAGATGAAATTAAAAAGATATAACAAATATTTAAAATAAAATATCTGATATTTTAAATATAACAACAATTTTTCTAAGAAAATTTTTTTAAAAAGGATAAAAAAATAATTAAAAAATAGTTTTCCAAAGTAAAAAAGAGATTAGAAATTGTTGATTATAAAAATTTATTTTACTTTTATTATATTAAAATTAAGTTAAACGTACCTACAATTATTTTTATTAAAGTTAATTTTATGTAAACATATTGTAAACTTACTGCAATATATAATTTAATGTTCAATTATATTAATTTATTAATAAAAAACAATGTATATTTAGTTTAAATAATAAGTAAAATCAATGATTTTCTGTGACCAAGATACCTGAAAATATAACAGGCTGCAGGGTTTATTAAAGATTTAACATTTTGAGTGAATGAAAAGATAAATTAGGGAATTGAAATGATTCTGTTGTCAGTTATTTAAGCATATTGACAAGTAAAAGTATTTGTAAAATATATTGTTTCAGGAAATTCATGTTTAAAAATTTCTAATTTTTTAAAATACAATGTTAATCATTACTAGTATTGATTGTGATTTATATAATTATAAACTTGGCCTTTACAATTATAATTCCAATAAAATAGTGTCGTAATTAATAATTTTATATTGATTAGGTCGCACATTTACTTTTGTAATTATTTCCAAGTACAAATAGTTTTTTACAATATTTAAAAAATTAACTTGATTCCAATATATACAGTATAAATTAATGTAAAACAGATTTACTTGAAATTAATGTACTAATACTGTAAACTGTGCACTTTCCATTTTTTAATGTGATATTTAAAAGATAATTTATTATAGAATGTTCTGTATACTTGTTATTATTTTAATTAAAGATTAATGTATTTATATTAAGAATAATAATAAAACAAAAATATAAATTAATACAAATAGTTCGAATTTATATGCTGGCCTCAAAAACAAAACTTGTAAAAGTAAAATATTTGGGCGAGTGTTTTTGCAGCATCATCTGCATTAAGCATATATATATATATATATATATATATATATATATATATATATATATATATACACTACCTAACTGGAATAATCTAAATTGTTGTATATAACGCAGTTTGTTACAATAAAGTAAATATAATATTATACATGTTTGTAACTCATATGATTACAGAGTTTTTAAATAATTATAAATAAGTATCAAGAAAATTCTATTATTATAGATAATATTTACTTAATTTACTCTGTATAATAATTCAAATACACTGTTAGAAGTGTTTATTTTTTCTGATAAATTGTTTTATAGCTTTAGCTTGAATTCATTATGTTATAAGTCAATTATGGTATTTGAATATGATGACAGTATAACATGATGTTTTAAACAATTGTTATAATAATTTATTCAATTAGGAAGTTCTTAGTTTATTTATACTATATTTTTAATCAAAATCAATTAATTTTATTGCCATTTCTACATTGTGCAGTATACACAGTGCCTTATATACGATTTTAATATTTTTATATTAATTTTGATTCTGTGCAGTTCCTTTTATTATAATATTGTTGTGATTGTTGTGTTTATTATCATGATTAGTATTTATGTAAGTTTTAATGATGTGTAACTTTACCGGATTATACACAAATGACTGCTACAATGGTACACGATATTGAAAGTGTTTGTTAAGTACGTGTTAAGTACTTATTATTAATACCATGTTCCAATATATCGACAATCACAAAATCAAAAGAATGTAAAAACTTCAAACAATGTTCTTTTAAACCAGAAGTAATATGTGAATTACGTAAACTATATTGATGTTCATAAATTTTATTTTTTAAATATCTACTTGTTTGTCTAATGTAGCATTCATTACAATCCATACAATTAATTTTGTATTTTTTTACAACTCCAAATTAAGACTAGTAGAAATATTTATTAAGGGGTGGGGTAAGGTTAATTCAGTTTAAAACAGGCATGTTTTTAAGAATTTTTTCTCGCGACACAGATACAGCCGGATTACCCAGTCAATTTACATATAATAATGTAGCATTTGAACAATATTTTCCTACATTTTCATTAAAAAATATTGAAAATTAAGCGAATGACAGTGAATCTTCGGAGGCTCCTCGAGAAAAAGTTGTTTTGCGGTTTACACGATTACGCACCACAGAATCATCGGGATCACAAAAACCAAAGTGCATTCTTCAAAGGAGATGTTTCATCAAGTAATGCTGTCGATTTTTTTTTTAATTTTAGAATTTTTGTTAGCTCTAAGAAGTCAAAAATCCGATTTTTGCTATAAAAAATCGGGTTATTTGTTCTTGTAAAATTAAGAATTAATAAAAATAACCAAAAAACTCGACGGCGTTACCTGATGAATAATGTAAAGATGTACTGTGTAAAATTTCAATCCGATCGGCTTAGTAGATTTTGTGCGAGGATGTATACTGATTTAAAAAATGTCAGTTTTCAGAAAACGGCTTAAAAGTTTTGTAAACTAAAAAATTCACAATAAAACTTTATAATTCTTTCAGGTTCATATAAAATCATCAATACCAGGTCCATATAGCAAAACGCTTTCATCTACATGATCTAAAATATCTTTTTGTATTTGTCTACGTAAAACTCTTCCTTCTTTACTGTCGTGTGACGCTTGTTCCTCTGCTCTATTTATTCGCAACTCGTCAACTTGTCGCGCCCATTCGTGGGAACTTGACCCTGTACTGATTTGCATCTTCTTCATAATAGCTAATAGAGCAAAAGAACCTTCATTGAAAATACATGCAGCTATATTAGCTGCAATTTCAATAATTGTAGAGGTGTCACTCACTCACTTTGGAGAGATTTTTCAGATTAGCCGATTGAGACTTATTATTATTTTACGTGAAGCCTCCAAGACATCGCTGCAAGAGTTCGTCTTTACACAAGTCCTCATAAATGGGTCTAATAGCTCTAAGAACTTCAGTAGGAAGTGTTGTATAGCTGTGTTTAAAAGAGTTTAGAGCATCTGAAGCTGCAGCTTTCTGCCATTCACACCAAGAGTCTACGCCACTTGGGCATTTGTTGTGCTGTGGGTTTTTGTCGGTCGAGCTGTAGTGACAATAAATATACCAAATTGCATTTTTCATCTTATCAATTGAATCGAGATTATGTCAAATAGCCAGTCCATAGTAAACTGTCAATTTATCTATCATTTTAGCACTAAGCTTCGCTTTGCCAGAAAGGCTTTTTCTTTTTTACGGCTGTTCCTGTCTTGGTTTTTGTACCAACTACGCTTTTTTTTACTAATTCACGCAAACGTGCCCCCATTCTTTTTTGTACATGCCCGATGCACTCTTTTTTATTTATGGTAAAACCTTCACCATAAGGTTTTGCATTAAAAACGCCGCTGTATATCTTCGAGTTTATCCAGTTTATTTTCCCAAGTCTTACAATCATGGCAGTAACTACTTTTTACAAAAATATCAAATATCTTACCAGTATAAAATCCAAGAAGAGAAGCAACGCCAAATAACGAACTGAAACCTCAAACAAATGTCCAAAAAGATGCTTTCAATAAGAAATGAATATAGGATTTATAAATCAATCGCGTCGCCTCCCTTCCTCGTCTCTCCGTAGGCCCTGATCATTTCTCTCGCTCTTTCGCGCGGCGGCGGCATATGCATTTCGCTCTTTCTACCTATCCGGCGCGTGCGCGCGCACGGTTCGGGCTCATCACCTTTGCTCCAATCTTCCTGCTGTGGCTTAGTTCGGCAGCACCTCGAAAGAAGGAGAAAATGGTAATTAGTCGCGAATACGCACATCTTTTGCTGAGGCATCCGGGGCAGAAGCCGTCGCTCATTCTGACCTTCGTCACAAATACCCCCCTCCTAAGCCGGAGGTCCTCCGTAGGAGAGACCGACGGCTTACATCATATACAGTGAGCCGGCCTAGGGCCTGGGTCTCTCGGAACTAATGTACAATGATAAATCAATAATAATAGATACTAATAATACTACTAAATTACAGCATAACACTTAATCTACTGTCTAATTACCCTAATACTCGCGACTCGTTCGTCGTCCCGCCCCGAACCACGCGGTCGGAACCTCTGCCGTTCGCGGACTATTTTTATTATTAATTTCATGATCGTTATAAATTATATCGTTATAATTCCATATCGTTATAATTTTTCGTTTCTACCCTAAAGTGAACAATTTACTATCAACTATTTTCTCTTACCCAATCATGAGCTTCCCAGATACAACCCCTACTTCATTTGGTCCTTACCTGCTTTCTCTGTCGGGCAAGGCGATCTATTCACTCGGTTCTCTCTTTATTTCGTCTTCTTCTCTCTTTTTTTTCACTTTTGGGCTACGCTCTTTCACGACCCACGCTGTACTCGGTACTTCTTTAACTCTTTCACAAGAGGCGTTGCTATCCTCCTCGCGTCTCTCGTAGCCAGTACATATACGGTTGGTGATTTCACTTCCGTGATCTCGAAAGGCCCTTCGTACTTCAGCGCCAACTTTGCCGAAAATCCTTGTGCCGTGTTCGACAACACACGCACTCGGCGTAGTACGAGGTCGTCTACGGCGTATCTGATATCACGTCAGCCTTTGTTGTAGTGTTGAGCTTGCTTCTCCTTGGCTTCGTCGATATGGCATGCTACGAGGTCGCGCAGAGCATCGAGACGCTTCATGCGGTCCTGCCATATCTCAGGGCTCACTTTCACTACCGGACTTCCCGTCTCTACCTCTCCCAAATGCTCTGACGAGGCTATGCTATGCGTGTCCTCCAGTACTCTTTTCCGGGCTTCAACCGGAACCTTCTTCCTAAGGTAATTGGATAGGATCAAGTAGCGGATCTTTATGGTGCTTGTAGAGTAGTCCATTCTCGACCCTCCAGCTGACGAACTTGCTGGAATTACTTTGCACCGCTTGTACTCTCTGCAGATACCAGGGGTCGTTAATTTTCTCGAAGGCAGCAATCTCATTCTCTTCACCTACTTCTCATGATAAGGCGTCAGAGACGTGGTGCATGGTTCCTTTACGATGAAATATTTGGAAGCTCCATTGTTGTATCTCTAGTGCCCATTTCGCTAGGCGTCCCGTTGGCTCTCTTAAGTTTTGGAGCCATCGTAAAGCACTGTGATCCGTTATAGCCTTGAAGTGGTGACCTTCAAGGTACGGACGCAGTTTCTTGATAGCCCAGATGAGTGCTAGGCTCTCCTTCTCGGACGTCGTATAGTTTCTCTCCGCTGACGTTAATACTCTGATGATGAAGTCACCAGTCACTCGCGGACTTTGCTATAATACCCTCTCAGTACATTCTCTCGACCTCTTCCTGTGCTACCTGCCATATTTTTCGGTGCGCCTCCGATGTTGCTTTACCGGCGTTTCATACTCTATGATGATTTGGTGCTCGGCGAGGTTCGTCATGCCGCTCTCTCGTTAGCTCTGAAATGCCTGCAGCACACTCGGATAGAACATGCTCTCTCATCGTCAACATCGCGGTCAAAGTCTCTAGTCGGTTTCTTGATTTCCGCTGGCCTAGCGACCTCCTCATAATCGCTACTCTCGTCTAGTGGACACAACTCCCTCGTTTTCACCGGCTGCGAAGCTCTCGGGCAATCTCTCCACGATGGCTCAGCTTCTTCCCAGTAATTCGACTCTTGACTCTTGTTTTCGACTGTATAATGTACAATATCTCCGCCCTCCTGGACTGTACAAGGTGGTTCGACCAGCTTATCAGTCCGCTTGACCGAAAGCCGTTGCTGAGCCACGTGTCCACCCTCGCGGGCCGGATAAAATTCGCGAGCTTCGGCGCTTCAGGTAGAGTCAACTTCTTTGCGCCCTCGGCTTGATACTCTCTCATCTTTTGATTCGCCGAGATTTCCTGATTTCGTGCGGGCGACTGGGGACTGCGCAGTCTGCCCGCGCTCTCGTTTTCCCATGCGCGCGTCTTGCCGTACAGTTCGTACATGTCTGGAACGTCACTTTCTCCTTCTATTGTTTGTTGTTTTGGCTATGACTTCCATCGGCACTGTGCTGAGCTCTCGAACGTTATTGTTCGACGATTGGCTCTTGACAATCTCTCCCCAAGTCTCTCGGTTTGAGCTATTGGTAGACGTCCTCTTCTCCACGGCTACGACGCCTTGTCGATCACTCTTCTTCCGTCGTCTACGGCGCTGTTTTCTGCTTTGACCTGGGTTGGTATAACTCTCAGACGAATTGCTACCGGACGATTGGCTCTTCGTGTCTAGAGGCGTTAGTTTCCTTGACCTACCTTTGGTGCATGGTATACCGCCTGCGGTATCTGGCATTTGTCTTTCGGTGGAGGCGGAGTATATCTCTTATCGTAGTCGATTTCCCTCTCTAACCTACGATCGTACTTCTCTACTTCACCCAGTGTATATATCGCTTTTTCTCTTAGATATTTTCTATATATCGGCCGTAGATTGCAATAGACTATCTTGAATAGCCGTCGCACCGAAGGTTTCCTCTTGAATCGGCGGATAATGATGTTCAGCCTTGCCAGGTATTGGATGATGGTTTCGCCATCATCCAGTATGCACTTCATCCTGAACGCTCCTAAACCAGCTTCGAGCTACGTGGCGTAAGATGCATGGCATGGCTTTCAGCAGAGCTTCTTCCACTATTTCCAAACTTCTTTGGCAGTCGGTTAATTGTTCTAAATATTCCTCCGGGTCATCATAGTATTCACCTGCAAATTTTATTCTCCAACTTTGCAGTGTTCGTATGTCGCTATGTATCGTTTGAGGTGATCGCTGCTTTCTCTCTTGCGGCCTTTCTCTTACCAGGCTTCGTGCGGACTTACATTCCGAACGATTTCCATCAGTCTGGCTTTCTTCAGTACTGTTGTCTGTAGGCCGAAAGGCCTCACTCTGGCTGTCCGATGACTCCTTGGACGAGCTATAGCCTCTGAATCGTTGGCCGGATGGTGATACGGAACGCTCTCTTTTCCCCTGAAGGAACCTTCCCGGTTCCTCGTCTACGATCCGTGTTGGCATCTTCTCCATTGGTTCTAGCTGACTCGTTCGATGGCGTACTATCTTTTCCATTTTTTTCTTTTTGTCTCGTTGACCCGCTAGTCCCGGATACATCTGCTTGTTGGTTGTCGTTATCGGGCGTTTCCGTGGCCCGCATTGGTTCAGTAAGCCCTCCCTCACTTCTCGCTGGTATCAGTGCTTGATATCCCCTTAATACATTTCCGGTCAGACTAAGGCTACACTCCATTATGTTATATTGTGAGGCTGATGGATGCACCAAATATCATCGGGTCTGTACCTCTCGGCGTCGAGATCTCCATGGGTATCCACGGCAGCTGTATCTCGCGGGCTAAGCCGTTTTTAATCCCATCAATCGTGGGTCTAGACCGTATGCAGAGATCCATCCGGATGGCTAGTACGCACCACTGCTTCGAGATGGCGCCCATGGTGGTAACTCTCGGTGCCCATCTCTCTGTGTCATGCTAGAGACTGCTCCTGTCACTGTTGATATGATGGGCCGGATGATCGTAGTAAACGGCATTTCGTTGCATACTGTCGAGGATGACGTGGTAATCGTTGTGATTACCTCCCTCAGACCTAATATGGCTGCTGGTGCGCCCACGGCCTCGGCGATGGTGGTCGACGAGCTTGCTCCCAAGAGCTGCATCTCCTCTGCCTGTTCAATGTCAGACGTCTTCAAGGCTGGCAGCATTTTCTCAGCCGTATCCTCTCCTGTGTTCTCGTCGCATTCTAGGTACCAAGGCACGTCTTCTCGAGTTTCGGGCGCTTTGTACGCGTATCGTAGCAGTCGCTCTGCTAAGACCGGTACATCTCCTCTCGGGCTAAGGCGTAGCATCCTCGTTTGTAATGTGTACAATGTATAAATAAATATAAACGTTTCATTAAAAAAATTTTTTGAGAAATTAACACGATCACGATCTTATTTGTCAGACTGTATATACGATAAAAAACGCCATAGAACAAAGTTTAACATTGCTACGGCCACTTAAAATTTCAACATTCCAATGGAAAGTCGCATTATCGCGGCAGCGGTTCTAAAACCCGTCTTCGTCGCGTTACCTCGCTACTTGATGTTATATTTATATTTTCCAAGGATAAAATTATAAATAAAATTTATATTACTATTTGATTACTATTGTAATGATGCGAGTGTTCCTACGTATAAAATTCAAAATTATTTTATCAAAGTCAGAATGCAACAGAAAAAACCATGCCAGGATCGATTATGGAGTCAGGAAAATAAATTATTTACCTCAGGCTTATATAATAAAATTAACAAAATATATTCTTGATTATTTACAGAAAAGAAAACAATGAAAATGTACAATTGTTCATGTTTTACAAGTAGTAACGGTGTGCTCTGCAAATAGAAACAAATACATAACGTACAATTAAAACAATACAATTCGCTGTTACATCGCTTTTGTCTAGCTCATAGCTTATAAGTAAGTTTATAAACACTTTATATAGTATATACATTTAGAAAATATGAGCATGAAACATAAAAAATATCTTCAGCCTCTGAATCTTTTTCCGTATTCATTAGAAATACCAGTTTTCAACACAGGCGGTCGGATTTTTTCAATTCCCGAAAATGTCGTAATCTCATTTCTTGGGAAAAATGGGTTCTTTTTTACAGATATTTTTTTATTGGGTTATTTTTATCTACTGATTATTTCTGTAATTTGAGAGTGCTCAGACTTTTGAGAAGCTTTGAAAGTCTCTCGCTTGTAGATCCTAAAGAGGCTCTAAAATCATTCCTTCAGAACGCTATTCTAAGTCTTTTTGAAGTGATTTGATTAGAAAACATCTAAATCTTTATATAACAGGTTATTTGCTACAGGTGCAAAATAGTTTCCAAACAAGGTCATATTTTTAAAAAATACAAAAAAATGCTACAACGTATCAAAAAAAAATTAAGATGCCCCTTTTTCGAAACAATAACATTGGTTAGGTTTTCTTGTAAATATATTTGAGTGTTACATTTTATATAATGTCGGACATATATAAAATCTTAATATACTACGTAAAACTCTTGATTTCATAATATAAGTATAAATAGATATATCAACAATAATATTCAACATTTTCATATATATGTCAATATTGGCGTGTAATATACTACTATACCTAATATACGCAGAAACATTTTTTCTTTACTTTAAGCTGTAGCAATCGTTGCATTGAAAAAATCATTCAATTTCATTATATAATAGCAAGTGTAAAGTATAATATAAAAATTATTTTTATATAATTAATAAATATATTTATAAAAAATTAAATTTTTTTAAAATTATAATAATATAATTAAAATTATAGTATTTTTTTAAAACTGTAAGACCAATAAAAATATTTGTTAATTTAATTTACAACAGTCGGAAAATGAATAATTTAAAATTTTTTCTAATTATTTTTCTTCAGTAACTACTTTATTATTCCATTGAATTTCATTGCGATTTATTATAATTATAGTTGTAGATATGATTCATGGCTATGCGTAATGGCTGGGCAGGCCTGATAGAGCCCAAGAAATTAGATGGACTTTCACCAAATGCAGTTCAAATTTAATGATATAGATGACGTAGACCATACCAACAAATATAAGATAAGACACAGAAATATCTCTGTGCACAAAGTTCGTAAGATGTACATAAGGTATTGTTTTTGTAAAACATATTATAAATACAGTAAAGAATTTTTCATATAAATTCGTTTTCGAATACTTTTAACACATTCCAAAAAGAAATTGGAGATAGAGATAACGAATAATACATGCAATAATTTACTGCTATCACCGCTGTAGATTGCCTTTTCTGAAAAGTGCAGTCTACCAAAACAAAAAAACTAAATATAATAAAAAAAAGTATTCATCATTTTTTAAATTATATTGTTATAATTATAAAATATAATATTATAATATATAACTTTTTTAAGGAAAATTTTTAGATGAAATAAAAAAAAGGAATTTCAAGAACAATTAATTAATTTAACAATAAATTGGCCTCTTTACCTCAGAATGAATCATGAACTTCAAGTTTCAGGATGCTGACGGACGAGTGAATCAAGATGTATTAGGAGAGCTATCCATACATAAAATTGAAATTAAAGAACTGAGGAAGTTTAATAATTTGAAAGACGATTAAAATAAATTTGAAGTGAAAAATGATTAAAAGAGAATTGAATTGGAAACAGCACAACAGGAAGTGAAAACGTATAAGATAAATAATTTATAAATACGAGAAATACTGGAATTCTTACAAAACCAAACGTTTGTGAGTTATGTTTATATCACATTATAATTTACATTATAATATGAAAATATTTGATATTTTGTTATTATTTAAAATAAAATTGTTCGGAAATTCTATATAACTTCTATATTTTGAAGTTCCATAAAAAACGTATTATGAAGTAATATAATAAATTAGGGCTTCCGCATATAAATAAGTTATAAACATTTCTCTATAAATTTATATAAATATATAAAGTTATATATTTATAAACATTTTTCTCTATAAGTCATGTGGCGCGTTAGCGCCACGAAGGCAAGTTTGAGAACGGCCGGCATGGCGCGGCCGCTATACTATTTATATCTAAATTGAGATTTCGACTTTTCAATCAATAAAAAAAAAAGATTTATCATTTCTTTATCGATAATTTTCCAAAGCATATTTACTACTTATGATCTAAGGAATTATATCCCGCCGGTTATTTTGGCTAAAAAGCAGTTATTAATATAAAACTCCGTGTGTGACTATAGCAAATAGTCAGAAACACTTTTTTCTATATAATAGTAATAGTACCTACACGATAAAAAATTCAGCACTAAGACCGTCTAAACTGTAGTAAAAGTCAGCACTCAGATATGTCTATAGTATATTAAGACGTGTAAGATTAATAATATGAGTTTATGCACAAGCGTTCGATCAATTTTGCTGGACATTCCTTCTTCCATCAAACAATTATATTCATTTAATATATGAGGTTATGCAAGAGCGTTCGATGTAATTTGAAGGACTTTCCTTCTTCCATCAAACAATTATATTCATATAATAATATGAGGTTATACACGATCGGTCGATGTATTTTGATGGCCTTTCCTTCTTCCATCAAACAATTATATTCATATAATATGAGGTTATGCACGAGCGTTCGATATATGTTGATCGACTATCCTTCTTCCTGAGAAATATATTAGTTAACAATATTTTAGTCACTTTCGTTGACATTTTCAATGGTATCCAAAAATACCAAAACAATGCAATATAATTTTGGTGCCGCAACCCGGGAATGATTTCCGAACGTACTGGATCAGAAATGTAATAGTTAACAATATTTTAGTCACTTCCGTGAACATTCAGAATAGTACTAAAAATACCAAAATAATGCATAACACTTTTGCTGCCGAATCTCGGGAATGATTCCCGAAATAATTGGATGAAAGATATGATACTTAACCATATTTTAGTCACAATCGTGAAGATTTAGCATTGCATAAAATATACGAGAAGATGCAATACAATTTTGGTGCCGAAACCCGGGAATGAGTTCCGAACGTACTGGATCAGAATTATAATAGTTAACAATATTTTCGTCAATTTCGTTGACATTTAAATGGTATGCAAAAACACCAAAACAATGCAATACAATTTTGGTGCCGAAACCCGGGAATGATTTCCCAACGTACTGGATCAGAAATATAATAGTGAACAATATTTTAGTCACTTTCGTTTACATTTTCAATGGTATCCAAAAATACCAAAACAATGCAATACAATTTTGGTGCCGAAACCAAGGAAGGATTTCCGAACGTACTGAATGAGAAATATAATAGTTAACAATATTTTAGTCAATTTCGTTGACATTTTAAATGGTATGCAAAAATACCAAAACAATGCAATACAATTTTGGTGCCGAAACCCGGGAATGATTTCCGAACGTACTGGATCAGAAATATAATAGTTCAGAAATGTATCATAAATATATACTTTAATATATATTACTTCAGAAATATAATGTCACTTTCGTGAACATTCAGCATAGTACTAAAAATACCAAAATAATGCATAACACTTTTGCTGCCGAATCTCGGGAAAGATTCCCGAAATAATTGGATGAAAGATATGAGACTTAACAATATTTTAGTCACAATAGTGAACATTTAGCATTGCATAAAATATAGGAGAAGATGCAATACAATTTTGGTGCCGAAACCCGGGAATGATTTCCGAACGTACTGGATCAGAAATATAATAGTGAACAATATTTTAGTCACTTTCGTTGACATTTTCAATGGTATCCGAAAATACCAAAACAATGCAATACAATTTTGGTGCCGAAACCCGGGAATGATTTCCGAACGTACTGGATCAGAAATATAATAGTTAACAATATTTTAGTCACTCTCGTGAACATTCAGAATAGTACTTAAAATACTAAAATAATGCATAACAATTTTGGTGCCACATCTCGGCAAAGATTCCCGAAATAACTAGATGGATAATCTAATAGTTAACAATATTTTAGTCACATTCGTTCACATTTTAAATGGATCCAAAAATACCAAAACAATGCATAACAATATTGGTGCCGAAACCCGGGAATGATTTCCGAACGTACTGGATGAGAAATATAATATTTAAGAATATTTTAGTTAATTTCGTTGACATTTTAAATGATATGCAAAAATACCAAAACAATGCAATACAATTTTGGTGCCCAAACCCGGGAATGAGTTCCGAACGTACTGGATCAGAATTATAATAGTTAACAATATTTTCGTCACTTTCGTTGACATTTAAATGGTATGCAAAAACACCAAAACAATGCAATACAATTTTGGTGCCGAAACCCGGGAATGATTTCCGAACGTACTGGATCAGAAATATAATAGTGAACAATATTTTAGTCACTTTCGTTGACATTTTCAATGGTATCCAAAAATACCAAAAAAATGCAATACAATTTTGGTGCCGAAACCCGGGAATGATTCCCGAAATAATTGGATGAAAGATATGATACTTAACAATATTTTAGTCACAATCGTGAAGATTTAGCATTGCATAAAATATACGAGAAGATGCAATACAATTTTGGTGCCGAAACCCGGGAATGAGTTCCGAACGTACTGGATCAGAATTATAATAGTTAACAAGATTTTCGTCACTTTCATTGACATTTAAATGCTATGGGAAAACACCAAAACAATGCAATACAATGTTGGTGCCGAAACCCGGGAATGATTTTCGAACGTACTGGATCAGAAATATAATAGTGAACAATATTTTAGTCACTTTCGTGAACATTCAGCATAGTACTAAAAATACCAAAATAATGCATAACACTTTTGCTGCCGAATCTCGGGAAAGATTCCCGAAATAATTGGATGAAAGATATGATACTTAACAATATTTTAGTCACAATAGTGAACATTTAGCATTGCATAAAATATAGGAGAAGATGCAATACAATTTTGGTGCCGAAACCCGGGAATGATTTCCGAACGTACTGGATCAGAAATATAATAGTGAACAATATTTTAGTCACTTTCGTTGACATTTTCAATGGTATCCGAAAATACCAAAACAATGCAATACAATTTTGGTGCCGAAACCCGGGAATGATTTCCGAACGTACTGGATCAGAAATATAATAGTTAACAATATTTTAGTCACTCTCGTGAACATTCAGAATAGTACTAAAAATACCAAAATAATGCATAACACTTTTGCTGCCGAATCTCGGGAATGATTCCCGAAATAATTGGATGAAAGATATGATACTTAACAATATTTTAGTCACAATCGTGAAGATTTAGCATTGCATAAAATATACGAGAAGATGCAATACAATTTTGGTGCCGAAACCCGGGAATGAGTTCCGAACGTACTGGATCAGATTTATAATAGTTAACAATATTTTCGTCACTTTCGTTGACATTTAAATCGTATGCAAAAACACCAAAACAATGCAATACAATTTTGGTGCCGAAACCCGGGAATGATTTCCGAACGTACTGGATCAGAAATATAATAGTGAACAATATTTTAGTCACTTTCGTTGACATTTTCAATGGTATCCAAAAATACCAAAACAATGCAATACAATTTTGGTGCCGAAACCAAGGAAGGATTTCCGAACGTACTGGTGAGAAATATAATAGTTAACAATATTTTAGTCAATTTCGTGAACATTCAGAATAGTACTTAAAATACCAAAATAATGCATAACACTTTTGGTGCTACATCTCGGGAAAGATTCCCGAAATAAATAGATGGAAAATCTAATAGTTAACAATATTTTAGTTACATTCGTTCACATTTTAAATGGATCCAAAAATACCAAAACAATGCATAACAATATTGGTGCCGAAACCCGGAAATGATTTCCGAACGTACTGGATCACAAATATAATAGTGAACAATATTTTAGTCACTTTCGTTGACATTTTCAATGGTATCCAAAAATACCAAAACAATGCAATACTATTTTGGTGCCGAAACCCGGGAATGATTTTCGAACGTACTGGATCAGAAATGTAATAGTTAACAATATTTTAGTCACTTCCGTGAACATTCAGAATAGTACTAAAAATACCAAAATAATGCATAACACTTTTGGTGCCGAATCTCGAGAATGATTCCTGAAATAATTGGATGAAAATTCTGATACTCAACAATATTTTAGTCACAATAGTGAACATTTAGCATTGCATAAAACGACAAGATGCAATACAATTTTGGTGCCGAAACCCGGGAATGATTTCCAAACGTACTGGATCAGAAATATAATAGTTAACAATATTTTAGTCACTCTCGTGAACATTCAGAATAGTACTAAAAATACCAAAATAATGCATAACACTTTTGCTGGCGAATCTCGGGAATGATTCCCGAAATAATTGGATAAAAGATATGATACTTAACAATATTTTAGTCACAATAGTGAACATTTAGCATTGCATAAAACGACAAGATGCAATACAATTTTGGTCCCGAAACCCGGGAATGACTTCTAAACTTACTGGATCAGAAATATAATAGTTAATAATATTTTAGTCACTTTCGTTGACATTTAGAATGGTATACAAAAAGACCAAAACAATGCAATACAATTTTCCTGCCGAATCTCGGAAATAATTCCCGAAATAATTGGATGGAAATGAATAAAAATAAATGGATGGTGTGGGGCCCGAACCCAGTCTAGCCAACATGGGAGGCTGCCCCACACAGTGGTAAGACGTCGTCAGACATCAAATCTCGCTTCTCGTAGCAGTGCCCTATGGCGTACGGATGGGACCCTGCTGCCAGTCGTGGGGAACAGCCGAGGCCACCGGAATGTAGGAGGGCTTCAGTACTGGGGAGATTCAGGACGCTGAACCGTCATCTCTAATAAGTGATCCTCCTGACCATCACAAATATAAAAAATTGAACACAAGTTAATAATATAACCATGAAAGGTAATAACAAAATTATAGCAGGCTCTAGAGTGCCGCCTGCAAGCGACTCAGTAGGGTCAATAGAGCTTCCGGGCTCTCCTATCACACCAGTAGGCAACCTGGCTGGTGTGACAGAAAATGTTACAGGTAGCAGTATGAATGAAAGTGCGAATGTTTATAGATCGTCGGCAACTTGGGAAGCTGCTGAGTGTAAATTTTTACACAATAAGCAGAGTCCTAAGTAAAATGATGGAAAGGATTTGCATACAAAAAAATGTAAGTCAAATAATAAAAAACGGTCTGAGTGAGATCAAGGAAGCAGTGGAAATCAGACAGTATGAACTCAAGCGAATGAAACTGCTCCGACAAAAACAGAAAGATAAAGGACGGAGTGAATGTGAGGAGGCAATTCCTCAAAAACGGAAAAGAGACCGTCAGATCCCTAGTCCGGAGCAGGCGGCCGCATAACAGCGGACGACCGAGACCGACACATGGGCGATGGTGGTCTCAAAACATAAAAAACCTAAAACGACCGAGACGGACAACAAACCGACAAAAGTGCAGACAAAAGCGAGACTCCAAGATCGCGGGTCTGATCGCCCTAACCTCAAAGGCAGGGGAGGAGCGATCATGATCAAGCCGGCTGAGGGACAGACGTACGTAGACGTGGTACGAACAATACGGCAAAAGAAGGACCCTGACAAGAGTAATACTCAAGTCAGAACAATAAGAAAGACAAAAGATGGCGCAGTACTTTTACAGCTGTTCAGACGAGCGGAGCACCCACGTTTTACGAGCGGAGCCCGAACGTTGGAAGGGAAGACGCTGTAACTGAAGAACGGACGAAGACCATCGAGACATGTCAGAGACGGTGGACGAAAAGACTAATACCCGAAATCGGCCCGTGAAAAGAGAGGAAATACGGAGAGGTGGACTTCTACCTTACCCAATTTCTGTCCGGACACGGATACTTCCGTAAGTACCTCTGCAAGATGAAGAGGGTCGCCTCTTCAGAATGCAAGTACTGCGGATAGGCTTGGGACGATGCGGAGAACACATTTTTTGTGTACGAACATTGGACTGAGTCACGGCTAGAGCTACAGACGAGGACAGGAGCGATCACGCCAGAAAACGTGACGAAAATTATAAGACGGACGCGGACAGCTGGCGGTTGATCGCAAAATACGCTATGAATGTGCTTTAGAGCAAAAGGGCAGATGGATGTCTGGACGATTGAAAGTCTGTGAAGAGTGAATGTAATATCGAGTATGCATGAGAATCTGGAATGAAAGATACGAACGTGAAATGACCACGCAAGGACTGCCGCCCAGGCTGAAGTAATGTGTATAACAGTTCCGGGCTGGTGTCGGTGCAACACGGAGATATGTGTTTAGTGCGTAGTGACATGGGTTTTCTGTCGAGTCGCACATACTCCGGGAGCCGTTTTTCAGGACCATTCTTGCTGAACGACCATCTGAGATGCATAAACAGCATTCACAGACTCCGCAAAAAAAAAACTGGATGGAGAATATAGTTTACAATATTGTAGTCACTTTCATTGACATTTTCAATGGTATCTAAAAATTCCAAAACAATGCATAACTATATTGGTTCCTGCAACCTGAGAATGATTTCCAAACTTATTGGATCAGAAATATAATAATTAACAATATTTTAGTCGCTTTCGTTAACATTTAGCATTCTATAAAAAAGTACCATAATTATCCACAACAAATTCGGTGCCGGAATCCAGAAATGATTTCTCAAAGTATTGAATCAGGTATATTATGTTTAACAATATTTTAATCACTTTCTGCAAATGAGGTCCAAAATAATTTGATCAGAAATATAATAATTATAAAAAATATAAAAGTTAAAGTTTTAATCACTTTCATTAAGTTTAGCTTTCATAATAATTTTGGTACCGTAAGCCGTGAACAATTTCTGATATGATTTGATTATAAATTAAACAATTAAACAATTTTTGTTTTAACTTATAGCATCAAAAAGTAAAAAGTTTCCAATACAATTTTGTTTGATCTTAAATGCAATTTGAATTATTAAACCTGTGCTACAGAATATAGAGAAATAAGAGAAATGAATCCGTAAGGGGTGAAATAGTTTCTACAAAAGATGATAGAGAAACAAGTATGACAGTTAGAAATATATATATACTGTATTAGAGCATTATTTAGTTTTATATATTATAAAAGATACATATGAATAGGCCAATATTTCATAAATGGCACATATAAAGCAATAAAATGCAATTTGGTAAGATTCATTGTGAAGGGTATGAAGAAATTTTACAATTTCAATAAAATTTGTAACGACCTAAATAAGTATTGTTCGAGGCTGGGTATAAAGTTTCTTTAGGTTCAGCAAAGGGCTGTCACTTCATGCCTTCCAAAAGTTTCCTTGATATTAAATATTAATATTCTTCATTATAAAGAATACATATTCAATTTATAAAATTAGAATATTGGTACGACTATTTATATCTTAAATTTTATGTGTAATTTTACGGTAATTATTCTATAATAAAGAAATATCAACCAAGATGTCAATAAGTGTCACGCCGAAATTTTAATTTTTGATCTTCACTGTTTCAATGTTGTCAATTTCATGTAGGTAGTAAATAAAATTTTCTTATTATAGTATATAATACCTATCCGCATCATATTGCATAACATGATGTCATTATAGCAGTTGGTTTATATCTAATCATTTTTGTCCCGAACAGAATATGTGGAGCAGAAAAACGCTTGATTGTGCCCACAAAAACTTGATGGTCTGAATATTTATTAACACATAGAATGATAATGGCTGCCTTTAAATGCACCCAGCAGCTACACTGTTTTATTTCTGGTTATGACATTACGCTGCAGTTGGGTCTTTCTCAAGTTTGCCATGTAACCAAATGGTATCTAAATATAAAAAAAATCATTAATTTATAAATGGCTACTTTATCGATGGATTGTATCAAAGAACAAATAATCCTTCCCCAATGTTCCTCTGACAATTCAAACTGAATATTTACCCAAAATTGAATGCTATGGAAACTTTCCATTGTAGTTTTCACCATATAATAATTATGTATAACATTTGCATATATTTACTACGCCAATGCTGAAATGCGATGGGTTTGTAAAACGGATCACGTTCAAATGAACCTCTCTAGCATTACACATGTTTATTCAACATAAAAAGTTTGATTTAAGATAAAATATTGATTGGTCAGGTTTACCTAGAACAGAAAGATTTATTTATTTTTAAAAAAATATACTTACAATAGTAATCAACAAATAATAAATGACAAAAATAACAACAAACAAGACAAAACTTTTTACCTGACCGTAAAGTAGATTGTTCTCTTAAATTAACGCCCTGCGTGCTTGCCGGCTAATCAGTTTCTTTCAAGTTTTCTTATCATGATTATATATATATATATATATATATATATATATATATATATATATATATATATATATATATATACACATATATAGATATTGAGTAGTGCCGGATGGAGTCGGTCTATACGTACGTGTTGCGTACCAGTTGCATAGCCATCGACAGCGAGCCATGCCATCAGCAGTCGATGGCATTCATGTGACAATTCAGGCGCAGCGGGAAATTTCATTTGATAACAAAGATCTGGTCATCCTAGAACAAAAAGCAGAACTTGTCCGCCTAATTCACCTTCCCTCGGATTCAGCTCTGATTAGCCCAGAAAAGAGTTGGGTCAGATGAGGGTGCGAGACAACGGACTATGCCTAGGCTGCTCTTCTACGTCGGTTCGGGATAACAAAAGTGAATACGGGCTGATAAAAATATTAAAAGTCACAATCTTTGAGAAAGCGAAGAAGCGATTTTAATCGTTTTGGAGTTGTTTTTAGCAAGTACGAGATTTGCAAAGATGAATGGATGAAAGCTGAAGCAAGCAATTCGGGATATTTAACAGTCGCCAATGATATAATATACATTTGTAATATTGAAACCTGGCGATTCAGTTTGCTTCAGATTTGGTCACAATTAAATTTTCATATCTTGAAAAATGAATTAAAAATTTTAATTACAAATATGTTTTCAAATGAAACTGAAAAGGTTAAAAATACAATAAAATTTTTTTTTTTATTATTTTTTATTTTCTACTTTTTAGTTTTATTATTGTCATTTCTTTAAGAAGTATGTTTTTTTTCTTACAACAAATTTTTAATTTTATTTTTTAATTTTTTAAAATTTTTTCTTATTAATTTATTCCAATATGAATCACTTATTATATAATTTATTCACCACTTGTAAATCATAGATACTTTACGATAATTAAACAACAAATACAATAAATAATAAAATGAACATATTCTTATCTACACAAAGTAATTTATTTATTTTGTAAATTTGATTTGATGATTATAATTAAAATAATTCAGTATTTGAATTAATAAAGCTCCATGCAGCAACAAATATAACAGAAGTCTTTTTTTGTATTTATTCTTTTCTTGTTATAAAATTATATACAATATTGATAAAATAATGCAGTATAGACGAATTAAGAAATAAATATTGCATACATTTATTATTTAAAATTACATGATCAATCATTTTCTTTTTATTAAAATTTGCTATAAATTAATTTTTTAGTTAATTTGGAAATTTAATATACGCCTTTAAAAAATAAACTTTAAATATTTACAATTACAATTTTTACAAATGTGTAGTCATTGATCATATTTTTAATTCCAATAAGAATCTTATATTAACTAAGTATATTAATTTTCAAATTCTTCAAGATGATTTTTTGAATAGGTATATGAATTGCATATCATAATAAAAGAGCAATTTTTAATTTTTTGTTATAAATTAATTTCATAATTCTATCGCGCAAAAAGCTTCCTTAATTTGTAATTATTTACATTTTTGGCTTGGCTATTAAAAATCGATGAATTCTACCAAATCTGGAGGGATTGTTAATAATTAAAATTTGTTTCATGAATAGTACAATATGAGTATCCTAAGTTTTTACGCAATGAAATTAATAATTAAAAATAACATTGCTTTGTTACTTTATAATTTTTCTTCTAAACAATTATAATTTGATTAACATTATTGGTAATAAAAACTAACAATTATTTGATTTTTTTAAGTGCCTAAAATTACTGCAAAAGTTTGCATCTTTTTTGGGTTTAGTAATTAATATACTTGATATATTACAAATTCAAAGATTCAAAAATGCAAATGTTAATTTATTTTTTAAGTAATATAAATATATTACACAAAAAACAAATTACCAATTTAAAATTTTTTAACTATTCATTTCAGTAATATTTAATTCAATTCATATTTGCGAAATGCTTCGTATTTAAATAATACAAAAATATTCCTTAAAGTTTCTGATAAATTTTCAAATAATTTGAAAGATTAAAAGCGTAGTATACTATACAAATATATTAATTGATGCAAGTAAAAAGAAATGTAACGTCTATTAACACAGTACAATTTAAAATTAATTTATAATAGTTTAGTTCATAATATTTATAACAATTTTCATTTTTTAGCATTTAAAAAAATTTGTGTATGCTTACTAATTCTAGATTTGAAATTCATTGTAAAGATAAGCTTTTTAGATATATAATATAAAATATAAAAATATAGCTTTTATTTCCAGAAGAGTGTGATGCTAAACATTCTTCTAATTTTTTTGTAATATAATAGAAAAATCTGAATTTAAGATAAAAATAAATCATAAATAAAAATTATTATTAAAAATTATTGAAATCTATCATCCGAGATCTTATGAAATTTAAAACTATAAGCACATAAAACGTGTTGAAACTATTTCCTAAATAAAAATTTAACAATTTTTAGTTAAAGCAAGTTTTCTCCATCTCTGTGGTGATTCATTTTTCACATGTCCAAATTCAAACCTTATTCTTAGTTCACCAATTTTTGATATTGGTAAAATATCAGGTATCCATTCAATTAAAAATGGCGTAGGTTGTACTTGATTTGGTGATGTATTTCCTAATATATAAAAATAGTAAAAATGTATCAAAAATATTACAATGATATAACACACACACATATATATATATAATGAAGAATAATACTTTTAAATAACATAAGATAATTTTCACAAATATTACAACTTTGTAATGACTACAAGTTGCTAGAATTTATAATTTTATTAGTTGAATAAAATTGGATATATGAAAAACCAAGTATTGGCTTTATTAGTATACTCACCAACTTTTAAAAAAGTTTTAAGCTCAAGTGGTTTAATGAGAGCATTATTGCTGGTTTTTTTGTATCGATCAATTTCCGTTTCCTCACGTTTGTAAAGTTCATATGATCCATCAGCATTTTGCACGAAGCTTCGAGTGATTTCTAGTGGTATCAAAGGTGTCTCAAATATGCTTTTGACATGAAGAATATTGGTAATTTGCCATGTATATTTCGTAAAGGTTCCAAGAGGTACACCATCACGTCTTACAAAAGCAGTTGTTGAATTCGGTAACCGCTTCTTTTTTGTCCCACAAGAAATGCGTTCACGCAAACACTCGAAAAAAGTTTGAGGTACATGAAAGACAAGTGCTTCAGGTTTGCCATCGAACTGAAAGTGCATTGTTTGATTTATGCGTTCAGTTATCGAAGATAGCCTGCAATGTCATAATCATAATCTTTTGTATAAAGGTTTTATAGAGAATAAAAAAAATTAATAATAAATATTCAAGCAAAAAATATTTTTATTGGTCTTACAGTCCAATTCAATTAAAAATTATATATAATTATGTTAATATATGTTTATAAGAATATTAGTACATATAATATATAATTAATTAAAATTAATTGAAATTGAATTAATCTATTTGAAATTAAATTGAATTAAGGGGGTATAAAAAATAATTATAATAATTATATATTATTTTTAATTTAATTCGACTGTAAGACCAATAAAAATATTTATTAATTTTATCTAAAAAGAGTCGACATAAACAAAATTAAAATGATTCAAAAATATCAATTTTTTTATAAAATTATAAATTCTTAATTTTTCATACCATTTAAGAAAAGATAAATTGGTACTTGTTTCATCGATATTCTCACATGTATTAGGATATTTTTTACTATTTTGTGATGTCTTCGTTTTTGTTTTTCTGGGCTCAATAGTGTTTAAATTAGCGATAGTAGATAAACTTTTACTTTCTTCGCGTTTTCTTTTAGCTGCAGAGGAACTTTTACGTTCGGTTGGTGTTCTTATTATTGGTGAACTGATATTTTCACTAAGTGTAGAATTTGATTCAATGACTTTAATATTATTAGTATCAAATATTAAATTATAATCAATAACTTTTTTAGTGGTTCCATTTATTGTTTTTAAACTGTTGTCTAATAGAAGATGACTATCAATTCCACTGTCGAATTTTGTATCAATCAATAAAGGATCTTGAAGTATTTTTATGGTACTTCCTTCAAAAACTGCATTTTGATCAATTACCTCTAAGTCGTGTACCTAAGAATTTCGTTTAGTATTATTTTTTATAATCTAAATTACGAAAGTATTCTGTATTATACAATATAAAGTTGTCCTATTATAAAATAAAAAATAACGTTGTCTTATTTTTATTTTAAATTTAATAAAATATTTGATTTAATAATAATCTTATAATTAATTGACACTGATATACCTAAATAATTATAATTTTTACAATCGTATTTACCTCTGATATTATACCAATATCATCTAATAAATTATGATCTTCATCTTTTATACTATCTAAAATATTTCCCGTCAATAATGATGGATCTAAATTTATATTATCAATATCTAATCTGTCATTTTGTAAATTCTGAACTATTAAGGAATCATCTCGAAATATCAAAAGATGTGTATCATCAGATAAACTGTCAAAATCTAAATATAAATAAAGAAATCTATTAAAAAAAAGTCTGCATATACAAAAGAAATCAAAACTGTTAGAAAAAACTTACCCATTTCAATAAGTTTATCTTCTTCATTAGCATTAAATTCAAAGTTAAGTGAGCTATCTATATCTAAATTAACATCATCAAGATGAATGTAGTACTGAAACTCTTCTGATAATTTAGGATCACTAGCAAATGCACATATGCATGCATAAAAATGAATACATCTCTTAACAGTGTTTTCTTCGTTTACTTTACAAGAAGTCTGTAAAAAAAAATGAAAATTTTAGTTAAATATTTATAAATAAATAATAATGATTTTTAAATAATTTGGTAAACTTTACTTTAAATGAAGAACAGTTGCAAAAAAATTTATGTTCAATTTTGTCCTTTAATTTAGTAGTAAAAAAAGAAAAATGTAAGTATCCAAGTGGATGTTTTGGAGAAACTTTACACTTTACAGCCATAATATTTTTCGAAACTCTTTGAACCAATGGTCCTGAGGTTTCAGTTGCAAGTAACCAAATTTCTTTTTTAGTTTCATTATTTACATTTAATGAAGATAAAATAGAATTTCGTAAAGTAAGTGGTTGAGCTTCTGCGTAACAACGCAATGCTGCTTGTATATGTTGGCAAGCTGATATTGATGTTTTCAGTCCATTTTTTTCCTAGAAAACAAAAAATTAATATAAAATTTAATAAATCTCTCTATATCAAAATGTTGTAATTTGTAAAAAATAGTTTTATATAATTTTATTAGTTCAATCATTAAAGATTGTAACAAACATTCCATTTATAAAAAAAAAATGAAAAAGTAAAAATTTATTCAATCAATACTTATTTTAGACTTACATGACATTGAAGTACACTATTATTAAAACTTTTCTCACAATTATCAACAAAACAAACAGCCGAAGTTTGGGAGGTAATAGTTGCCAAGTCATTGGAAGTATTTAAATTTACAATTGGTAATTGAACAAAGCCTCTGTGATCAGGTCCTTTGTCTCGTACTCTAACGGAGAAGACTTGAGCAGTTGATCCAGTAATTAATTTACAAGCCTCAGTTGATAATTTACGTTTTTCATTAGGTTCTTTAAAAACAGCATCACAATATTTATTTTTACAGCATATTCCTCTAGATCCATTATATGTCCCACATTTGGGGCATTTTCGAACACCTCTCAATGTTGCTTTTCCAAGATCAGCAAGAAGTGTTCGAAATCGTTCTTCCGTAGACATTTCAAATAATAATAATATTCTACAAATAGAGTAATTTAATTATTATGTCAATCATTGTATAAAATAAGTCAGTTTAAAGTTAATACAGATCATTGTCTAACTCATTTAATTTAGTATAGAATATTGTATAAAATAATTCAGATTACATTTAATAACTATAAAATGAAAATAACAATTGTAACCAAAAAATAAATTTTTATAGAAATGATTTTCAGCAAAAAAATGTTGTAAACAATAAATATAACCTCAAAAAGTACTCTGAATGCTTGTAATTGATTTTTCATGAAACTACAATATGAACTTACCGAAATCCAACTGTTAAATTAGGATGAATAATTTATTATACTTAATATTCTTTAACAGTAAATAGATTTAAGTAATCAATTTGATTCATATTTTTCATTCTTTTGCTATCTCCAATTAATTTTTTAGAGTTTCAAGCAGAGTTTCAAGCCATACTGCTATGTGTGCCTGTGTATGTACTGCATGTATGTGTTTAATGTGTGTACATATATATATATATATATATATATATATATATATATATATATATATATATATATATATAAGCACAGTGTGCTACGTCACTTTATATACGAGTATTATGCTAGCTACAGGCTACAGGAGGCTTCAGGCTACAGCTACCAGTGTACCAGTAGAGTAGCTACAGCTACAGGCAGCTGGTTCCTGCAATCTAGTGCAATATACGTGCAATGGTTAATGCGTTGGACCAATTAAAATGTTTGTTTTTCGATAAAATCTAATGTATTTTTCTATGCAATCCTATTATTTCGAGTCTATTTTAAAGATTTTTTGATAATTTTCGTAAAATCGAGCTGTTCATGTTTCAAGAGGAAATGACAGCAGGGGCTCATTAGATATATAACTCCCATCATACTTGATCATACTATCATTATCTCATCAACAGCAGTCAAAAGTCTCATCTGGTTTCATTTGGCTTCATCTATAAGTCTATGATCTATGATCAGTCTGGCTTCATACACTATGAGCTGCTATGAGGTTCGCCCGCACCTTGTGTGATCGTATTATCAGGTATTATACCAGCTGATATAGCTGATACCAGGGATAGACGTCATGAATGTTTGTATTGCTCATCATGATTATATCAGATTATACCTGTCTATATGATGACTTGTATGATTATACCTGGTTATATTTCAAAACTTATTTCTGAGAAAGTAATGAAGGTGATAAAACTTTACCATGTACATAAAATCGTTTGTTATGAATAATTATTCATAATAAAATTCATAATAATAGTTCGATGTACTTTTTTGCTTTTATCTTGAAAAAAGAATGGATAAATTTTATTATTAATAAGTAAAAATGGTACTTTTTACTCATTTTGTAAATTCAAGGATTCGGTATTTATGGTATTTGCTATCTTGTAACGTGGGGCTACTCGCTTCTCAAGAGAACAATAGAACCAGTTTGAAAACCAAAAAGATCCAGTACTAGCTTGGTAAGAAAGAGGTCCGATGAGAGCCAAAGAGAACCGGTGCGAGTCAAAGAGCAAATGTTAACTTTTTGGTTTGGGAAATACTTAATTCTTATGAAAAATATAATTATAAATCAAAAGTTACTCTTGTTATTTTTCATTGCGATGCTTAATTCCCAAGATAATGTCGATTTTATAAAAAAAAAAACTAAAATTTTTATTCAAAATTTCCATGGTCCTCACTTGCGCGCAATTGAATTTATTAAAAACTACGTATTTTAAGCAAGCAGTATGAGATATTATATAGCGATTACATAACATTACCTAAAAGTTTTTATTTAAATTGGACGTTTCCTGACTTTTATAGCTCTGCAGTTCTCCTCGACTGTCGCTCTTATCGCTCATACAATCTTAAAGATGAAATTTGATCTATTGTTTGTTAGAAAAAGAAATTTTTGAGAACTTAGCTCTCAATCGGAGTGAGTAGTCCCTTGTATATTAATCTAATATTAAGGTAAGATATCGATAGATTATTGCTTCGGGTAATAAGTCGTATTAGGCTTAGAAAATTTAAGTAAAACAAAAATTGGAAGACAAATAATGAACGCGAATAGTAGTAGTAGCAGCAGGTAGTAGTCTGGCAGTAATTCAGCCATACAGGAGGTGTCACATATTGAAAGCAAGGTCCTTTCGATAAGGTGATGTTTTGGTGCTGCCAGATGCTACTTTATGTTGTTTTAATGCACTGAAATGATTTTTTGTCGGCTTTCGTTTAATGGGCCTTATCTCGAAAATGGCCAATTTTTGGACTGGCGTTCTCGAAAAATAAATTTTGTGCAACGAAAAACATAAAAGTAATACCAAGTTACCGAGGAGTCTTTGGATTTGATACGGAATCCCTGTGCGTTCATACTATGATCAGCATAGCTCAGACTATTAAAGAATATCTCATACCATAATATGCCAGCATATACTACCTGCTAAACTGCTGTTAACATTCTCCTGTATCAACAAAAATGTAACAACGAGTTCACGGGTACATGACCAGTATAGCAACACTAATAGAGGCTCAAACCAATAATAGAACCAAGTAGAGCACATCTATATTAATCAAAGACAATATGTTTTTTATATTTTTTTTTGAAAAATAAAGGAAAAATTATACAAAATAATTAAGTTTTTTAAAACTCTTTTATTAGAAAAATGTGATTGAAATCTTTAAAATCATTTGTAGAATCGATATGTATGAATTGTGGTGAACGAAGCTATTTAACAATTGTTGATGAGAAAGGTGAAGCTAGCTTTTGATGCTTTTCCTAGTTCTGAAAATATTGTGGAGTTGAATGCTACCAGGATGCTATCAGATGCTAGTCTCCTTAAGGCACTGCCATGGGTAAAACTTAATGGTCGTAAAGTCATAATACAAGGAAGATTTTTCTCGATTAAATAATTTTAAAGTATTGTAGACGGTAAAATACTTTTAAACGAGCTAACTATGATCAAAAGAAGAAAATGATAACGTTACTCTTTGTGCAAAACTCGTGACAAATGTTGCACAATACAAGCAGATATACACAATATATGCCACATAACTTAATAGAATTCGCCTGGAAACATATTTTTCTCAATTTAATTCATTTTAAAGCAATATAATGACGTGAAAACGCTGTGAAGCAAGGTAGTAAAACAAAAGAATTGATAGTACTTTAATTTGTGTTAACCAAAAATTAGGCTTGAAGGATTCTAAAATACGATCTGAGATGGTCACGCTATTTTACTGTGGATCATTGCCAGCTCTTCCGACATCCCCTTACAGATCTTTTTTAAAGCTCAAATTTATAAAAAATAGATTTCGAGCATCATTGGGATTGAGTCAACAAGTACTGATAGTCTATTTCTATCTTGAGTATTGAAAGTATGATAAATAATTTATAATAAAATAAAAAAAAAATTGTGTATCATCTAAATTTATTTTATTTTCAAAATTTTAAGGAAAAAAGAATTCTCACATGTAATATAGACCCCTAAGAAAAGTTTACATCTAGGGGTAGGTTCAGCCTGGTCTAGTCGCGTTGTAATCGCCTAATCCTGTACTAATATATATCGCAACGCAACTGCTTAATCAAGATGGAACCAGAGATTGGGACCTGTTGGAACCTGGTGGAAGGGTGAAACTATTCCTTATGCATAGCAAATTATCAAATTCGCTTATTTTCATTCATTTGTTTTTTTTTTACCAGACTCTACGAGATTATTGAGCCTTATTATGGAAGAATGAAAAGTATCAAATACATTATCATCTTTAATTGTAGTTAGAAGACCAGTCATTTTATTAAAAAGAATAAATAACGTTCTTACAACGCAGTTACAGAAGTAAGAAAAAAAGAAAAAAAACTTATATTAAACTTAAAAAAAAAATCGTTCATTTAACATTATATATACAAGACTTTTCTTTATATAAAAAATCAGTTTAGCGATTGAATTGAAAATTACTATTTTTCTTTTGCTTAAATTATTGGTGTCTTTTTCTATCATAATATTACTTAATTTTAGTAAATAGATTTAATATGAATTATGAAAACTAAAATCAAATTGATTATGCTAATATTATGTTCTACATATGAAAAGAATTATCTGTACTCCAATTGGTAATTTTTGTAACTAAATTTTTCAAAAATATCTTTTTCAGCAATAGTACATGAATTTTAGCTCTATTATAGTGATCTATTGAGATGTTTAAAAGAATTAATAAATAGTATTATATAAGTAGTGAATTTATTACAAATTTACAGTAAGCAATTCTTTCTAATTATAAAAAACGCAAAGAAATTTTTTTCATCATAGAAATTAATGATATCCAACATCTGTTTTTAAATTAAAAAAAGTTTTCTGTAGAAACCTTTTATAACAAATTATTTCGATGTATTTAAAATTAAACTTAATAATAAATTACTTCACATTATTGATGTTTATCACTTCATCAAAAACATACATTTCTTTTCTTAAATAGGAAGTAAATTTAAATAAATTTGTTTGTCTAACAAATAAGTTCGTTTACAAAAATAATTACTACTTAAAGTTAAAATTACTAATGAAAATAAATTTAAAAATAATTTTTTAATGTATATACTAATTGATAGGTATAAACGAAAAACGCCATTGAATCTTTAAATAGTGCTGTAATTATTGTACAGGATACTATGACAAATATATCTGTTCTTTGATATAAATGTGTAAAATATCCTGTTTTTGTAATACGAATATGTACAATATTTAAATTTTATTGTATATTTTTTTTGAACCTCTACAAGTTCAAGAATATGATTAAAGAGCTATATAATAAGTTGAGCAAAAAAATTAATTATTTTTACACATTTGTAATTTTATGTATAAAAACTATAATCACATATTAAAGGGATATATTAAATTTTAAATCAATTGGAATTTCTTAAAAAAATAATTTTTAAATTGAAATTTACAATTACACACATTTAATACACTAGAAATGGATTTTCAAAAATAAAAAAGAAATAAAAATAAAATAATTTATATAAAATAAATTATATATACTTATACTAAAATAGATCTCTGTAATGTGACTAATTAACTTATATGAAATGGAAAGTAATATTTAATATAAAAAAATAATAAAAAAATTTTTAAAGTCTTTGCAATTTTGTAAAATCTTATGCATTTTATATTTAAATTAATTTATCTCTTCATTAACAAAGAGAATACTTTGAAATATTTTTTCAAACCTAATTATGAGTAAACGCTGTTGATGTTTTTAATAAATCTGTACAAGCTGCAGACAACTTAAGTTGTATTGAAGCTTATGACAACATTAGCTAAAAACATATTTTAACAACCAAACTTCAACCGTCTTCCTCTAAAATTAATCCAAAGAATACATTTTTTTCATGCTAGGATGTTTGTACAAATAGTATAGTTTTAAGCTATTTTACTGATGAACGATTTTTCCATATTCAATTAGTCTGATTATCTTCTGCACTCCTTTGTCTTCTGCACAATTCTACATTGTTGTCTGTATAATCCAAAATACGCCTTTGCCGTTGTCTAATATATTGTTGCTGTTTATAATAAATCTTAAAAGCTCCTTTAATCGTTATAAATGCAACTCCGCCCTAAATGGATGCAAAATATATCATTTATAAAAAAGAATTACTAAATATAAGAATAATCAAAATTAATTAATAAAATACTTACTAATAAGGTTCTTTGAAAATTTGAATTTATACTATAAAAAAATATTCTTCCACAAATGGTTGCTATGGTAGGCAGCAAAAGAGCTCCACACAGAACTCTTGTGGCTGAAACTGGATCAGTCATTGGAGGAACATCTTGAGAACGCGCTACATCATCTTCGGAACAACTGATGTATGAAAAAAACATATGAAAGTATTATATTATTCATGATTAATATAATTAATGTAATAGTGATTAATCTCTATCATTATTTTTGAAATATTCAATACCAAAGCAAGTATTAAAAAACAGAAAAAAATTATAGAAAACCATGAAATATAAATAATTGTTTATTATAAATGTAGTTTTTTTATTATTTGAGGTATTCAAAATTATTCAAATAATTTATATCTAATGCTGCATTCTATAATGAAAATTTAACGCAAAATTTTATTTCAATCTGATTATACAAGAAATTCAATTTGATGTTTGGAATTAAAAAACATTATAATACTTATTTGTAATAAATGTACATAAAAAAAAGGAAGAATATTAATTTGATATCAAAAGAAGATAATATAAAATAAAATAGACTTACCGACATTTTAAAAAGCGTTTCAGAAGCGGAACTTTACAGGCATGTCGTCTAAACAAGCTCAGAGCCTGATCCTCCCAATCAAGCATTTTACCCAGTATGAGCATAATGGGAATTGTAGGAAGGCCGACGAGTAGAACCAGTGGGTCCGCCTGTTCCATCATCGAAAGACCATCCTTATGACCGATCACTTGCATCACCGTTACTGCGCCATATGTTACAGCAGTCCAGTACACGCAACCAACTACAATACCAGCAGTTATCACCGGACATACTCGGAAGATCAGACTATCGATAGCATCTAATATAGCTACAAGTGGACCTGAAAATCAGATTTATTAAGTTAATAATAATAAATAAACATTCAGGGTGCAATAAAATACTTCGGAAGTTAACTGGTGATATTATTTTCCTTGATTTTTTCAACTTATTATTAGACGTAATTTATATATGTGTACTCAGAAATCGTTTATAATTTATAAAGTAATATTAAAGCAATATTAAGCAATTAAAGCATATATTAAAGCAATAAACCAATAAATGTTAGCATTTTCTCATTTGATTTTACTAAATGTATAAAGCAAGTTGTAAATAGACATTCAATATTTTGATGCTACATAAAAAAGAACATAATTTACTACAAAAAGTAATAAATATTTTAAAATCATAGTTTCCTATAGATTGATTGATACAAAAAATAAATATAAATATAAAACAGTTTGAAATATCTCACCCATAGCAGGATACACAATAATGTATTCTGTGTTACACTGTGGACAAGCAACATGGGCATCAGCACGACCCTTTTGTTTTTCATCTACCCATCGCTGAATACAACGTTGGTGTACCCACTTAGCTGTACCACGACAGTGACATGGTTTCACCCATGGAGCTGTAGCATCATCTTCATCTGTTGCAAAGCATACCCAACAATACCTTCTGCTAAAATAAAAGAAATATATTAACAGAAATCTTTTTACAGTTAAAATTCATAGAACTTACTCATCATCAGAACTTAATTGTGGAATGCTTGCTGTTGTTTGATTAGAAGAAGATGCTTCGTCTGTCATATCAGAAGATAGTTCATGATCTGTAACGTCTGATGTGGAAATTCTTGAAATATCATCTGTAAAAAATTAATTAAAAAATAAGTTTCAGATCTATAAAAAGTTTACGAAATAAGTTAATAACAAAATATTTACTTAATAAATTAATTTTATACACACACACACACACACACAATATATATATATATATATATATATATATATATATATATATATATATGATTAATTATAAAAAGATTTTTTTTATTTATTCAGTAAATATATTTCTTAACTTAAATATACAACAGTTTTTTTAGAAAACTTTGATAACAATAAATTTACAATTTCATTCGATTGCAAAATTAAAAGGTTATTCTAATAATAAATCTTTCATTGACATCTGATATTGCTTGTTTCAATTACCAAGGTTAGGAACATTCACTAGTCTTCTAAGGGCCTCTTCAAGATTATATAAATGATTAATATTGGATTGTGGTGCACCAGATTCAATACGAATAACTCTCCCTTGTCGATCTAAGCCAAATGAACTTTGTGGTGCAGTATTTGACATTATACTTCTTTGATCATTAGATCATCATATTCTAAAATTAAACATATATTTTAGCAAAAAGCCAAACTAAAATAGCATTTATAACTAAATATATAAAAAGCATATATTAATAATTATCTCCAGATTTAAATAATCTTTAAATCTATTAAAATCAAATAATCTTCAGTGTTTCTAAACAAAGCATAATAACAAAAATTTATCAATGTATAAATTTTTAATGTCTTTAATGTAATAATTTTTAATCTCTAATACTGATAAAAGCATCAAAATAAATTGTTATAAATGTACAAAAATATAATTTAATTTTATAAAAATAAATAATACTATAATTTTTAATTGTACCTTAAAAATAGTTCAATATTTAACTTTCATTTGTTTTTATACTAAAGTTATAGGATATTTTGTGAGTAGTAAAGTGTTTAGAATGCAATTTTCTATTTAATATATATTTTTTAAATATTGTAATTAAACTTTTATAATTTCAAATACTTGAAACTTCATTAAAAAAATATAAGTTGTTCTAATTAATAATCATAATTTAGACAAATTCTAATTTTAATATTGAAATGTAAATGAAATAAAATTAACATATGTATATCTAAGAATTATAAGTGAAATTCTAAGTTAATAAACAGTCAATAAACATAAAGCAATAAAGTTAAAATAATGATAATATAGTTTAAAAACATGTATTACTGTTATATATTATGTACCGTATGTTTTCTTGACCAAATAAAAAATAAATTATTCTAGAAACAATCAATCTTTATATAATAATAATATAAAAGAAACTATGATATAACTAACTTGAAATAATTGACAGTTAAAAACACAAGTAAATAGATAAAAATATATATTATGTGCATGTCATCTAAATAGTTAAAGAACTTCACAAGTCTAAAAAAATTATACGAATGAAAAAAATTTCTGTAAAAAATGAACTAAAATAAAACTTAATAAAATGTATGAAATTACGTTCGATGCTGTGCACTGCACGTTTTTGAGAAACGCATATGATAAAATATACTTGTCTAGTTTTGTCTAGTTTTGTCGAGGATCGTAAAGAAAAGTCATTGGCGTTTTCGAGACGAACTTTCCAAGATGCGTATAGTCAATGAGGTTATAAAGGTCGTTTATTTTCTTTTCCCACTCTTGATCTCTCTTTCGCTAAAATCTCTTTCGTGGCTATTTTGATATATTTACAAGTTATAAAGTATAACAATAATAGCAAAGTAATTTAACGTTTCTTTCGAAAGCTTTGCTTTTGTTCACCATTACCAATTAGTAAATTACAACGGTGATCTTGGAGAACTTACCTTACACCAGGACCAGATCAGACTTGTATTTTTATCCCATCAATGCCACCATTGCCACCACACCACTGTGCTATATATATGTCATATGCCACAAGCGCAAGCGGCAAGGCAAGGCGCAAACTGCCCCCTATATATGTGTGTATAAATATGCATATCATAATCTCTCTCTCTCTCTCTCTCTCTCTCTCTCTCTCTCTCCCTATGTGTGCGTGTATATATATGAGTATGGAGATACAATTCCACTAGCTGACTAGAGACTACTACCAGCTACTACACTAGAGCGTGCGCTAGAGCTAGAGCTAGAACTGATGCATTCATGATGCATACATGGTGCGGTGCAGTGTACACTGGAAGAATTAGCCATAACTTGTAACTTGTAGTAGCTATCGGGTTATAACAAATCTGTACGTAGTTGCAGGCTGCAGCTTGCAAAACTATATATCAGGAATATTGTTACATTTTATATCATATGATGCGAAAATATATTGAGATGACTTATTATATCTGATCATTTCGAGATCGCATCCATTTACGGTCGCATCTGTCATCATCGTCGTACTCTTTATGCTGCATTAGAATTACGTTATATATGTGCATTTATTAACTATTACGTAAAAATTATATACACATAAATATCAATTATCATGCACGCACGAACGCACGAACACACATACACGCACACGAGCGCGCGCGCACACACACACACACACACACACACACACACACACAATTAATAAGCGCAAATGAAAAAATATTTACATATTAAAAAACACATAATTTTATTAATCGGTTCTTATTAAAATACATTGTAATTTAATGAATTCAAATATGCTTATTAATTCTAAAATGGTATTTGAAAGTTTATATCATTATATATTTAATATATATATATATATATATATATATATATATATATATATATATATATATATATATAATTCAATTATAATGAATCTTAATTTTTTCTAATCAATCTTATTTTGATAACTTGTAAATAATAATTAAATTTTAATAAGTTTTATTATAATACATCGGAAATGAATTCGGAAACTATTGCAATGCTGAAGTCTGCTTATGGGGATGCTGCCCTCAGTAAAACTAGACTCTACGAGTGGTTTTGACGTTTTAAAAATTGAGAAATGTCAGTTGAAGACGAACCCCGTTCAGGGCGCCTTGCAACGTCTAGAAGTGACAAAAACGTTGACAAAATCAATGCTCTCGTACGCAAAGACCGTCGGCGAGCCATTGATCAACTTAGTGAGATGAGCGGAATGTTGTAAAGTTCAGTTCAGAGGATTTTATCCGAAGATTTGCGCATGGAAAGAGTTGCAGCCAAATTTGTCCCTCGCCTTCTCACTGGCGAGCAAAGAGAGCGACGAGTTCGAGCTTGCTTGGAGTTTCTAAATCAGCTCGAAGAAGATCCTGATTTATTTTTGCAAGGCGATTATTGGTGGTCAATCGCGGTTTTATGGATACGACCCCGAAACAAAGTAGCAACCAAGCCAGTGTTAGCCCCCTGGCTCTCGTCGCTGCAAATCGTTTTTTAGATTGCAGTGATGTGGTATACTCGAAGTTCATTCGTCTGGGCCAAACTGTTAACGGCAAGTTTTACTTGGAAGTTTTGAAAAGATTAAAGGAAAATATTTTTAAAAAAGGCCAGATCTTTGGTGCGCAGGTGAATGGTGCTAACACCATGACATCTCACAGACCCACACCGCTTTCATCGTAAAGCAGTTTTTGACACAAAAACGACACCAATCATTCACCCCCCCCTCCCTACTCACCGAATCTGGACCTATACCTTTTCTTTTTGTTCTCCAGACTTAAACAGTACATGAGTGTAAAGCGTTTTATCACTGTGGTAAAAAAATCGAAGGAAGGGCTGAAGACATCCCGATTAATAAATTCCAAAAATGTTTTGAACAATGGAAGCACCGTTAACAGAAGTCCATTATATTCAAGAGGGAATACTTTGAAGGTGATAAAAATTTGGTGTAAAAATATTAATAAATAAAGAAGTTATGAGGAACGTCTCTTTTTTGTCCTCCCTCGTATATATAATATAATCAATATGTTCGATTTATTATAATTAAGATTTCACATTGAAGTAGATTTTTCGAATTATTATTATTGAACAAATTTAGGTGAAATTTCAGATAAAAAATTAACTCGAAAAATGTCTATGATTTCTCAGGTAAATTATCATGTATCAAAGTTAAAAAAGCAATTTTACTCAAAAACTTTCTTGGGTACCAGACGTCGTGTTATTGCTGTTCTATAGAGAGGCTAAGTATATATATAGCATGAACTATAAAGGATCTAAATATAAATAAAAATTATGGGACAAGCTTCAGATCTACCCCTGAATTGGCTGAAAATCTATATACATTTATGTTTCTTGAGATGTTTATGTCGTTTTTCGCGGAAATTTTATATTTACATCAAATTCATAAAATTATGGTTTTTTATTTTCAAAAACTTTGTGCAGAAATATGAAAAATGTGTAGATCTCATTCAAATACATCTTTTTTGCTGTATATCTTTTTTTCAACACAAACAATATATTTATGGAATAAAAATCAACATTTACGCCTCGGAATCATAGATGAATCATCGGCGCTGTGTGTTCGAATTGTGAAAAACCAGAAACTGTTTGTATATATATATACTTATGTAATTATTTCCTGGAAAAACTGCTGGTCCAGAAAAAATTGTGTAGAACAACAAATGTGTATTTACTTCACTTTGAAAGAATCTGAAATAAAACTTATTATTAAAAATAAATTAGATTAAAAATTAAATATAATAATAAAATAAAATAATAAAAAAAATAAATTATATTCTATATAGGGTAGTCAGGTTGTCCTTTAATAAGATAAAATATAGTTTATTATTTTATATTATTATTATTTTATTTTTATCATTTTTAATTTTTAATCTAATTTATTTTTAGTAGTAAGTTCTATTTTAGATCCTTTGGGGGTGATCATAAACAAGGACAGTCTGACTGTAATTATTTTAGTATAATATATTATAGTATAAAGACTATAAATCTATAAGACCGATAACAGTATTTCTTAATTTAAATATCCTACTACAATATTTGCTTGAAATATATTTTTCCCGTACTCGAGGTGCAAGATATGATTTTCTACAGCTGTTTGGAGCGAGAAACATATCTACTTTTTTCCTAAGGGAGGAAAAGGGAATGAACGAAACTGCGCAATCGGTTAGGATTTTGATAGTTTTCCGTGCCTGCGTGACATCTGGCATTTACGATGTTTTGACTTATTCGAATTTTTTTGCACTTCGAGTTAGGTATTCGAGATTTTTAAATAAATAAAATTTGTACTCTATGTGAAATTTGGTATAAAAACTACTATAACGTTTTTTAAATACTATTGTGACACAAGGGAGAAAAATAAGCATTTTCTGAAAACGCCTTTGCTCCCGTGTGTCACATACTATTTTCCAATACAAGGGCGCTTATTCTTCTTTAAAGAAATGCACAAAAAATTGAATGACAAACTCACAGAATTAAACAATGTCAACCCTCCCCCTCTGTGTTAGTCATGCTTATATAGAGCGAGCAGGTATAATATCTAAAGGACCAGATGATACTCGCTCTGAAATAAGTTGCCCTAACATAAAATATAATTGGTTGATTTTGAAAAAATATAATATTAGCGGTTTTCTCTTGATGCTATTCCTGCAATTTATTTGAATTTCATAACAGTAAATTAAATAATTTCCTCTTATTTGGAAATAAAGTATGTTAAAAAGAGCTGTAGGGGTGCAGGGGGTAAAGCCCCCGCCGGGGCGGAGGGGGGGTGGAGCCCCCTTTTTCTATAAAGAAATAAGAATAATAAATTGAAGATTATAAGTTTGTTAATAATCTAATTTTAAAATAAAATTTAAAAAATTTAATAGCATAATAAATAGATTTTAAAATTAAAACTAATTAAAACGAAGACATAGATAATTTTTAATACTTAAACAACATTATAAGAATTTTTATAATAAATTTCACATAGAGTATAAATCTTATTTTATTTTAAAATCTCGAATACCTAACTCACAGTGCAAAAAAAGGTCGAGTCCGCGGTCGAGTGACACATATAAGTCTAACCATTGTAAATGTCAGATGTTACGCATGCATGTAAAACTGAGAATCCTACCGGATTAAACGGTTTCGTTCATTCGCTGTCATCACAAGGGAGGAAAAGTAAAATTGTGCTTTCCGATTGGTCGGGAAGTGGTCATAAACATTTTCCCCCCCCTAGGGAATAAAAGTAGTATTTTGCTCCCTCTAGACAGCTGCAAAAAATCGTATTTTGCGCCCCGAGTGTGGGAATAGTACATTGTGACACAAGGGAGCAAAATAGTTATTTTCCGACGAGGGTATGTTTGCCGCCCGAGCAAAGCGAGGGCGTCAAATTACCCGAGTCCGAAATCGCCTTTGCTCCCGTGTAGTCACATACTATTTTACCATACGAGGGCACTTTTCTTTCTCAAAGAAATGCACAAAAAATTGAACGGCAAACTCGCAGAATTAAAGAATGAACCCCCCCTCCCCATGTGTTAGTTATGCTTAGATAGAGCGAGCAGGTATAAAATCTAAAGGACCTGATGATACTCGCTCTGAAATAATTTGCCCTAACATAAAATGTAATTGGTTGATTTTGAAAAAACTATAATATTATCGGTTTTCTCTTAATTATACCTGCAATTTACTTGATTTGAATAAAATAAAATTAAACACTTTTCTCATATTTGGAAATTGATAAAGTATGTTAAGAAGAAATGTAGGATTGAGTGGTGGGGGTGTAGGGGGCGAAACCCCCGCCGGGGGTTGGAGGGCGGAGCCCCCCTTTCCTATAAATAAATAAGACTAATCAATTGAAGATTATAAGTCTATTAATAGCACAAATTAAAATTTCAAAAAATTTCATAGCATAATAAATAGAATTTAAAATTAAAACTAATTAAAAAAAACATATAGATAATTTTTAATACTTAAAAAACATCGTAAATGCCAGATGTTTCGCAGGCACGGAAACCTGAGAATCCTACCGGTCTACACGGTTCCATTCATTCAATTTTTCTCCCAAGGGAGGAAAAGTAAAATTCTGCTTTCTGATTGGTTGGGAAGCGGTCATAAACACTTTTCCTCCCTAGGGAGGAAGAGTAGTATTTTGCTCTCTCTAGACAGCTGCAGAAAATCGTATTTTGCGCTCCGACTGTGGGAATAGTATATTTTTTACCGAGTATGGAAAGGCTTTATTTAGGAAACGAGAGATTTGCAGCCCGAGGCGAAGTCGAGGGTCGTAACGAGGTTCGTAAAAAGTCTTTTGGTACTAAGTAAGGACTAATTTAATTGTGAATTCAATTTTTATGCTATTAAAGTTTTTTTTTTTAATTTTATTTTAAGATTGCATTATGAACAAACTTAGAATTTTCAATTGATTATTCTTATTTCTTTTTACAGGAGGGGGCTGTGCCCCTAGGCTCCGGTGGGGATTTCGTTCCCTGTACCCCCACCTTCGGATTCTACATCTCTTCTTAACATACTTTATCAATTTCCAAATAAGGGAATTTAATTTAATGTTACGAAATTCAATTCAATTGCAGAAATAACCTTAAGAGAAACCGATAATATTATATTTTTTCCAATCCAATGGATTACATTTTCTGATAGGACAACTTATAGAAAGTGTCGTCTGGATTTTGAGATATTGTATCTGCTTGCCCCATGCCAGCATAATTAACACAGGGGAAAAAATTTGATATTTTTTAATTTTGTGAGTTTGTCATTCAATTTCGCTCGAGCGGTAAACACACCCTCGTCAGAAAACGCCTATTTTTCCCTTGTGTCACAATGTACTATTGTTAAATTTTGTAATTTTTACTATTTTTCGGGATAAGTTCGCAAAAAAATCGTTTATATCGTTTTCATCATAAAAATTCAATTTCGAAAAGTGATTACAATATTCTTAATCAATGATCCAAAATCATAAGTGTACAAGAGGTCTACGATGGCTCGATTGCTAGAGCGAAGGACTAGTAACTTGGTGATCCGAGTTTCAAATCCCGGTCTCGGCCGATTGACACAAGCACCGCTGTAATAATTTACATGTGCTTTGTTTACAAACATATCGTAGACCTCCGTCACTGATTAGCACCAATATTTGGAAGCATAAATAGAGCGACGTTAAATAACATAAAAAAAAAAAAAAAATAATAAGTGTACAAGTTTCCAGTAAAATGGGGAATTGATGATTTTCGGAAGTCTACCTGAATCTTAATCTAAGGCATTCTTGAAAAATTCTGAATGAGTGATTTAAACATCTGACTTTATAAAAATATATTTTACATTATAAAGTCATTGATCATACTCTGATGTCATAAATAATTACTGATTTAAAAGTAACATATGATGACAATGCTTAAAAATAGTGAGAATTTTTTTACAGGACTTGAAAGGATGTCTAAGTCTATTAATGAAATTCATAATTTTTATAATAGTGGGACGATACCAATGAGAAAAAAGAATTTGATCATGTTTTTCTACTGAAACTTATATTTATATATTAGACTTTATCTATTCTTGTATATTATATATTTAAATTTATATTATAATATCTAATTGTATATTATACATTGAAATCGTAATTTCTGAATAGAAGGAAGTGTAAGGAAGATGCAATATTTTATCTACTTTTTATATATTTAAAAAAATGAGATAGTAATAATAATTATTAATAAAAAGTAGAATTTAATTTTTTTTTTCATTATTGTGTTTATTTATTATTCTCTATATAATTCGTTTTATGTAAAATGTTTTTTATAACTTTTAGATGATTATAAACAAAAATTAGTTTGAAAAATTAATTTGTATTTAAAATTTGATATAAGAATAAGTATTTTAAAACAGTATTTTACACGAGATATTTTATAAACTTTACACGTTTTTAAACAATATTAACAAGAATTTTATTTTTTCTTCCACTTCTTCAATTCACTTTGCTGCATTGCAGCATCGCCGAAGATTTCTTTGACTTTGCGTTTACGTTCAATATCACTTGCAATTTGTTGCTTTATTTTCACTTTAGTTAAGAAAGCTGTATCTTTACGCACTTCTCGAATAGCACATTTTGTTTCCTTCTTAAGCTTGTGAAGTAATTTTTCTCTTTCTGCCTTCGCCTTTGACATGGGCTTGTGTCGTTTACCATCATGCCTGTAAAGTATTTAATTTATATAATTTATTGTTAATTCAAGCAATCTTAATATTTAGATATATATTATTCAAATAATATTAATATTAATAAACCTTTTTTCTTCATTGAAATTATTAAATAAATTTAAAATGTAAAAAATAAGTGCGTTTTTTTACTATTTGATTGTACACTCAATGACTTTAGTTAAAACTTTAAAATTTATTTTAATTATTGAGATAGTGCATTAAAATAAAATATTAATTATATATAATAAAATTTATATTAGGAGTGCTCCAATACTATTTAATTTGTCTTAATATTGATTATAAAAAGAAGAATTGGCTACAAAATCTACTCTTTTCTAAAATACTAATCTATTGATAACATTTTTCAAGTTTTCTAAGGTTTTATTAGTTTTAAAAGTAAATTTTTATTTCTGAATTTAAATGTTTAGTTTATAATGAAAATAATAAATTTATCTAATATAAATATTAATTGACGAGTTCAAGTAAACTACTTTAGTTAATTTTAAATATTTAAGTTGATAAAATAAAAAACTGTTACTTACACAACCTCTATTCGTGGTTCATACATTCTAAGAGCTTTTGGTCTCTTCCTATCGGCCATGAGAGGTTGTACTTTCTTATCCTTTAAATTTTGTAATTCAGAGAGTAAATTTTTTACCTCTTTTCTGACTGCTTTAGGAAACTTTTTGATGGAACCACATGTCAGTAAAGTAAAAATTGGTTCAAAAATTGGATAAGCAGCTTCTAATTCACTACAATGTTCTATAAATTCATGCAACAAACGTATAGTAGTTATAAATGTTCTTATTCTAAATTCATCATTTATTTCCGTTTCAATAAAATCTTGAGTCCGCATTCGGATATTTACAGCATCAAGTTCTGATTTCTTATAATTTTCATCAAGAACAAGTATATTACTCAATTCTCCAATTGTTTTAAATGGAGGAACAACTTTAATAACTTTAGAAAAGGGTTTTTCCAATGAAATATATATTATTCCACGAAGGAAATTTATAACTGCTGGAGACCATCTCTTATTAAGCAATGTATACTTGAAATTAAATTTTAAACAATTTTAATAAATGTTTCAAATTTTTAGGAGGAATAAGCAATCAAATGTTAAATATATTAGAGTAAAAATATTAGAAACTTACCTCCAACATTAATGTACATACAAAGAGACCTTTTGAAATATCTTGCCTTCCTTTTACTTTACACCTTAATAAAATCTGTGACATAAAAACTAAACATGGTGTAACAATTGGGTGTCTAAAATCTGAGGTTGGATATAAAATTGATACTAACTTAAATAGAAATAGCTGAAATAAAATAATTTTTTTCAAACATTTTTTATCAAAAAATATTAGTTAATTTTGTTCAATAGATTATATATTATGTTAATAAATATCATAAATTTCCATGCTTAAATTATTAAACATAATTCTTATCATTTCTGAATAATCTTAAATAAAATTTAAGGCTCTTACTGTATTTAATGCTGGATATATCTTTATTTTATTTTCAAATTCACTATGTCTTTCTTTAAGTATATCATGTAAAATAGTTTTAGTTCCTGCTGGATTTGCATGAGTTAAATCATATAAATGTGGGCATAGCCTGTCAAAAATTTGAAAGAATTTCACTAATTCTTCTTCACTATTTACAAATGTAGATTCATCTAAATATTCTAATAGAAATTTAAACAAATTCAACAATCTTTCTTTATTTTCTTCAGCTAATGACCAATGATTGCATTTAATAATTCTTTCAATAATAACATATTGAAAATCAGGACTTTGGTTTTTCAATAAACTCTGTAAATCTTTATAGGTTGCTGGAGCTTTAAATGTGTATGGTAGTTCTTGTCTAGCTTTTTCCCTAATTGCTTCCTTTTCTTTAATATTTACATCTGTTTTGTTATCATCATTACATTTCATTAAATTGTCTACAATTGTTTTTACATTATTTTTTTCTTCTGATTTAGTTTTCCTATGTACTATTAAATTTTTTGTTTGAGCTTGTACATTGCTATTATTTTGACTTTCTTCTTCTTCCTCTTCTGATGAGTCTGAAACTTTTAAATCAAATAGATCATCTGATTCTTCTTCTGATTCATCATCTTCAACAGATTCCTCTTTTATTCCCTCCTCTTCTTCTTCTTGCTCCTCTTCCTCTTCTTCCTCTTCTTTCTCTTCTTGCTCCTCTTCTTCTTCTTCCTCTTCTTTCTCTTCATGCTCCTCTTCCTCTTCTTCTCTTCTTTCTCTTCTTTTTCCTCTTCTTCTTGTTCTTGTTCTTCTTTTGATATCTGACTATTACTATCTTCATTGTTACTGTCGATGTCACTTTCATCACTATCATTTTGAATTTTCTTAGCTTGATTAATTATATTATTTTGATCCTCTTCTTCATTATCTGATCGCTCTTCTATTCGTTCAATATGAAAATTATCTAAATCATCAGCAGATTTATGTTTTTTTTGAAAATCTGCTTCATCAGAAAAACCTTTCATTCTTGCTAATCTCTCTTCTTCTAATTTTTCTAATTTAATTTTTTCTTCATTAGCAGTTTCTTCTTCAGGTTTAAGTTTATCTGTGGGATTACCTCTTGCCTCAAACTTTAATTCTTTTAGAGCTCTATCATAATTATCAACTTGAGGTTTTAGATTCAGTTCTTCAGAAGATTTATGTGACGAAGTAACTAAAGGCAATAAATCACGCCACTCAGAATCTAATTTTTCTGTCAAATCTATAGTCTGTTCTCTCACTTTTTGTCTTTCAGCTTTGCGTTTTTTTGATTCAGCTATTAATTGATCTATCAAATCTTTCCTTGACATCTCAGAATCAGGTTTAGATAAAACACCACCACCAAAATGAGCATCTTCTACAAATTTTTTATCTAATTTACCAGTTTTGTTTTCATCATCACTATAATCTTCTTCATCACTTCTTGGGTCTTCATATTTTTCAATGTCTATTAGAGATTGACCTCTATGCGTTAATACTTCATCATCGTTTAAATTAAAAATGTTTTTTTTATTGTGAGCTTTAATTCTCTCTGCAGCAAACCTTGCCATAGCTTTATCTTCTGCAGTCATTCCTGAATTTTTCTCTCCTATTCGTCTATCCAAAAAAATATTATCCTTATCTTTTACTTTATACTCAAGGAGCAGGGTATTTTTGCGTTTTGATATAGCTTTAGCTCTTGCAATTCCAGGTAGTCCTCGATCTGCTTTACCTTTTCTGCCTAAAACTTTTTGTTTATCTCTGTTCACGTGGACTTCAAATGGTGTTAAAGTCTTTTTCCTCATTTGTTGTTCTTTTCTCCTTTTGGCATACGAATCTGCCAAATTTGATTTTTTATTTTTCACCTTTGCCATTGTGAAACTTTATCTGAGTAACTTGTTCTAAAAAAATTTTTTTTCTCTTACACGACTCAATTAAAAATTACATATTTAATAATATGTAATACAAATACAGGTAAAAGATTTGTTGGGAAAATTAATTATAACCTCCAAATAATTCCTAATTTATGAAATAAATTGTAATCCACAGATATGATTGTTCATTATACTTATATATATTTCCTTAAAGAATATTATCTTTTTATTTTCTTTTACTAACACTCATTACTCTTTATTATAATATGTTTGATAAAATTAAAAACATAGTTTGCCGACAGTTTACGATCACCTGCATGGCATGTGCACAGCACAGCACGTGTGTATATGACTGTTGCTACTTTCTAATTGCCTCGCTAGTCGCTACTCGCTACTCGCTGCATGAAATTATATATATATATATATATATATATATATACCTATATATATATATATATATTTCCTATATACTCGTTGTCCAAAACGTCGTTGAAGTTTTTAGTCCAATGCTCAGTCAGCCCAGTAGTACTAGTGCACTTGGTCTGACTTGACCTTTTGGTTACAAGAGGGCCTGTAATAGTAGATAAAATAAAATAATATACAAATAAAATAAAAATTTAGCTTGCATTATAGATTTGCAGTTTACTGTCCTTTTAAGTATTATATATATATTACAAAGCAAGCATAGAACATTATTTTAACAATTTGTGTAATAAAGTTTTCTTGATAACTCTTGTAAATGCATCTAATTTATTAACAATATTGTTTTTTTTTTTTTTTTTTTGATAGAATACCATCCAAAATATAAATATGAATTTAGAATATTTTTAATATAAATTTTGAATTAATCCATACATAAAGTTGTTATTACTTTATTCTAAAGTACCTCCGTAAAACTAATACCTGCTTTCAATTCATAGAGCTGTCAACATTGAAGGCTGATAAATTCGTACCTCTATTACAATAAATTATGTCAATTCGTGTAATAATATAATATTATTAAAAAAAAATTACATAAAAAGTTAAAAAAAATTCGTAATGATCAAGAAGTACTAATTAAGAGGACGTAAATAAACATAGATAGTATATTAAATAAATGTAATAAGAATATATATATATATATATATATATATATATATATATATATATATATTGTAACGCGGGAAATGTGTTACAATGCGTCTGTCGAAATTAGACAGCCGTTATATGAAAATTCGCAGATATCTGACGTATCATCAATATATGTGGTGTCTCAGTTACTTAACCACATTACCCGCGAGCAGAGATGCCAGGCCGGACAACCAACTCGAGTATGCGCGTTAAAGTCTTTACCCCTTCACGCACTGATTGGCTGAAACTCGCGCGATATTTTAAGAGTGCTCCATACCTCTGGCGGAAGTTAAAATCCATTGCAGCGCCTGATTTTTAATATACTGTGGAAGTTTACGGAACTTGAAGTGTACAAAAAATGCTGTTCTGTTTTATCGATTGTTCTAGTATTAATCAGGGCCGTAGTAGCCCAAGTTAAATATGTAAATTATAAATGATCCATACAAAATTTATATTTTATAATATTCTTATGAAATAAGTAGCGGAGTAGTTGATCATTTGTCACAAGAAGTTTATTATATATATATATATATATATATATATATATATATATATATATATATATAAATTTACACACATACAAACGCAGAGAGAGAGAGAGAGAGAGAGAGAGAGAGAGAGAGAGAGAGATATGCATATATATGTGTATTAATTTTAATTTATATTGGACTGTAACACTGATGGAAATATTTATTAATTTATGCATGCATATATATATATAGTATATTTAAGTGTAGAAGATAAGGATACTAGGAGACGAGCAGTAATAAAGAAACATCAGCTCGACATCCAGCGTTTGATTGAAATACGCATATATGTATGCGTATCTACACACACATTAACATATATCATCTCCATACTCCTAATTTCGAACCAAATTACTTACTCAAAAATGTCAAGGGCCGTGGTGATCGCAAACGATTAATATATATATATATATATATATATATATATATATATATATATATATATAGTAACTTCATATTGAGTTTATATCAAAACTTGTTTGCCAATGATTTACACAATTTTATACGAAATTTTGGTTTATGGAATGTTACAAAAAAAATGATAAAAAATTAAATGATATTAATTATTTCATTAATGAATAGAATGGGGTCTCTTAATTATGAATATTGAAATAAGTATAAAGATAACAGCGAATAATATTTTCAAATTAATTTTTTTTCCCGAAAATTTAGATATACAAAATTGTCTGTTTAAGGTCAACAATTGTAAAATTAATTATTATACTTAATTTTTGGGATGACAAAATCCAATACACAATAGACTTTATTATTTTATAATTCTTTCAAACTGTTAGTTTATGTATTCTATTAAATTATTTTTTATTAAACAAATAACATAATAAATTATTATTCTATAAATATTAATTTCTTGCAGTATAGTAATTAAAACTTGCATTTGAAATAAAATTATTATTTACTAGACAGAAATAAAAGGACCTAGCTTATACCTTTTTCTTAATTTTACTATAACAATGTTGAAATTTTTCATTCTAAGATTTGTCTATTTTATAACCATAATAGTTCAATTATTTTTAGTTCGTAGTGACTAGATTTCAGCCTACTCAAAATTATTAGATGCCTACGAGGTGATGTATAACGCTAATTTTCGATTCTGTTCTGAAAGTTTTGAAAGTATTTTTTCAGCTTTTGTTGGTCATTCTTTGATTTGTTTCTAATTTTTTAGTATTCCTGTGAAATTCTACTTTTAATCTATTCTTGCGCAATAAATCAGCCATTATAACTTCTTTTTTCTACACTTAAATTTGGAATTATTTTTTAGTACCAGGAATGTAATCTAAGGAATTTTTCTTCGTCATTTTATAGAAAACCAAGTTGACATTCTTTACACGTAGAATTTTTAGATATAAAGAAATTCAATATTTTCATTTTATTGGCTTTATGTATAAAATATTAGTTTTGTTATTGCAATGCTATAATATGAAAGTAATAAATAAAAATATTAAATTTTTATAGTTTTGCGTATTATCTAAATAAATTTGAATTTGTCAGGATTGCCGTGCACTTTTTTCTTTACAAAATTACATTTTTATTGTATTATTTTTTTTAAAAATTTTATCTTATAAATCTGTATTTTTAATCTAAAATTGATATGGTAATCTATAATTTGACAGAACCGTACTTGATTCTATCGGGTAAAGAATATAAAAATACTAATTATATGGAACATAATGGCACTCTAGACTATTCTTAATATAAAATTACGTAATTTAAAAAAATAATTAAATCATTATTTGATATTTATCTAAAATAGATTATTTTATTTATTGTATTAAATTATTTTTAAATTACTTATTCTAAATAAGCGTATTTTAGAAAATAATAAATTAATAAAAATTATATTAGGAGTGTGAATAAGTCTTTCCCGTTTTTTGTAAGAGATGGCGCCACCAATACTGTGCGAGTATTCAATGGTTACATATGTCATAATCAAAGCTTATTCATATGTCAACAATTCCATACTAACACATTAGTTAAAATTTTTTCGCATCATAAATTTTTGATATCGTGAAAATGTCGAAATTTGAGCCGAGTCGACGTAATTTTCGGGAAGTTTTACTTTATTGGGTCAATTTGAAGAAATCTGCTGCCGAGACGCATCGATTGCTTCAGGAGGCTTATGGAGAAGGTTGTGTCGATGATTCAAGTGTTCGCAGATGGTTTCGACGCTTCAAAAGCGGCGATTTCGACGTGGAAGACAAGGAGCGTTCCGGGCGGCCGCAAATCTTTGAAGATCGAGAATTGGCGACTTTGCTTGATGAAGATTCTTGTCAAACGCAAGAAGAACTTGCTGAAGCATTGGGAGTTGACCGAACAACCATTTCCAAGCGTTTGAAAGCCATGGGAATGATCCAAAAGCAAGGAAATTGGCTGCCGTATGAACTGAAGCTGAGAGACGTCGAACGGCGTTTTTTCACTTGCGAACAGCTGCTTCAGCGACATAAAAGAAAGGGTTTTCTGCATCGTATCGTGACTGGCGATGAAAAGTGGATACGTTACGATAATCCGAAGCGAAGAAAATCATGGGGACTACCCGGCCATGCATCATCATCGACGGCCAAGCCAAATATTCATGGCGCCAAGCTCATGCTCTGTATATGGTGGGACCAGCTAGGTGTGGTTTACTATGAGCTTCTGAAACCGAATGAAAGGATCACAGGCGAGGTCTATCGACGACAATTGATGCGTTTGAGCCGCGCACTGCGAGAAAAACGGCCACAATACTCCGACAGGCACGACAAAGTTATTTTGCAACATGACAATGCTCGCCCACATGTTGCACCGCCGGTGAAAACATACTTAGAAACGCTCAAATGGGAAGTCCTACCCCACCCGCCGTATAGTCCAGACGTTGCTTCGTCTTCAGATCGATGACGCATGGCCTGGCTGACCAGCACTTCCATTCCTACGAGGAAGCCAAAAAATGGGTGGATGACTGGATAGAGGCCAAACCGGTCGAATTTTTTCGCAACGGGATTCGTATGTTGCCAGAAAGATAGGAAAAAGTTGTAGCTAGCGATGGCCAATACTTTCAATAATTCATTTGTAACCATTTTTTCACAATAAAGGCTCAAAATTTGAAAAAAAAACGGGAAAGACTTATTCACATACCTGATATAATATTTGAAAACTAATTCAATTGTTTTTATCGATTTATATTAAAAAATTTAAAAAACAAATTCGAATAAAGATTGTGTCATTTGTCTGATGCAGTGTTCCAAATATAGATATATATAGGTCTTATATAAAATCCCTTCTGAATTTTGCAACATAATATGATATAATGTTACCTGAAATTGAATCGATCCTTTTAGCGGGGATACCTCCAGATTACCTAAATTTAGTCGGATCTTTTTGCTCATTGGAGTATAATTTGTTTATATTTTATATTTTAATATTTTTCATATTTAATATTTTCTGGGCATAGTTTTATGTTTTAACTTTTAGTTAAATTTTTCTCTGTTATTTCTTTTTTTACCGTTTAAATAAACTTGTTAACCATTTTTTTAATAATAGGTTTTTAACATTTTTTTTATTTATTTATGCTTAATTATTGTTATTTTTTTTAATTATAGGTTAAATAAGATCTTTGTATTAATATTTTAAGAGTCGTAGTTGATTTTTTATTATCATTTTTTCTTACTTAGTTTTTACAATAAATATTGCAATTAAAATTTCAACCTGCAACAGTAAGAATGACCAAAAATTTAATTACAATACGAAAATGATACAATAACTATTGTAACGTTGAGCGACCTTCCGCTCGTTACGTAATTTCCTTACCCCCTTTTCTTCTCCGGACTGCTTCCAGGGCGGGAACTCGGGCTGGATATATATTTAGATTTATATGTTTAGATTTGTATGTTTAGATTTATATATATATAGGTTTTATATCTTGAAAGAAAACAATCTAACTACATCGATGACTCCAAAGAATCCATTTATTACGGAAACAAGTACAGATGGACGTAAGATTGTACGTCCCGCTCGGTTGCACACGAAACGTGGCTACGTCCGCCAACTCCCGCGCTCTTAAAACTACTCTCAAAAAAACCCTTACTTCCCTCCCTTCTTGGTGGCCGCCGCTGCCTAAATTCCCCCGCGTACCCCTTTCCCCGCTCGCATACTATACGTTACATAAAAATATTTCAAGTTAAGGGCGCGCAGGCCCACTCACCCGCTACCGCTAAGTATAGGCGAGGGCGTCCCCTCGTGCGCTCGCTGCTGATCTCGGCTCCTCTTCCGCGGTGATCTCCCTTGGAGAGAGAGAGAAAAGAGATAAGGTATTTGCTGTCCGGGTCCGCACACCGGCTTACACCACTGGCACAAATATTGTCTCCACACCACTCCACTTCCCGAACTGTTTATCGTCCCCGGCCTTCTACACTCTTCCCTTCCGTACACAATCTCCGTCACTCAACTACCTCACGGCTCTCCCTTTTCACTTCAAACTTCCTTTCTTTTCAACAATGGCTGCGACACGTGTCGATTCTACCGGCTTTTTTAATCTTCTGAAGTTCTTCTTGATCTTCACCTCCGATTCTCCAATCGCAGCTCCTCTTTTCGCCATCATCCAATTATCAACCTTCTTCCCCGATTTGCACCAATTATCGTGCGTCTTCTCCGATCTGCGCCAATCTTGGGCTCTTCCGTCATCTTCATACCGTTTCGACCGACATTATCGGTCTGCAATGTCTGGTTTTCTGACTTATTTCGCGCGCCAATTTCAAATTTACCCGGGAGATATATCTTTATAGAAGTCTCCATGTTGGTAGTTCGGTGCGGCGCCGCTAAGAGCGGTGGCGCTGTTGGCCGCTCTTTCTCCGCGGCGACTTCCGTCTTCACGTTGGCTGCTACTTCCAGTGCGGTCGTCTGCAGTGCGGACGTCGCACACTGTGTATCTCCGACTCTCACTAATCTTGTTGTGTTTTTCAGCGTCTCCACGCGCCCTTCCTGCTAGTTGAGCTGACATCGTTGAGCTCGATTGTTGTTGCTGCTTCCTGTTTTTTTTGTGTATGCGGCTTCTTTGCGTTCGTTCAGTATGTTGCACATAACCTGATGCGGCCACGTGTCTTCAAATCTTCCACTTCCCGCTTGCAGTGTCTACATGGCTTTTGGTCCTTTGCCACGTATGCTTGTTTCTTTATTTTCTTTTATTTTATCTCTTTAATTTAGTATTTTCACTCGCGTCTACTTTACAATTTCATCATCTCTCATTACAATTTCATTATCTCTCATCAATTTCTCATTTCCCCGTTTCGAGGTTATGTTCTCTCTCTCTCTCTCTCTCTCTCTCTCTCTCTTTTCTGCATGCGTCTAACTATCTGTATTCATCTGAATCTCTTTGTTTTTCTTTCTCTTTATCTGACTTCCTTCCCTTTTTTTTTATCTATACTTTTCTTGCTGTCACTTCTATACATATCTTTCCTTTTTATTACATGCATTCATGTCTTGCTTCAATCTTCTCCTTCTATCTTCCTTTTCTTCTTTGCGAACACTGTCATTAATAATTTTTTTCTATTTGCGTATGTCTTTATTCATCTGCACGTATCATTTGCTTTATTTTCCTCCTTCTATGCGAATACCTTTTATTTGTTACATGCATCCATATAACTTTTCGCGCTAATTTTACTTTTATCTTTTTATTCTTATTTTCATTTTCAGGTTGTAGTTGCTGCAATTCCCATTGCACTATAAATAATAAAAATACTACGTTTAAACACCAATTTGTATATTTCATTTATTTAAAATTAAATATGATATAGAACATTTTATAAAAAGATACATTCGCAAGTTTAGGTTCTACGTGGCTTGGTGATAAAATCACAGCGTAGCCCCCATCTATGTTACGAAAATAGGACTTTTTTCGAGGAACATAAATTTTAGATTCAGAAATTTGGTCTAACAAATAATAAAAATTTATTCAATTTTTAACTACTTAAAAAATAAAACTAATGACTAAGTATACATTTATAATAAATTTTTTAAGAAAAGTAAAATAACTAGGCGAGTTTGATATGTTTTTAGAATATTAAGAACTTTCAAAAATAAATAACTATTATTGTAAAATTTAACTTGATTCGAAAAAAATTTCTCTTTATTGTTTTTTTTCCTCTATCCATATGTTAATACAATATATTTCTATCGCATGTAGTGCCATTCTTTTTCGTATTAACATATTTGCGGCGTTGTTATATTTTATTTTTTACGCTGTATTTGAACTGCTTCTTTGGCTGCTTTACTGGCAATACGATTTTCAGTGCTGTTTGAATGAGCAGATGTCCTTAAGACTTCTATTTTGATTTCTTTTCTTGATTTATTGAATTTTATGAGTTTATAATTCATTTCATTAACTTCTTAATTATTGGCGCTGAGATTGTGCAGTGAATTTAGTACACATTTTGAATATGCACATATATAAGATGAAGCTGTGTCGGATGGATTGAGCATATCTGATACCAAGAAGTATTTAGCATATATCTGAAGCATATGCTTCAGCTGAAAAGGTAGAGAATTCGACTGTAAATTGATAAAAATTTTTATCGGTCTTACAGTTTTTCTACAATAATATAATATACTAATATAATGAGTATCGGGCCGTCCTTATTTATAATCACCACCGTACAATCTGAAATAGAAATTACAACTAAATAGTAAAATAAAAATTAAATTAAATAAAAAATAAATAAAAAAGTTAGAATGAAGTAAATTATATTAGAGTTTAGTCCTTGAAGATGAGCCGGAACTGTTCAAAACGTCGGAAATGAAAAGTAAATTTAAATTTAAGCTGGTGGGGGAAATCAGACTCTCCTTTATTAACATAGAATATAGATTACTTAATTTGTATTATTTTTAATTTTTAATTTTTAATTTAATTGATTTTTTATTTTATCTGTTATTAGTAATTTGTATTTTCAATTTTATGGGGGTTACTATAAACTAGGAGAGTCTGACTGTCATTCTATTAGTATAAGATTTTATTGTATAAAGGCTGTAAGACCGATAAAAGTATTTATGAATCCACATTAATATATATATACCCTTAAGTATACATATCTCAGGGTTGAAATATTTTTTAATTAACTTGTAATAATTTATAATTACTTTTTAATTTTTATCGATAAATGTATGTATATATATATATATATATATATATATATATATATATATATATATATTTAATAAGGTATTATTTTCAATTAAATGAAAATTTAATTAATCATTATTTTTAATTAATACAATAGCTTGTGTTGATGAATTACTTTGTCATACTAAAACTGTAATGTTTAGATAAAGGAATCATGTATTTGAGTATATAGTCAATAACTGTATTACGGGCATCACGGTCCACGTTCGCGCAAATCGTATCATTGCGCTGGCAGCTGGTGTATTCTATCAATTCGTTCAACACTGTTTCCAAAATCGTGTAAAAAGTAGTGGCAACATCGCATTGTATACGATTTGATAGACAGCATGCGACTGTTTACGATTTTCTAAACGAATGAACCACAAATCCGAATAGAGTCGACCCAACCTCTCGACAAATGTCGTACAGCTGATCCGATAATATATATATATACAATTCGGGTATCAACATAACGATTACCTGATGAATGGAGATGGGTCTTGATACAATTCTTGGTCATGTATTCTAATGGATTATTCTTTTCTTTCCTAAAATGTTAATTATCTCCATATTTAACTTTTCATGAATTAAAAATAATAGCTAATTAAAATTTTATTTCAATAATAATTGTAATTTAATGATTAATTAAATAAACATGTAAACAATAATTCAATAGAAATTATTAATTATTAATGGCAAATTAATATATATATATATATATATATATATATATAATTTATATCAGTATATATTTCATTAAAAAAGTAGAGACAAACGGTTATATACAGACGAGACATGACGGGCACCCAAAATTCAAATAAGTTCAGTTATTTTAAATTTCAATGTGCAAGTGATAGACAAGAACCTATAATTTAAGGTGCTATTTTTGAAGAAAAAAATTATTAAATAAATTCATCAAAAATGTAAAGCTTCCCAAAAGACAATTTGCTTCATCTCCCCTTCCCCAGAGTGGGACACGAGGGTATGAAGTATTTATATTTATATAATAAGATTCTTATATGTAAAGAAAATAAAAATAAGGTAATAGTACAAACATATTAATTTATTACGTATTAATAATTAAACAAATCGTATAATACGTATGGCCTTCTTTATTTGTAATTTTAATGGGTTTAAAGTATAAATAATTTAAAGTATAAATAATTATAAAAATAATGATAAATTAGAGTTTTGAAGGGGGCGGTTTGATTGTTCGTAAGTGATAATATTAATATTATAGATATAATCTGATGTTAATGCAACAAAGATAACTATTATTTTAGTTGCAAGGTATCCAATATGCAAAATAGTGAAAAATTAGAGTGCAAAGAATATACAATTTTTACTTTAAATGAAAAATATAAAATCACCATCTTCTGGGAAAGTAAGCAGAACAGTATGATTGTATATTTAATAGGATTGGTTTGTACATAGAGAGCAAGTACAGCTTCTAAATATAATGGCATATTATATTCTACATTATAATTATTAAAAAACAATATATATATATATATGTTTTTACAAAAAATATTTCTATATTATATATCGTGATATTTTTGGCGGGAATATATGTATAATTTTTGTATTTTGACATATTGAGTTTATTTAATCTGACATATTTATTCCAAAAAATTACAATGTATGAAATACTAAAGAAAACTTTAGCGGTACAAGAATATATTTTAAAATAAAATTTTTATAATTACCTATTGAATAGATAGTAATGAAACCATTGAAAAGATACTTATTGAAAAAGATAGTAATTTCTAATATATAAGTGCTATTGTCAAATAGTGTTACTTCATTAAAAATTATTTTAATATTTGAATCTGTAACAGTTTTCTTACAAAAAGTTTCTATAAAAGCTGTTTATTATATAAATTGTATAAATTATACAAAGTGCCAATCACTGTATAATGATGTGTAATATAAGAATAAATTAAAAAATTGCTTTATATAGATAACTATATATTTAAATATTTATAATATAATATATTAATTTAGGAGTTGTACTTACTCCTTACACAAAATTCAGTACTATAAATACACAATCATACTCTTCTACATTCCAAAATAATCATGGTTTTATGATATTTTACATTTGAATTAAAAATTATATATTCTTTTCACGTTACTTTTTCTTATCCGTTTTATATAATAGGAGTGCATATCGAAGTAATAACTCAAATGCATCAATTACACGTTGTGAATACTCAAGACTCTCATTTTCTCCTAAAATTATGAGTTTTAATCGTAGCTAAAAGACTATCCTGCAAAAAAAATAAAAATGTTTGAAATTTTGGGAATTAAAGTGCTTTAGTTATCATATAAAACGATTATAAAAAATTTTTAGGATGTATATAAATATTAAATCTGCGTAGGCAATAATAACATTTTTGCCTACATAAATATTATATATACTTTAGGTTAGGAAAAGAACAATTACTTTCCTATTATATTTTTATATATATATTTATTGGCTCAAGCTCGTACATCTTGCACCTCCTCGTAATTTCAAATTTCCGTATTACGTTACTATGTTTGCAATGTATTTGCATGCATGCATATATGCATGTGTGTATTTATGTGCATATATATATATATACATACATATATATATATATATATATATATATATATATATTTTTTTTTCTGCACCAGGCTTCATAATTCTTTATTTGATTTGTACGGCATTGAATATTTTCTTCAGCGCCACCTATTCAAAAAATCAGAAATTAAAGTTCTCACTTTTTTATCTACAGAATTGACAACTTGCATTATAACCATAATAAAATCTTATATTTCGTTTTACTCCCTCAATTCTATGAATAGAAAGATGAAACAAAGTTCATTCGATTCATTATTCAATTCTACATCCGAGGCTATCCAAGTTTGATCTGTACTATACGTATAAAATTTATAATATTTGTTGTTATTTAAGGTTACTGCAAAGCGGCGATGTCTATAATGCAGATGACAGTTAGATAAACATTTTCTTATTTTTTTAAAGTAACTTTGAAACATATTATGAAAGCAGTAAGGGATACCCCCAATTGTAGAATTTTTCAAAGATTCGTATAAAATTTGTTTCAACATTGTAAAACGTAAAATGAGGACGCAAAACGAAATCATCGTGGCGCTGGGATCGCGGTATGGAGCACTCTTAAAGTTATATGATCTGGATGATCGTATAAAACAACAAGCAATCTGCAAGACTATTAAAAAAATTATTGATACTATAATATATAACTGTGGCCACATGCATATAAATATTTTATACATGTCCACTACTAACAACTCATTAATTAATATTATTCATTATTAAAATTATTATTAATTAAAAATATTGTGATTAATATTATTATAAACTATTATAATAATTATTAAATATTATAGTTATTAATATAAATTTATTATAATTTATAATTTAATATATATTAAATATATATTAAATGATATAATAACTATAATATTTAATAATTATTATAATAGTTTATAGTAATATTAATCATAATATTCACAATTAATAATAATTTTAATAATTAATAATATCAATTAATGAGTTTTTAGTAGTGGACATGTTGTAAAATATTTATATGCATGTTGCCAGTTATATATTATAGTATCAATAAGTTTTTTAATAGTCTTCAGCTTGCTTGTTGTGTTATACGATCATACGGATCATATAACTTTAAAATATCGCGCGAGTTTCAGCCAATCAGCACGTGAAGGGGTAAAAACTCTAACGCGCATACTCGAGTTGGCTGTTCATCCTGCCATCTCTGGCCGCGACCGGTGTCGGGTCTAGAGGAATTTTCCTCTCTCTTCCTCTTCGGAGCTCGAGCGAGCAACAGCTCTACCATTTTGGAGCGCGAGCGAGCAACAGCTCTTTCTTCGAGCTATTTTTCGGCACGAGGTAGCCAAACAGCGGGGCCGCAAGAAGCCTGCAACGGCTAGCAAGCGGTGAGGGTGACCCCCGTATCCCGTGTCCGAGGACAACAGCAAGTCCCGTGCGAGAGACAAGCCGGTAGTCTACTAATTCAGCCCGGGAATTGCCATCCCGAGACGCCTGCCACGGCGTACGAGCCATCGCCGAGGAGTGAGGGGTGAGCGGAGAGCGCAAGGTAAGTGCTCCTCCTCTGTTCTGTACTCGAGTAGAACGTCCGCGAGATCTGCAGGGAGCCGCCCTGAGATCGAGAATAGAGCAATACTGTGCACACGAGAGCGACTGGAAGCGTTCGCGACGCGTGCCGCGATTTGATCCACACCGCGTGGAATCCGCCGCCCTGAAGAGCCGGCCGAGGCGATCTACCTGGCGCGGAGCTCGCGATCACGCAGTGCTGTGCGACCAACGGGAATAAAAAGTGAGCTGCGTACAGTTCGCGCTGAGAACCTTTTTCTCAGCTGGCGCCCAACAGAACCCTCGCCGGTCTACATGTATAATAATTTTATAAGTATGTAATAAACTTTGTATTATTATAGAGGACAGAAACGCCTAGTTTCGTGTGCCTTCCCTTCCATAATTTCAGGAGAATGAGCTCCACCTAAATCAAGGTAAGACCTGTATTTAACATAACCGACGCAAATAGCGCGTTATAAAATGGCGCCCAGAACGTGGGGCTCGACGCGGCAGGAAAAGAAATCGCAAAAATCGGAGCAAGTGTGGCCGAGCAACCACGCATAGTAAGAGCGTAGACGCGTACGATTAAGCATGTGAGCGAATACAGGATGCGCATGGAGATGCGCACAACTAGCATTCGAGCTGCATGCGCACATATACATTAGTAGTAGCCGAGCAGTAGCATAGGTAGCTATAGAAAAAGTTCGAAATATTTTGAAAGTGATAAAATAATAATAAGGTAGATTAGAGTAGATAATAATTAGGATTAGTAAGAATAAGTTTATAGTTAGTAGTATAGTTAATAATAAGTTTATAGGTAGTAGTATAGTTAAGAATAAGTATATAGTTAGTCGTATAGTTAATCATAAGTTTATAGGTAATAGTATAGTTAAGAAAAAGTATATAGTTAGTAGTTTAGTTAACGAGAAGTTTATAGTTAGTAGTTTAGTTAATAATAAATATCTAGTTAATAATTAGGATTAGCTAGGATACGTACATAGTTAATAATAGTTAGTGTTAGTAGTAGGTTAGTGTAAGTAGAGTACAATAAAAAAAGTGAGCGCGAGAGTGAGGTTAGGGGAAGACACCACGTGGCAGTGGTGAGTGTAGAATAAAGAAAGAGTGAGAAAGTTAAAAGGAGAGAGATCGGCTGTGGACGACAGACACAGCCATCCAACAACAAAGCAAAATAAAGATAATAAAAACTTAAAAAGAGAAATCATCGTTCACCTTACTTCAGGAACTACACAACTTAATAGTATGTAAAACATGGTACAAACTACATAAGTATAGTATCATTATACTTACTGCGTATGTAAAAGTATTTTTTGAAGACATATATGAATCGTTGTATTGGTAGGGTGGAATACTTTCTAATGTGACTTTAATCAATATAACTGAGCATTATAGTTAGTTTAATAAACTAAAGGGTTTTTCACACTCAGTATCGTGTAAAAAAAAACAAAAAAATTTCACATTTCTAATGTTGCTGTCAAATGCAAAATGTTAAAAAAAAATTACTATTCGGTAGAAGATCAAAAGATAAGAGGATATTATTATTTTCAAGTTCTAATTCTTTTCAATTATCTTATAATTAGTATCGGTAGTTTATAGTCTTCTGTATTTGTAATAAATATTGACATTAATCCTAATAGTCTGTGAAAGTTCTTTGTTGAAAAACTAGCAATTACTTGTAAAGTATTTTAGTAATGACTATAGGTCTGGCTTTACAACTGGTATTTCACGTACAAATATTCAGATCTTGCAGATTGAAAAATTAAGCAATAATTTATTAGCGATACTTGAGATCATATGTAGTACTTAAAAAATATTTTTTTTAAACTTATATCTCACTAAACATATACGAAAGTATAGTTACTAGTTCAAGTTATATTCTTCGTTTGAAAAAAAGAAATTAAAAAGGATTTTTTTTTACAATAATAATATTAATTAAAACTATTTCAGTTCTTTAACACTTATTTCATTTCAAATTTTGCAAACCAAATGTAGGTATCATAGTTAGTGTTTGAATAAATTACGCAAAAACAAATTAGTTTCATTACCTTTAAACAATATAAATGAAGGATAAACGATCTGAAACAATCTAATAAACTAATGAAATATATTTAAATGCATCAAAAGCTATAAATACATACATATATTTTATCTATATTTTTGACAACACTTGCAACAATAAAATCATAAATATTTAAAAGTAATTTGTATAAGAGTGATAGAAAACCTCATAGTTACAACTTCGTTATGGCTGCATAATTGTATTAAAAGCACAAGCTTCCATATGAATGGTACTCATTAAATCTTAAATACATCTCTCTTAAATAAATCTCATCTCTTAAATACGTTAAACAATAACTGTTGGCAAATATTCAATATTTGTGTGCATTAAATGCAATATTCAAATAATCTTCTAAATATGTGTTACTTTTGATGTTCAGCAGCAACTTTTATTGGAATATTTTATATATATATATTGATATATATTTTATTTGATTCTTTCACATTGCCACAATAATGCAAAATTTATATTGATGATATTATAAAGCACTTGCTTAAGTTCTAAAAATGAAAAATAATAAGCATTAATTTTTTTTATGCAATATAATTCTGCATATTGGAAACTCTGTAATGCAAATTTTACATACCAAATCAGTTAAATTTTAATAGCGTATGATACACACACATTTAGGCTTTAATAAATTTAGCACTATTTGATATGTTGACAAGATTTTCTATGGTTTATTAATTGTTTAAAAATGAATTGATTAAAACGTATAAACATCCCTTTCATAGAATTTGTTACAGTTGTTCCCTCTTTAAATAGAATTAATAAGAATGCATATATTTATGTGTTAACATTTTTAATATATTTAATTCTTAACCCTCTTGTCTTATATATTGCATTTATATGAGTTTATTATTAATAATAACACATCCTTGGCCTAAGGAATATTGATAAGAACTTACAGCTGTCACAAGCAAAAATATAATTTGAGGAGATTATTCCTGAATACACAGATTACATAAGTAATACAAAACAATTGTGCCATACCGAATAAGCATTTACTTATTTACTTTATTATTACTATTAAATGCTCTATAATTTATAATGATGAAATTAAATATTATTTGTAATATAGCACTTACATGTTTTATACTATAAGTTGAAAGATTGGCTTTCTTTACCCTTATATAAGAAATTTAGTTTTATTGCATTCCACACATCAGGTGGAATACTATATTAGGAGTGTCACTAGCCTTACAAAAAGAGAGGTATTTATGCAGTCTCCTTATTAGAGACAATTATAACAATTATAGGTATTTATGCAGTCTCCTTATTAGAGACAATTATAACCTGGATGGTTGCATGCCATATAAGAAGGGAATTGCTTGTCCAGCAAGAAGCCAGATGACAGTTGCCTGGGCAACATATCAACAAAAAACCTCACTGACACAGAGAGGTACCTACCCAGTAGCGGAGAGGCGCGTGGCGCCTGCTATTCGAGGGATAAGTACAAAGATAGTCAAGGCGGGCAAGATCAATGGATCCTAAGAGAAAGAGGACAACAATAATTCTCATCTGAGCAGGGTGAGATTCAAATCCAAAAAAACCACAATGAGGAAGGGTGGTCAGTCATTCAGCCCTAATCAGCGCTATCCTGAAACAAAACCGAAAATGAGGTAGTCTCAAATTAGGCCAAGCTGAAGAAGAAGATACGTCGAGAATCGCCGTATGATCATCAAGAAATCATGAGTGACAAAGACTTTTAGTAATAGTATATTAGAAATAAGAAACTTTTATATATATTTTATATTGATATACCTTATAATTATTATTAATATTTTAGCTATAAGTTACAAACGTTATACATTTTTTTTAGTAAACATGATAATGATATATTTAAGTGTACCATAGAAATATCAGTATTATTATGCGTAAATATCATGTTCTATTATGTTTTTTTTTGGAATCACAGGAGACCAAAAGCGGCATGATATACATTTCTATTCTTTGTTTTTTTGTATAATTTACGTGTTTACCAGCACTGCCGGCGTAGAATTATCGGATTTTCTTTTCACGTAGGTGATTCAGGTAGCCACGGACGGAGCAAGAAATCGAGACGGCGGATAGCTCAGTCTTAGTATTAAGAATTAGAATAGAAACAGGGAGGTTGGTCCCTATAAAACCACCAATGTCACGCGGACACTGTGGTTCCGAAAATTGTTAAACGGTACACATAGTTAGCTCTAGGTTAGAAACGAGTGAAGCGTCACTCGCATCATAAATATAAAAATTCGAAGGGAAGTTCGAACGGAACAAGATTTGTGAACCTCACTCCTGGGACTGACTCGGTACCACGGCAATTCAATAGCGAACGAAAACACGGGTCGCGTTTTTCTTTGGCTCAGCCGGTACCCGGCTTCGGTCTAGCCGAGGGGATTTTGTCACACGGGAAATGCGTTACAACGCGTCTGTTGAAATTAGACAGCCATTATATGAAAATTCGCAGATATCTAATGTATCAATATATGTGGTGTCTCCGTTACTTAACCACATTACCCGCGAGTCGTGAGCTATACCGAGCGGAGATGGGGTGAGCCATACTCTTCCCCACTACGCCGTTTCGGGAGGGCCGCGACGGGTGTCTAGAGGAATTTTCCTCTCTTTGAGGAGTGACGGGCGAGTGGAGAGCGCAAGATAAGTGCTCCTCCTCTGTTCTGTACTCGAGTAGAACGTCCGCGAGATCTGCAGTGCACACGAGCGCGACTGGAAGCGTTCGCGACGCGTGCCACGATTTGATCCACACCGCGTGGAATCCGCCGCTCTGAAGAGCCGGCCGAGGCGACCTACCTGGCGCGGAGCTCGCGATCAGGCAGTGCTGTGCGACCGACTATATGTATAATAATTTTATAAGTATGTAATAAACTTTGTATTATTAGTAGAGGAAAGAAACGCCTAGTTTCGTGTACCTTCCCTTCCATAATTTCAGGAGGATGAGCTCCACCTAAATCAAGGTAAGACCTGTATTTAACATAACCGACGCAAATAGCGCGTTATAATATATATAAGTGAAAGAAATGGTTTAATTTGTCATCTTTTTATGTTACTATAGAAATTGACAAGATATCATCGCAATTTATTCCATTATGTTATATTTCAATTAATGCCTGCAGTAAGTCTTCATTTTCAATTAGATATTTTTTCATCAAATTGATATATATTAATTTATATGGTAACATTATGTAAATCTGCAAATATCTTGTAAGATTATATCAAATCATTTAATAAAATACAATAAAATATACAGAGTATAAAAAACCCATGAAAATTTAGTATAAATTTAAGAAAAAAATTTATAGGATAATTCATTTGTATAGAATGCATTAGAAATTTGTGATATTTTGTTCTTGAAGTTATACATAAGTAACATTTTTTCCTGGAGTACATCTTTCGATGTCTTCATCGATGTATTCGGGATAGCAGTTTGTTAACTGCAAAAGTGGAGTAAAACATAAACGAACTTCTATAATCTGTTCCATTCCACTTCGAGAGTACTAAAATAAGACAAACAAATTATTATTTTTAATGAAAACTATTTAGAAATTAGTTTTGTTTACTCTATTATACCTTTTTTGGTATGCATTTCAAAAATGGCACTACATTTAGACGTTCTCTTAGGACAGTTTTGATACGATTTAGTTCATAACTTAAGCCGGGATCTGGAAGAATTTGAAATTGGGCAAGTATATCACCTATGTTATATGAATTTAAAAGGTGAACAGCTGACTCAAAGTAAAATGAAGGACTGTTCGAGACACATGTTCCTCGTTCAGTATACTCTGTTTTCCAAAAATGATTTTCAATTAAACCTGACTTTAACACCGGCCATTTATTTCTCAATATGTCTTGGAATTGACTATTAAGATCATCATCAGAATACGGAGGAAGTGTCCCATTAGCAGTTGTACCATATTGAACGAATTCACCATTTGAATTGATAGGCCATAATCCATGTATAATCCATTTTACAGATTCAAATTCCTGTCCTTGCTCTATTCTATGCGCAGTAAATGACTTTCGATTTCGATTATATCTGTTTTGCCAAATAAATGAAACTTCTGGTCGGCGTTGAACTAAAATTAATCCATTATAAACACCAACGCGTCTGTAAATCATTTATTTACTCATTACTGTTTGTATAATTTTGTCCAAAGTTAATATCAATTGAACATAATAAATAAGTTGAAATAAAATCAGTTGTATGTCAGTTTATTAATAAAATATTTTTTGTTCTTTCCAATGTAGTATTGCGTAATGTATCAGCATCCAAGGCTTCAGAGTTTATCAGAATGTATTTAGTACACTTATTAGTCTATTATTGACACACGTGAAACATTGTTCAATTTTTCATAAGTTTTCATGTATAAGTCTAATGTACATTATTCTTTGATGTTGATTTTAGTCACACACACACACACACACACACCACACACACACACACACACACACACACACACACACAGAGAGAGAGAGAGAGAGAGAGAGAGAGAGAGAGAGACAAAGTACAATTTTTAATATATATATATATATTTTAATATATAATATATTATATATATATATATATATATATATATATATATATATATATATATATATGTTTGTATGTATATAAATCAATAAATTTTTTTAAATATTTTGTTTTAAGATGGTCAGTCCAGTTGGTGTTTTATGAAAAGTTTTGCATGACGACTAATTAAATTAAAATAGTTTTATGGCCTTATTTGAACTGTCAACATCCCAAATTTATTTCCCACCCGGCGGAACTCTAAACAGGAATAATACGCTGCTTTTGACCGTTATGGAAAAACATAATTTTTTTGGAAATCATATATTACTTTGTCATACTCTGATAAGACACTGATATTGACTCTCTGGGTTTTCAATTAATTAACAGAACGTCGAAATTAATCGTTTAAACCTGTTCAAAACGAATTTCATCGTCTAAAAGTGTTTTTCAGTCAATCAAAAAGTTCTTTTTTCTTATTTTGCGATGCACTGGAATAATTGTTATATTATTGAAATCGATGAGGAAAACAGTTGTTAATAGAGTTTAAGGACTTTGATCTAACTTGTTACTCTTTGTCATAAAAATTCATAAAAAGATTTTGACATTTAAGATATACGTAAGATACAAATAAGATCTCTTGAACAAATAAAAAAGGTTTATTAAAAATTACTTCTTTTTACAAGTAGTATCAAATAACTTTTGAAAATTCTATTTTAAAATTCTCCTTTTGAAAAAAAATTTTTTAATCGATTTTCTTTTTTTTTACCCATACGACAATGCGATTGTTATCAATCAACCTTGGTTCACTCGGATGACAAAACATATCCGTGCAGAAATCATTTGCTTTACACTTTACAATCAAAATGTACTATTACAGTCGTTATTAAATATAATAGAATAATACTTTACCCTGGAATTGAATTGCAGAGAGATATAAGACAAAATGTTATGATGTATTTAAACATTTTTATACCGTCTATCTGTTTGGAATAAATTTGCCGTTAATCTTTGATAATAAACTCAATTGTTGTAAAGTCTTCTATTCTTCTAAAAATTTCGTTACTGATAGAAAAATAAGATTAACATATTGCTCGACTCGAACAATAGCGGACTGTAGAATAAATAGTTTAAGTAAACGTAAAACAGAAAATAAATATTTTCACGATTTTTCTTATGATGAATTGGCGTTGAAACTACGAAACGAATTTAAAAGAAAACTATTGATAATTTATCCATCGTATATACACGTGTTTTTATTATAAAAAAATGGCCTTCACATACCGGGAAGTTAGATAATTCAATCGAATTAATAATTATTTATTATATTCAAGTATATAGAATTATTTAAAAAAAAAAACATCTGCAATAAAAATAATGAACTGCGGCATAATTTTCATAATTATTCGAAGTCTCGATATAAAAAATAAGTTCGTGAAGTATATATGTTAAAATAAAAAAGATAATGAATAAATGATAAAACATTTCGAAAGTTTCATTGTGATACTTTTATTGTGACAGCTGTTTAAATAATTAATCAATTTTTAAAGAACAAGCGATAATTTCTTATGATTTGTTAATAAATATTTTTTTATTTTTCTTATCCTTACTATATAGTATAAAACCAACATAATTTCAAAAATCCCTATAGAAGTAGATGGACTGCAAGCATTAAGTATATTTACGAAACACTTTTTAGAATAAAACTAAGGGTTAGTAGACTCCAAGGTCATCGCGATTATTTACTATCACAGTTAATCACTTACGATTGGAAGAAAAAAAAGTTAACTTGTTATAAACTAAAGCAAACTACTCATTCAAAGTATAAGAAGTAAGGCAAGTAATTAGACTATCAAATTGCTTGTTTATGCTCGTTTGCATATAGTATTCAAATATTTCTATGGATCAATATATAGTTTAGTAATTTATATAATAGACATGTGATTCTAATGATTGATAATTTTAATGAACTGCTATTCTTATGGAACGTGAGCAAATTGTATCATTGAAGAGAAAGACATCTGAGTATTAAAAATAGATTTCAAAGGTTTCAGGCGGAGATTCGGAAGTAGCTGATGGAATTATTGTTAATTTTGTTTTTCAAGAGATAAAATACCATCGTGCTAAATGTTATATGATTGAATTACTTTTATTCAGAATTTAAATAAGGCTCTTTTCATTAAATTTGTTGACTTCGTAAAAACGCGTCAAGAATATAAATAAGCGGGTGTACGTTGGCATTAAATTACTCGATTTTTTATTACTTGATTTATAAACCACCTTTAGTGAATAATTATCTTCTTAGGAAAACGAAATATTATTATTTTAGATATATACTATTGGAATTACTCTTGCATTAAGTTGACTGTTTTTGACTGTATGGAGCTCAATTGAAATTCAAGGAGCCTCCGGGCACAATCGGTGATGGTGACGAGATTCGTGATCTTTGTAAAGGACTAAAAATCATAAACTGTAGAAATTTTACCGAATACTATTCGTTTCGCAATATAAAATAAATAATAATTCATTTATTTAGATTTATATATTTTTTTCTAAATACATATATATATTTTTGTGTAGCATATAATAAAAAATGCATTTTCGAACTCCTTTTGACAAAAGAATTTATAATATCATCAACGTTAATATTCTACAAAATTCTGTCTCAACTTTTCTCTATTCAATATATTATTGTTCGATTTAAATAAGTTTTTAAGGTCACTTCAATGTTTTGAAAAGCCTCCCTATTCCGTATTCTTTTTTTCTAAAAATTAATGCATACAGTATGCTGATTATTGTGTGTTCTTAACTAATTCCAATTTCATATTTAAATTCGAGTAGTTGGAAGAAAATGATTGCAATATAAGCTCTCTTGTTCAATTTGAGTCGAAACGATTTTTTTATATTTTAGTCTTTCGAGGTATCAGATTTTATGCATATAAATACGTATATAATGTATAAATTCTTAATTGATCTTTCCTTTCAATTATTAGATTCTGGTCGAAAACAAATGTTTATGTATAAAAAAAATATAATTTATAAGTAGCAACTATAAGTTGTTATTATTATACCACACAGACATCCTTGACAATGGTATCTAACTTATTTCTATCATTAGCTGAGATATGGCAATGCGTATCTTCAAGCTCTCATGGTTTGACTTATCACGTTGGATGTTTGAATACGAGACTAAAAATCTGCGCCATTGTCCGTTCAGTGGTTTCGCTTTTAATCAAGTTGATTAAAGTCGCGCACTACAAAAATAAAAAAGTGCCGACAATTTACACCTATTCTTGGGAACAAATCTATATGTCTCTAGGTGCGTAGCATGTTGCTCAATTAAATAACACCTTGCAGAATAAAAAACTAAATTTTTTGAAGAACCAATTCTTCTTGGTTATATATTGGCTAAATATCTATAAGTATTATTCTTATAGATATTTGTATCCAAGAGACTTATTTTCAGCTGGACATTAAAAGTCAACGGATTCAACAGTATAATTTTCTAATAGTTCTATGTTATTCAAAATTGTTTATTAAAACAATTAGAATTATGTAAAAATGTGTTATTATTATTAATTCAATTTCTATAATTATTATTATTAAGAAAAAACAATATCTTTGTAAAATATTTCTGTACGATTTTTTTATTGAGAGAATATTAGCATTTTGATAAATACTGTGTCATAATTTTATAAATTCATCAATCATCATATCGATTATCTCTATTTTATCTTGAATGGATGGTGGGCGTGATAGTTTAAAATTCTATTGGAAAAGTTTGGTTTTAAATGTCAATAGTTCTATTTGTTATTTACTAATAACGCTTTTAAATTATTCTTATGAAAATTATTAGTGTTAATTCCAATATTTCGTAAATAATTATATATTTTATTACTTATGTGCGGGACATAATAAATAAAAGAAAATAAGGGTTTGTTAATGTAACATAGAAATCTGTAATAATTTCAAACGTCTCTTGACAATCATATAATTAATACTGTTCTCATTATAATCATTATTATAAGCTGACATTATTAGAAATTTCACTTCCTTTCAATAACGTTCATTATTTATATGCACAGCCGTTAAACTATGTATAAATGCATGGAAGGAATTCAATTTTATCATATTGACCGACGTAAAAGGAATCTCTAAAAGTTTCTTTTCTAAAAATCTCGAACTCTAATGTGTTCTTTTTTTTTAATAATTGTTAGATCTAAGAAGTTTGAATTATTAGTATTTTCCAATTTAAGCTTAAATTTAACGGTGTTCTGAAATGAATTTAATAGATTAAAAAAAAAAAAAAATATATTTTGACTGCTTTTTAGAAACTGTCCAAAAACAAATTATGTCGTCAACATATCGAGCCTAAAACTTTACGTTTTTTATCATAGAACAATGCATTAAAAATAAATTCGACTCAAAATCTTCCATAAAAATTAAAACTTTCACTTAATAGAGGAGTTAAAAGTGAACCCACAATTAAGCCATTTAATTGTACTACTGCGTACAAATATGAGTAAGACTTTTCAATTCAAACTTCCCTAGTTTATCGATTCGGACAAATGTTTTTATTTTTAAGTTGGTACTACTGTTAGAGTTATTTGTGTCAAATTTCAAGCAATTATCTTCATTTGTCATGTAGTTACGCTTGTGTTTTGTGAAAAAATAAAAGTTGTCTTTTCGGTTTTTATGCTGTCTGTATCAAGTATTTTTTATTACCACAAATTGTTCAAAGAAGATCGAGAACGCGTTGAAGACGAACCACATCAAAGACGACCAAGAACATCTACTGATCGGCTACATGTCGACAAAATCAAAGCATTGGTTCTGCAAAATCGTCGATGACTACTAGAGCGCTTGCTGATATTATTGGAATTTCAAATGGGTCAGTCAACACCATTCTGAAAGACCTTTTGTGCCCGAAAAGATTAAACTCTCGACAGGTATCAAAAACTCAATTTTTTGGAAAAACAACGTCGTATGGAGGTCTGTGAAACGATGCTTTCGGACTATCAATACAAGATGGAACGCATAATAACTAGAGATGAGACTTGGGTCTACGCTTACGATCCAGAAACAACCGATCAATCCAACGAATATCATGCCAAAGGAGAGCGGAGACCGAAAAAATCACACCAGACTCTCAAAAATCAAGGTTATGCTCACTGCTTTCTTCGATTATCGTGTGTTATTTGAGAATATCAAGTGTAGAATGTTATTTGAGAGTTATGCGTCGTTTGCGTGAAGCTATTCGTTTCCAAAGGCCAGATTTATAGAAAGATAACTTTTGTATTTTGCATTATGATAATGCACCAATTCACACTGCACTGATTTTACGTGAACATTTCGCCAAAAAATGCAACCAATATTGGTCCGCAACCACCGTACTCGCTTGATTTAGAACCGCGTAAGTTATGGCTGTTCAACTCAGAAGATCACTTCGGGGACATGGTTTTGATTCGATTGAAGAAATAAAAGCCAAATCGAAGAAGGAACTGATGGTAATTCTGGAATACGAGTATAATAAGGGTTTTGAAAATTGGAAAAAGCGGTGTCAGAGTTGCATTACATCCAGGGGGGGGGGTTATTTTGAGGGTCGAATTAGATTTAGAAGAATCAATAATTTGATTTCAAAAGTTATCAATAAAGTCTTACTCATATTTGTACACACTAGTAAATAATAGTTTCCATGAAACTTTTTTATTATTTTACAATTTGTTAGTGATTATATGTATTAAGTAATTAATTGAAATAGAAGGAAAAAGATTCTTGACATCAAATGAAACTAAGTTTGCATTTGTTGCTAATTAAAAGCCTTTAATTTTGTTGATTAGATCTAGCGAAACAGATTATCTAGTAAAATATTAAGTTTACATGAAAAGTAAGTTGGCGTATTGACACAAGAAACTATCGAGGGTATTGGAATATCTATAAAATAAATGGCCATTAAACCTCGGCGATGCTCGATTACGCAGGATACGCGATTGAGCAGGAAGGTATTCTTTACGTACACAATTGCACCGCAGTTCCAACATCCCGGTGGAAACATTATTCTGGGAGCATCGAACATCTCAGAGACTCGAGGACGAACTCTAATAGTAGCCTAGCACCCTTTTTCCATCGCTACCTCTGTGAGAAGCTGCGTTACTAGATTGACAAGGATACCTCTATTGCATACCAAGCACAAGCACTTATGAAAATAAACACAAAGGTCAGTACGACAGCTTTCCCAACTCAAGCATTTATAAATAACGCTCAAACAACTACTAGACGTTTTCGTCGTCTCAGGCTCGAAATTACCCTTTCCGATTAATTTACTGCCTTGGGGGAGGGGGTAGTATGCATCTGTATCATTCCATTTATGACAAGAAGCATATTTATCCTTCCTGATTTTCCCCATACGTATAAAAATGCATCAGTAGAATGTTTAGTGGTGCTTTAATATCAAACACGTGAGAAATTTTTGTTTTTTAAATTAGTTGCTTTGCCTCGTATTTTCTTTTTGATCTGGCTTGCGGAGCGTAAATTTAGCGCCACTCAAATCTACTTCAACGTAATAAACACTTATTGCTTTACACTTATTTGAATAAATTATAAGATTTATTTACAGTTTTTCCAAGTTTCATGTGAAATTTCATAATAAACCGATGCTCTATTGTTACATCGATAATTTTTCCAGCAAAAGAAAAAAAAGCCCCTATACAAAAGAAGGCGAAGACTTGACTGATTTGTGTATCGATACGGCAGGCATCATATTCAAAAGAGTAGGCTTCATGCCAAACAACTTGTAGTCGTTAATCTTTGGTGCATACGTATTTCTTCTCTAGTAGCTTCAGTATTATAACTTAACAGCCGCACCTCGTATATCTGAATAATTATATAATTATAATACATTACTTTATAAACATATATAAACATATTTGTTAGTTTCTTACACAAGCGGACGTAAATACAATTGTAATAAGTAACATGCATAATTTTTCCTATTAATTCATAAATAAAGTATAAATAACATTTTTCTATAAACCTATAAGAAGTTCGTTTTTGTTAATATTGACATTCAAGGCTTCAATGTCGTAAAAGAACATTATTGCCATATTGATTTAGTTTTGAATTCCAAAACATATATTTGTACAAGTTCATAGTATGTTAAAATTATCATAGTTATCTTTGATTATTACTTTAAAGACAAATTCATTTCTATTAAGAAACCGGTATTTAAAGAGCTGTTAAAGAAGCATTTATAAAAATCTAACTAAATTTATCTGTGGTATTCTATTTGATAGAATACAAAATTTTCTGGATCTAATAAGAAATGTAAAGATTATTTGATGATTATTTAATCATTAATTTAGACCTTTTATATAAGGAATGCATAGGGGATAAGTATTTGTTATTCCCGACTTACTATGAACATGAAGCTTATCATTTTTACTTGTTTTGTAGTTGTTTCACATGCAGGTATGTAAAATAATGATTATTATAAAAATTTGACTTCATCTTTTAAAATCTTTTGCATAATTACAATATTACAATGTATTGAAACTCTATTTTGAAAAAAAAAACAATACTTGAAATAAATTTATATCAGTTACAAATTTATAGTATATTCTTAAATGTACTATAAGAAAGGCTTTATTTACGAAATGAGAGGTTTGCGACCCGCGGCGAAACCGAGGTAAAGATGCCTATTCGTATTAGGTAAGGACTACATTTTTCCTCATGAAAACCGGCATCATGCAGCGAAGGTATGATTTATAGGTTAAACTCAACAAAAATTTTTTTCAAAAGCCGCTTAAGATAACTACTTGTACACTGTAACTTATATTGCTATATAAATAGTTTGCACTCATTTACGTATTTTATAAATAAATTGAAATTTTGTAGTGAATAAATTGAATTATGCAATGATTTGTAAATTATACACATTTTTCTTATCTTATATAATAATCCAATTAATTTTAAATATCATTTCTACAGCTTTAATGGAACCAATTATGGGGGGACAAGATGCCATACCACACGCATATCCGAGTTTGGTATCGATATTAGTATGCATGGACAAGATTTCACGTTGCTCTCATTTATGCAGTGCGATGATATACAGCAGATTTTGGGTAATTACAGCCGCACATTGTGTTCTAGAGATTGGCGGAAAATTTCCATTAGACAAAGTATTAGCAGTTGCGGGCAAATGGGACATGAGTATACGGGAGCCACATCAGCAAGCATCCGATGTCACCTGTATATTGAAACATGAGAAATATGTCCCAACAAAGTTAGTAAAAGTAGATTAATGAATATTATTCTTATTATTATATTATATTATTTTTTAACCTTTCATATTGCAGCAAAACTTTAGGTTATGACATCAGTTTGGTTGGGCTTAAAGCGGGATTTAAATTCGATAGATGGGTACATTCAAGTCTATTGTCAGAAGCGGTCGAAAACGACGTAACGGTCAAAACCATGATTGTAGGCTGGGGTGCTCTGAATAGCGAGGATGAGGTTCGTGATATATACCCTAACATATTGCAAGTACTAGAAGTAGAAATTTTAAGTTTTGACGAATGTGCAAGTAACATGATACGTTTGGAGGATTCATATATCAAATCAATTAGAGTGAATCTACTGAAAGGCTTCACAATGTGCACTGGTCCAGTGACCGGTGGAAAATCCGGATGTGGGGTAAATTTTATGATATTAAACAAGAATAAATACTTTTTTTAAAACAAAATTATAACAACTATTATTCTTATACACTTTCTATCTTTCTTTAGGGAGACTCTGGTGGTCCATTATATCAATATGTTGACTCTAAAGAACTGAAAATAGTTGGAATACTAACTAATAGTCCGAATCCTTGCGGAAGTCAGTATGGTGTAACGATATACACTAAAATATCTGAATTTATTGAGTGGATTGAGGAAACTATACAAAATAGACCAGGCAGTTCTTCTTGCTGATTATTTATTATAAATTTTTAATAAAACAACATTTTGTACATTAATCTCGTACTTATCGTTGTCAACAGACCATGCAAAGTAGTTTTTATGAATGGAGAAACCTTGCTCTACTATTTATTTATTTTATTTTCATTTATTCCATGAATAAGTTATTTAAATTTTTTTACACTTACGTCCTTCTTGCATATATTTCCATGCCTGTTCCACGGCTCCTAAATTAACGTAACTAAGATTATACTAAAAATTGTTTTCGCTCTCTATAGTTTAAGAATTATATACATATTTCTTTTTGACCTATTTAGGGCAATAAATTGTAAAAAAATAATAAACCACTTTTTTTAAATTTTGTACGACGTTTCGTTTACTGTCTGTTGATCTCCTCTTGTACTATAATATATCCTATATAATATAATATATAATGTAATATACCTTTATATCGTATATCCTAAGTATTATAGGAAAAAGGGGAAAGATTGATATTATATGACCAAGGCAAATTGAAATAAAGTTGCAATATAGAATGTAGAGCATTTATGTGTCCTCCTTTTTATTTATTGTGTATTGATTTTCTCTACGTCCGTGTAGCATTTCGGAATTTAATCTTGGTTATAATTAGTTTCTTTATCGAACATAATCACAGTATCCCAATCGAATTCATGATTAGTGTATGTTATATGTTTAAATATAACCGATTCAGAATTTTTTTATGCTTATAATTTAGCCTAATTCTTAGCCTGTACCATCCATTTTCTCAGGTTTCAGCCTGTGGAGCGGGAAAAACCTATGGTCAAACCTAGTGGAATACATGCCAGTTAGGAGAACCCGTGGCGAAGTGGTCGATGCATTGAAACTCCTCAAAGTACGCATCCGTGTAAGATTTTTAGGCTCGGATACCGAATATGTCAGTTTTGCACCTTTTACTCACATTTTTATGTGTAAAAAACACCTAAGCAATAAATACGGTATCAACGTCCACGCGGTAACCAATACAAGTAGTGACCGTATAGAAGCCTGTTTAACCTTGCTAATCGTCCAAGATGCGCTGTCGCTTATAGACTTATATATTAGACCGCACTCTCTGGGAACCGAGTTAAAGCCTGAGTGAGAGAGCAATACAGGGAGTTGTGTTGTGTTTCACTTACAAGTGAAGAAGTGGGGAGAAAAGGAATCAAAAGAGAAAGCACGACTGTAGGCTTATCACTGTCCTTCAATAATTAATTCAGAGCGTCCGTTTAAGCGCGGTCTAATAATTAGTCCATGCTGTCACTACTTGACCAATGCGTCTTTCTTTTGTTGCCTTTTTTTACTGTAACTTTTACTATTTATTTTACTAATACTAAATCAAGGATTCAAATTCTCCTTATATTCGAGTTTCAAATATGAAAACACATCTTTTTCTTGTGTAATATAAAAATAAACTGTTGCTTATTTTTCAGTTCATTCAATACTTGGACCTACTGAATAAATATATCAATTAAAATTGGCAGAGGTACTACTAAGAGTATTAAAAATGTACATACATATAGTAATGCAAAAGAAGAACTGTAAATGCAAAAGTATCTTATTAAATGTCCATATGTTATTAGAAAATATATTTAGGTCACAATCTATTTAGGTCAATTTAACAAATAAGATACCGTTGATATTATAATATTATCCCACTCAGATGGCCTCAGAGGCAATATCGAAGACACCTTACCTAGAGAGTCCATTCGAATTTTTGGGTTCGGTGCTGCACTGGACAGTGTTCAGGTCATAATGACAGAATAACAAATAGTACTCATTGCAGTTATGAATGAATACTGGTATGGTAGTAAAGCCCCACTTACCTATATACATTTTTTCCAATATTATCCGCGGGGTAACGGATAGTACTTTTAAACAGTACTATCAAGTACCGGCTCAGAACTATAGTAATGAGTACATGATACCATTGTCACTCGCCGGGCCCCATTCTTATTTTATTCTAATTAGTCATAATTAAATGATACTATTTTCTAGTCATTGGTGACATTATTGCATTAATATATTGGGTGTAGAAGAAGTTTCCAGCGTTTTTTTCTCTAAAATGTGAGGTTTTATTATGAAAATATAGTTACACATCCTTTATTCAAAGTATCGTTCATCGAAAGCTATAACTTTTTCCTATCTTTCTGGTAATTTATGAATTCCATACCAAAAAATTTCTCATCTTTCGAGACCAAGAACATATCGAGCCAATTTTTGATTTTCTCTATTGAACTGAAGTGTATTCCCGTTCTCTATTCTCTTAATAGTTTTTGACCAAAGCCGCAACACTTGACTGAGCATTATCGTGATGAAAAATTACAGTCATGTCTGGTCTCATATTCAGACCGTTTTTTCTGCAATGCTCACTTCTAATGAATAAGTTGACTTTGATAGCAATCTCCGTTAATGGTTTGACCACTTAGAAGCAGTTCGTAGTATCCAGAGCCTACCATATACAGAACATGACTTTATTTACGTGAATATTTTGTTTCAGCGTTGATTGGGCGAGCTCACCAGACTTCGTATTCGATTTTTTGTGTTTACAGTTATTCTAATGAATTCATTTTTTATCACCAGTGATAATACGATGCAAAAATGATTTATTTTTATACCGCTGCAGCAACATTTCGGATATGTAAAATCACCGTTCGACGTCTCTCGGATTCAATTCGTACGGCACCCAGTTCCCCGCTTTTTGAATGAATCCCCATGCTTTTAGGCGCAGGGAAACGGTTTGTTGCGTGACGCTGACTGATATAGCAAGTTCTTCTTGAATCTGACATGGATCCTCATGCAGCAAAGCGTCGAATTCTTCGTCTTCAAAACTCTTTGGCTTTCCAGAGCGACCCTTATCTACAACTTTAAAATCACCACTTTTGAACTATTTAAACTACTTGCGGTATGTAGATTCATCATTACATTTTGCTCTATAAGTTTCCGAAAATAAACGATGGGAGTCCTCAGCCGAACTTTTCGTTATATTACAGAATAGAAGCAGCCCTTTCCGCAAATGACGTTCATTTGGCTGGAAACTTGCCATGATTTTGTTCAATAAAATAAACGACACCGAATGAAGTGCTCAAATGTAATGCTGCAAAGTTGTTGATAGGTGCACAACCTACAAACATATAATATGAGTTCTGACATTTCTTCCCAGGATCCACTGGTGACGCCATCTTTTGTCAACTGTTGGATACTTACTTGTATACTCAATATATAAGGAAATAACTTGCTTCAATGTGTTTTAAAACAAAAAAGTTACAGCCGTATAGCTGTATTCACACCGAAGTTATCGCTGAACAAACAAGAACAAAACACAATCGAATCGATAAGTTCTTTTTTTTAAGTTGGTTAAAATTGAAGAATAATGGACAATAAATCATCTATCGATTCATATTCTCAATTTTTTAAAATTTTGGTATCCGCTTCTGCACACGGTTGATATTTATTTTTCTAATTTTTTAACAAAGTATTGACAATTTGCTTTTGTTTTAATATAGATACTTTTTGCAACTCTTATAATTGAACTAGCGTTTTCTAAACTATTTAAGATACTTCTAAGATGAATTAGTATTAAAAATTACTTCTTTTCATAAAATTTTATTCGTATAGTCTATACAAGTTTTATTTTATATACTTGATTCTAAAAATAACCAGAATTATAGTCCATTAAATCATTTATACATAATTCAGTTTGCCCGTATGAATTCAATTTTATTTCTAATCAAATTTAATGAATGAAAAAGAAACACTTTCACTTTATACTTTAAATCTCATTTCAGTTGTTGAACATCATTTTATGAAATAACATTTTAGATTTTAGATTTAGTAAAATAATCGATTTACTATATAGAAATTCTTAAAACCATGCACCTCCAAGTTCCATAGTAGAGTAATTTATTGGATAGTTTTTTTTAGCCTTAAGTCAAGAATGAATATGTACATATTCGAATAAGTTCGAGGCTGTAAAATTCCAGTAGGAAATAATTAGAAAATTATTCATTTTGACTAACGTGTACTGTCATTGCAAAATTTGGAGATTCTAGTGTTCGTTTCGTGTGAATATAGATCAAATTTTAATTTTATGGGGGTTGAATGTTTTTACGTAGTTTTCACCGAGTATGTTATCTTTTTCTTCTGATGAAAAGTATTTTATTTTATTGTAATTGTCTTTTAGTTAGAGGCCGTGGGCAGTTTTTCACTTTAGTTGTGCTTCTATTCGAAATTTCGAGACAACATATTCGGAATTATTGAGGTCTAAATGATGTATTTGACTCTTTATTTCGTTTTCAGTTGAATTTGGATGTGAAGATTAGTATAATAATACGAGGGTGGCCCCAGAAGTATTTGGCCGAACCAATAAAATTAAAAAATTTTGGAAAAAAATATATTTATTTTTGAACATAATCTCCTTTCACCTCTATACATTTTTCCCAGAGATGTTCAATAAGTTCGATACACTTTTCATAATAAGAATGGCTAAGCTCTTCATAATAGCCATGAGCTGTCGACATCACCTTTTCATTGTTGGAAAATCTTTGACCAGCGAGCCATTTTTTTAAGTCTGAAAGAGCAAATCTGGAGAATATGGTGGTGAATGAGGTAGCAATTCAAACTTTAATTCATTAATTTTGGCCACATCTTCACGACGCTGTTTTTGTTCCATTGTGAGAAAACGCGGCACGCATCTTACGCACAGCTTTATCTTCTCCAAATTTTCAGTTAATATGCGATGTGCCACACATTTTGAAATGCCTACCATGTCTGCTACCTCGCGCACTTTCAGTTGATGATCATCCAGTACCGTTGTTATAGACTGGGCTTGTTGGAGTAAGAGGTTTGTTATATTATACAATTTTATTATACAAAGAATTAAGTTTATTAATTTTATAAATATAAAGTTTTACACAATTAATTAATTCAAACAATTAACGTACGCGCGCAAACGCTTGACAGAACTAATGTCTACTGAAAAATCTCTGCTCGAAGGCTTGCGCTTTGCCTTCTATACCGGTACGCGCCGCCAATCAGCGGCGCGTCGCTGTCGCTCCTTCGATCATTTTCGTCAACCCGAAAGGGCACGAACGGCAATACAGTAGGTCAGCGTTTTCCTCAATCGCGCTTATAAGAGAGAGAAAGACAATGAAAAGCCGAGCATTTTTCTCGGATTGAAATTTATTAAACTAATCAAAGAATTGCTCGCTGTACACCTCGCAGCCAAAACGGCCTTGTTTAAATTCTGCTACCCAATATTTTACTCTTGCAAACGAAGGAGCAGTCTCACCCAGAGTAAAGCCTAGTTCAGCTTTTATATTGGTCGGGCTGAGACCTTTCAAATAAAAGTATTGTATCACTTAACGATGAACAATTTTTTCCATGTTTACAAATTCATTGAAAACGTTCACTATTGATGTTTGTCAAACAAATACTAAACATCATGGCGTCTTCAAGCTTGAAATATATGCTTTATAGATTGTGTAATTTCTAATACAGTTATATTTTTTGAGCAACCACCGCCACCTCTAGATCAGGCCAGGTACTTCTGGGACCACCCACGTATAAAAATGATTTTAAAATAAATACAATGATCCACGGAGTATACAAGAACAGTTAAAAGTTGGCGAAGTTGAGTTGAAAACTTAAGATCAAGCCTATTCCGTTAAACATTAGAGCATATACAACATACTATACATAATTTTGATCTGCTTTTTTGTAATATTTGTGTACTAAATATAACAGTTGTTTAGTAGTTGAAATTTTTCTGATGATGTGAAGAGAGTCCAGGTGCGAAGAGAAACTTTCACCCAGCTATAGAAAAAAAATTACCGGCTGGTGGCTCATCTGGTGCTTCTCACGTAGTCTATTTATCATATCATATCATATCATAAAGACTTAATTTAACTTAATGTAACTTTTAATTTAATGTAATAAGTTATTATTACAAGGCCAGCTCAGTTGAATGGCTATATTCAAGTTTGGGATTCGTATTCTAAAGAAGGTGTGGCATTAGTTGGTATTATCCTTTTTGTTCTTCAGGTTAATTTGACATTATTCTCACACTTTATGGATATCCATTGATTTCTGTAAATTTTATTTTCTCCTATGTGGAAATCTCTCTCTCCTCTCTCTCTTTCTCTGTCTTCTTTTATAAAATCGTTGTGTATGCCAAATCATACTGAACATAGACTATTTTTTAAATTGAAATAAAATAAATGATGGCAAAATAGGGTTCTTTACCAACAAACTCGAAACTATGTATATTCTATTCTATTATATTATGTTATATTATATATATACATATATACATATATGTATATATATATATATATATATATATATATATATATATATATATATAGGAAACGATGTCTAGCTTCCTCGGGACATCTACGCATACTTTCATGATCGGACGGTAAAGTACGATGTCCAGGTGTCTCTGCACGATTTCTACGGAGAGTATCGTGTTCAGTTGGTAGGAAACGATGTTCAGCTTTGTTGTGACGACTTCTATGGGAAGTTTCGTGTTCAGACTCTAACATACGATTTGCAGGTCTTTTAAAACGACTTCTATCGGGAGATTCGTGTTGGGATGTTAGAATACGATGTCCAGCTGTTTTGGAATGACTTCTATGGGGATTTTCGTATTTGAACGGTAGAATACGATGCCCAGGTGCCTCGGGATAATTTCTACGGTGACTTGCGTGTTCGGACGGTAGGAGACGGTGTCCAAGTATGACTCGACGACTTCTATGAAGAGATTCATATTTTATTATTTGAACACCCAAACTTCTAACAGAAGTTGTCTCTGGATATCTGCACATCGTATGCTACCACCCTAACACAAAATTTTCTATAATAGTCGTCGCGATACATATTGTATCGTTCGAACATAATACTCTCTGTAAACGTCATCTCGAGACACTTGGACATTTTTTTTTCTACCGCTCGAACTCGCAAGTACAATTTACCCCTCAGAAAACGTATGTAATATTCATATATATATATATATATATATATATATATATATATATATATATATATATATATGGACGTTGCTTTAAAGTAGATTTAATATGGAAGCGATGATAGGTAAATTACGGTAAATTATTTAAAGTAATATAGATTTTTTCATATAGAATACGTTTTACTTATTGAACTGTTTAAAAAATCAATTTCAATTATTATCTCGGGCGAAGCCGAGACAGGGGATGCTAGTTTACTTATATCTATAAGAATTATTAAATTGATAAAAACTTGGATTTTTTAATGTAAAATTAAAGTATACAATAAAAGCCATGACGTATCTGGCATACAAGGTAATTTATTGCTCTAATACGTACTGAGATTCTTGGATTTTCGTAGATTATTCAATTGGATTTATAATTATGATGCTTTCATTGTTGAGGATTTTGAATGACCGATTTTGAATTCAAGTACCGCTATAAAAATTTACTTACATCATACCTTAGGTCTGATCAAATTGAAATTAAGTAAATGTGTACTACTTTTGCAAAAAATTATAAATTCAGTAAAATAATAATGTTACATGAAAAGTCAGTAAAAGGTTATGAAAATTTACAATGTTAAAGAATTCAGAGGACATAAATAAATGTAGATAATTGCATTAAAGGAAAACATTGATAACATATACGTAAAGTAAATTGTTTAATTAGTTTTATTATAACAATTGACAAGATGTCATAGAAATTTGTGATATTTTGTTCTGTAAGTTATATATAAGTAACATTTTTTTCTGGAGTACATCTTTCGATGCCTTCATCGACGAATTCGGGATAACAGTTTATTCATTGCAGAAGTAGAGTGAAGCATAACTGAACTTCTATAAACTGTTCCATTTCACTGCGAGAGTACTAAATAAGATAAACACAAATTAATATTTTTAATAAAACTCTTATTTTTGTTTACTCTATTATAGCTCTTTTGGTATACATTTTAAACATAGCACTACAATTAGACGTTCTTTAAGAACAGTTTTAATACGATTTAGTTCATAACTTAAGCCTGGATCTGGGTGGATCTGAAATTGGGCAAGTATGTCACCTATGTAATATGAATCTAAAAGATACGCATCTTCTACCAAGCCTGGCTGTAAAACCGGTCATTTTTTCTTAGTTCTTCTTTAAATTTTCTATCTAGGACGTTATTAGGATATGTTTGCCTTGTGCCATTAGCAGTCACATCAAATTGAACGAATTAATCATTTGAATTAATAGGCCATAATCCATGTATAATTCATTTGTCAGATTCAAATTCTTCTCCTTGTTCTATTCTAAGCTCAGTAAATGACTTCCGATTTCAATTATGTCTGTTTTTCCAAGTAAATAAAACATCTGGTCAACGTTGGACTAATAGTAATCCATTATAAACACCTACTCGTCTGAAAATGATTTTGTTGCTCATTATCAATGGATTAAATATTTTTATAAGAGAGTTTATCAAAATATATTTAGTATCGATTTCAGTCGATGTCGGCAACTAATTTCAATAAATAATGCCCCGCCAGAATATTTTTCTCATAATGTTGTCATCTCAAGATAAATCAAAATAAGCTTTATTAATATATTAGAACAACTATGTCCCAGTAAATACTTTAAATACGTGCACAATTCTAGTCAGTGCCTTTTTTTAAAGGTCGATTTATTAAAATTAGCTTTTGTCATATTTGAATTATCATAATAAATTTTTGTTGAAAAGTCCCGTACAGCTCTAACCATCTAGATATTTCAGCAACCTGACTGACCGTTACGAAGAAACGTATATTTTTTGAAATGAGATGGTTTCTTAAGCCAAGATGAAGTACCGAAAACTCACTTAGTCCTAGATTAATGATACAATAAGTCATAAGGCTGCTTAAAGTACAATTATACGCATTGGATGCGTGTGCGATTATTTCTTCTATTACAAGAGTCAGTCCTGATTCCAGATCGTGATTGAGAATATGTATGATACATGTGTTATTTAAAAAAAATAATCTATTTTTATTTATAGCTTATGTTAATAACAAAAGCACTCACTTGAAGAATGCAAATTCAAATGTACTGTATAATTTATAATATTAGGTATACAAATAAGTTTCTGCCGTTTTGAAAAGATGGCGCCACCGATAAGATAACATCGAAATTGTCAACTGTAAAAAGTCGTATAGTATATGTTGACATCTGGAGACAATATAACCTTTTAATACCTCCGGCTTTTTGCTAGCATTACTTAGTTTTCATCATTTAAGATGTCAAGTTTTGAGCGAAGTAAGCGTCATTTGTGGGAATTGTTAATTTACTTCTTTCATTTAAAATAATTTGCAGCTGGAGTACATCGACTTCACATAGAAGCATGTGGTGATGTTAATTTGAGTGAGAGAAGTTATCGGGAGTGATTCCAAAAGTTTGAAAGTGGTGATTTTGACGTGGAGGACAAAACACTCAGTGGAAGGCCCGAAGTGTATGGTGCCAAACGTAAGAAGAATTTGCACAAGAGTTAGGAGTGACTCAGCAAGCTGTTTCACAACGTCTCAAAATCCTGAGTATGGTCCAAAAGCAAGGAAATTGGGTTCCTTACGAACTGAAGCCAAGAGACGTCGAGCGTCGCTTATTCGCTTGCGAACAATTTCTCAAAAGGAAAAATCGCAAAGAATTTCTACATCGAATCGTGACTGGAGACGAAAAGTGGATTCATTACGACAACCCAAAGCGTAGAAAGTCATGAGGTAAGCTCGGGCATGCCTCTACTTCGATGGCCAAGCCAAACATTCATGGCAAGAAGATAATGCTGTGTATTTGGTGGGATCAGCTTAGAGTAATCTATTACGAACTACTCCACTACAATCAAATCGTCACCGGGGAACGTTACCAACAACAGCTGATGCAAAAGGCACGATAAATTTTTCAGCATGACAACGCTCGGCCATATGTTGCAAAAATCGTAAAGGAAACGTTAGAAGCATTGAATTGGGACGTTCGACCCCACGTTCCGTATTCATCAGACATCGCTTCTTAAGACTACTACCTATTCCGATCGATGACTTATGGTCTGGTTGAGCAGCACTTCATTTCTTACGAGGAATTGAAGAAATGGGTCGATCCTGGGTCGCCTCAAAAGACGAGCAATTTTTCAGTCGGGGTATCCACTTACTGCCCGAAAGATGGTCAAAAATAGTAGAAAGTGATGGGCAATATTTTGAATGACATTATTGGTACCATTTTTTTACAATAAATTCTTATTTCTTTACAATTAAAACGGCGGAAACTTACTTGTACACCCAATACAATAGAATATTTTAATACTCTACCCTGGAATTGAATTGCACAAAGATCAAGATAAAATGTTATGATGTATTGGAACATTTTGATGAAATTATATTATCTGTTTTGACGTGGACATTTAACAATGAAGTCGAAAGCTGCTACTGTAACTTCTCTATCAAAGTTTTCTATTCTGCTAAAAATCTGACTGCTGACGGAAGAATGATGATATTAATATATTGCTCGACTCGAAGTAACCATATAAAACAGAAAGAAAAATCTATAAGGCTAATGATCTAGCTTGCTTTATATAATTATCTAAAGTTTCTCTATACACGAGTTCAAATAATTAAGTAATGCGATAGAATTAAAAAATCAAGTATATTTAAAATTTAAGGTATATTGCTACCATCCCCTTAAAATAGTCCCCTCCCGCATCTATAAACTTATTCCAGCGAGTTTACCAGTTTTCGTAACAATTCTGGAGCACTTCTTGTGGGACAATTTTATCACGCACCGTTGCTCTAAATTTCTCTATTCTATTTTCGTGACATGCACGTTGATACAAAACAGCTGGCAAAGAAATGATCGTACAAGGGTGGTCAAGGTTTAAATCGAGAGAGTAGGGATCTACTATTACGGTGGCGGAGTTATAGGTTCGCAGTGTTACTACAGGCCGAGAAATAAAATCGATCGCATTACTTAATTGTCTGACCTTGTAAAAGACTTGATAAAATATGTTTAAATTTAAATAAATAAGATAATGAATAGACGATAAAATGCTTCGTAAGTTTAATGACATAATAGAATTTTGGCAGAAACTAAAAAAACAATTGTCGTTTATTATTATTTTTACCTACTTAAAAAATTGACAGGTGGGTTATTCAGTAACTTCCTTCCATCAAATGTATATTGAAATTGTATTCTGACAGCTATATTATGACGATCAAATAATTCGAAAAGATTAATCCGCTGTCCTATAAAAAGAAGAATATAATGTATAAGATCTTATTCTTGGTCAGCAAAATGATATATTGTAATATTATCATAGTATACAGAAATTCTATTGTACCATGATTTGTGAAACTTGTCAGATACCTTATAATTAATACATGATGTTTTATTATATTTGCATGTATCCTGAAAATCAATTATGATTAAAGTACAATCATATTGTTAATTTTTTAAAGATATATTATGGATATAATAAATTATACGCAATGATATAATTTGACCTGACATTCAATATTAACAAAATTTGAAACAGATAAAAAATCATTAACTGTATGATGAACATTATTCACATTAAGGAATTCATGTGTTCACCTTGGTCAACCATCTACTTTAGAAGTGTATTTTTATATACATAAAACATTGAATTTATTAGCAACAAAAGTTAGTCATTTACACAAAATTAATAAATGATATATTTAATGGTAATCGACGATAATGAAAGCTATAATCGCACTTTAGCATAAGGCGTGTACTTCCTTTGAAGTCTCGATTTTATAATAAGAATACATTAAATGGTTAAATAAAGAACACTTGTTAAAATTACCATTATTATTTTATTAAAACAATATTTATGAAATTCTAAATGTTCATAAAATAAATGCGCTGAACAATATTTGCAAATTCAGCCTATTTGTTACGATTATTCTTAAAAGTTTTCATTTCATCATGTTAATTTTTCAATTCATCATTTAATCATGTCATTTCATCATAATACGTTAAAAATATTAAATTTATAACGCACAATCACAAATCCATGCTTCTATAACAAAATATATCAATATATATATCTGATAAAAAGCGCATTCAAAAATTGTTAATTTGAACTTATTATTTTGAAAATTAACAAATGTGCGGTCAATATTGCGAGAAGTTAAAAATTTGTTTATGCATACTTTATCTATATATATATATATATATATATATATATATATATATATATATATATATATATGGGTATATATATATATATGTATGGGTATATATATATATATATATATATATATATATATATATATATATATATAAACACTTTAACAATAAATTTTACAAATTACTATACATAATTGTCAATTGTCATAATAGAAAATTTCTATAATTTTTACAAATATATATCTATCAAACTCATCACAAGCTGTTTGAAAATCTCAATTAATGGTTTAATTATAAATAGAATATTTAATATTTTTGATATAATTTCTAATTTTATATAATATAGAATCAGTTGTTAATGTATAATATGTAAAAAATTATTTAAATAAATGTCATTTATAAATGTTATATTATAAATTTGAAACATATCTTCTAAATTGAATACTAAATAATAATTGATCAGTTTTTAAGTCTATGGAATATATATATATATATATATATATATATATATATATATGTATATATATGTATATATATACATAATATATATATACATATATATATATATATATATATATATATATATATATGTATATATATGCATATATATATAAATTTCTTTTTCTATTATTGCCTTTCCTTTAAATGTTATATTTTTCATTTCAATTCGTATACTTTAAAATAAACTTGATTATTATCTAAATAAACTATAAATAATGATAAAAGTCAATGAAATATATGAACTATCAATATCATGGAAAATAACCACTAACTGAAACTATATGTTCGAGGCATATGTGCATATATATATATATATATATATATATATATATGTATATATATATATGTGTATATATATATATATATATATATATATATATATATATATATATAAATTTTTTTTTTATTTCTGTATATTGTTGGTCTTGCTTATTCTGAACAACGAAATTGTTCGTATAAAGTTTCAAAGAATCAAAAAACTAGAGCCTCGATATAATATATCTATACATGAATATAAATAATAAACAGCCAGTACATGTATACGACGAAATAATGAAAATCGAATAAAAAAAAATCACGAAACAAAAACTGAAAAAAGAATCCTCTCGTTGCAATACTCAAAGAGTAATCCAGAGCTGGGGCACGCAGGTGTGCTCGGCCCTGCAGTCGCAGGTGCCCTTGATGAAGTTTCTCAGATCCTCGTTCGACAGATTGGTCAGTATACGCCTCGCAAAGTTCATCGGCATCCTCGGGCCGCCCAACCTCCTCCTGGCGAACTGCTCGCTCGCCCTCTGCAGCAGCACGTTCCGCACCCGCGCCCTCGTGTAATTCGCGGCGAGGTCCTCCCCGTAAATCGGGAAGAGCCGCTTGTAGCCGCTGCCGGGGAACGTGGCGACGAAGCTCTCGTCCTGCGCGTACGAGGCCAGCCGATTCTCGTCGTCCGTCAGCAGATGATAGAAGCTGAGACTGCCGACGAGCCGCTGGCCGCGCAGCTGCTCGATCTCGCGGCCGCAGCGCTCGCGCAGCCCGCCCCAGGCCGGATTCTCGCCCAGTATCAGGCGGCGATTCTCGGCGGCGAGCTCGCGGTGCCGGCCCTGGGCCAGGAGCAGGGCCACGTACTTGAGGGCGAACGCCTGCTCGTCGGCGCTGGCGCCCGGATTTATCGCGGCGCCCCGGCGCAGGAGGAGCTTCGTGGCCGTCGCCGAGCGATTCTTCACCGCGACGTCGAGGACGGTGATGTTGCCGCAGACGAGGCGGTTCACGGGGGCGCCCCGGTCGATCAGCAGGGACATCGTCTCGGCGTCGCCGTTGCGCGCCGCGTAATAGAGGATGGGCACGCGGCGCTGGGCCTGGGGCCCGGTGACGCGGGCCCCGTGCTCGAGGCAGAGCAGGGCCATGCGCCGATCGGCGTTGATCACGGCGTTCTCGAGGGGCGTGAGGCCGGACCGGTCGAGGCAGTCGAGGTTGGCCGAGCCGCTCGCCAGGATGGTGGCGGCGATGCCGTGGCTGCGGCCGCGCACCGCCCGCTGGAGGCACTCGTCGGCGAAGCCGCGCGCCCCGCTGCGCAGCAGCAGCTCGACGATGCGCTCGTCCTCGGCCCAGCCGACGGCCAGGCTGAGGGGACTGTTGAACTCGTGCCGGCTGCAGTAGGTCCTCTCGACGTTGGCCCCGCGCTCGATCAGCATCAGGACGATGTCGTAGAAGCGGTGGATTATGGCCAGGTGCAGGGGCGTTTTGCCTGCGCGGGAGAATAGTAGATTACGCTATATGCATGGCCCGCGTGGCTTGTATTATATTACTTTAGAATGGGTCGAAGGTACGTCTTTCAATTATGTTTGGTTATGCTCTAGTTATTATCTCCGTCCGCCCCTTACCCCGTTTTTATTCGTCTTTTTGACTTTGCTATTAGTATATTTTATTGCTGGCGTGGAAATTGACGATTTATCTCGTAAGACCATTGTACACCAGGACCAAGCGAGGGAGGTAAGGCTCGCGAAAGGCTATCCTTGACTTACGTAAACATGTGAGAAGGGGGAGGGGTTATGAATTTTCTTATGATTTCTTATCATAGGGGGTTACAAGTACTTTTCTTACTTAAGATCCTGAAAGATTTTTTTATGGATAAAATAATTGATAGTTAATAAGATTTCGTAGTTAACGACAATATTTAATAAGTATTAATATTGTATAATAATTACTAACCGCGTCGGATATGTATTATTTATAAATATTGATGGAATAGGGACAAAATCTGATAATCTAATATATTACTTTTAATAAATTTGAAAAGCTTTTAAGGATTAATAAATGCCATAGAAGTTTTATTTCTGCACAGAATTTGTGTTTTAATATCGTAAAATATCTTTATTTATTTGTAATTATTATTAATATAGTATGAAATACTATCATAAAATATTTACTCTTAAACAAAACAAATACAAATAAATTGTCTAGCAGATTATATTTATTTTATAATACAGTCAAAAAAATTAATTCGCTTCTTTCCATATATTTAAAAACTATTGAAAAAATTTTAATAATTTATTTTTGCCATTTTAAGTTATTATTTCAATTAAATTAAGAAAAAATAGTTCGAACAGTGACATGTCCTTATAAACATGATCCAATCTAATTGACTAGGAGATTTATCTTTATGTTATTTCGAAAAAAGATTTTATACCAATCTGAAATCGTATGTAAGAAGAGCCGTACTACGGGGATGGAGGTGTTCACAAGGTCAAACTTTGCTTACGTAAGTAATGGGTAGCCCATAAGGGAAATAGTTCACGTGCACACTAGTGGTAAATGATATTTTACGTTTCAACTGACGAAAAATCATTCTAAAGTTTGAGATTTTGAGTTTGGAGTGATGTAAATATGTTTTTGATGTTGGTATAACCATTTGTAGGGGACATGCATCAACAATAAACATAAAAAACTTAAAAATTGTGTATTGTAAATAATACACTATTTTAAAAAAGGGTAAGAAACTATTTTTATATTTACCAATGAAATCTTTAATAACATCTTTATTGACACGAACAATATCAGTTATTGAAAATATTGCCGTTGAAGATGCAGTTACATACTTTGTATAAATTAATCTTTAAATTTTAGTTAGATACTTGATTTTTAATTAAGTAAATACTGCAAAATAAAAAAAAACATAAGAGAGATACGAAGAAGTAAATAAAATGTCAGCGTTTAGAGAACAATCAGCATAACTACTATAGACAGAAATATTGAAAAAGAAAGCAAATGAAGTATCGCGCACGGGAGAAATTGTAGGTTTCCTGCAGTAAAATCGATGTAGCAAATACTTATCTACTTTCGACTCAGATATAAAGAAAAAAAATCATTTACATCGCTTCAACCGCAAAATTCACAACTTGAAAAAATGAAAAATACACCCGTGCGATTTGACTCGATTCTATATTATCCAATACAAATGTACACATTCGTTCATTATGAAGGACATTTATAACTTTGTATGATAAATTGTGATTGGTTTAGATCAGAGTACCGAGCAGTGGTAAAGTGGGATAACGCTTCAATCATAAATAATATTTTGGAAAAAATATGTAAATGATTTATACCTTAGATTATTAGTTAAATTACAAAGTGACTATAATTTATATTGTATGTTTTCATAGTAGAATTGCTATTAATGTTTATAATGCAATGGAAATTGAATGCTGGTTTCAATAATAAGTAGCTGAAATTTTGACTTGGGAACATTATGGAACATATGTGAGACTAATTGGGAATTCATTATTACCTATCTCGATTATAAAACAATCGTCAAAACGGAATTTTTGGTAATTTATAATAAATACAAGAAATATATACGTTCAAAATTCTTTTAAAAAAGGTATAAATAGATTTATTGTAACAAAAAACGCATTTTAATATCTTTACGTTGTAAAACGGAACTATATAATAATAGAAAATGCCAATTTCTTTGAAAAACACGAGTTTTAGAAAAATTAAATAGAGTTATGATTTGCTTTATCTAACATAACTGTCAATATGAGTGATCCTTTTCACAGTGATCGTAATAATCGTGTCTTATTACTGATTCATGAGTAGTATGTAGTACTAAAATAAAACTCATTTTGGAATAGCATCAACTTTGATGGATAATCTTGAATTTGGACAATGTGAAAACTTTGTTAAAAAGTGTATATGTTCCTGTTGAAATAATACACGTTACCTTATACAATTGATTTTAAAACTCAAAAATCGATTAACCATCTTAGCCACTATGAGCAGCGATATCCTATTATCTTTATAGATAAATCCTATATATGACCTCAATTACGATGACTTGAACATATACAATAGCAAATCAATAAATTTTATCAAATAATCGTGAGATTATCCTTTACATTTAAATAAAAATTAGATAAAAACCGGCATACCCTCGAAATTGTCCATCATTTCCAGTTCCTCCAACGTTGCGTAGCCCAGCAGTAGTTCCGCAATCACGGGGTCGCCGATTCTGAGAGCCACGTGGAGCGCTGTCGTACTGGCGATGCTCGCCCCGGCGAAGGAAGCGCCCCTGTTCAGCAGCACCTCGACGATCTCCGGGCAAGCGTACTCGACCGCCATGTAGAGGGGCGTTTTGCCGTTGAAACGGCAGTTGGGATCGACGCTCGCCCCGTACTTGAGCAGCAGCGCCACCATGCGACGCGACCGATTCGCCACGGCTATGTGCAAGGCCGTGAGTCGGTCCTCGGTCGCGGCGTCGACGTCGGCGCCCAGGTCTAACAGCAGTCGGGCGATCTCGACCTGGTCTTTGGACACGGCGACGTGGAGGGCCGTGCGGCCACGTTGGCTGACGGCCACGTTTATGTCATGGGTGTCGCCGGACAGGTAGCGCTTCACGGCCGCGGAATCGCCCCGGGACACGAAGAGCTCTAAGGATCTCATTGAGCTTTAGCCGCTGATATTTCCTCCTGCGAACTCTGTTATTCCTCTTGGTTTGATAGATGTCTCATGTGATCCTGTTAAAGACTGTGTCTTGGGTGTGGTTATTGAAGTCTGTTACGTATTTGAATGCGATGCTTCTATATAAAAAATCTTGTAGTCAGTGTTTAGTTGAGTTATTGTAAAATATTTGAATTATGAAAGAAGCACATTTGTATTAATAAAAACATCAAATTAGATATTATATAATATAAACTTTTCAAAAATCTTTCACAAGAATTTCTTTAAAACATGCTCATGAAAACTTCTCATGGTTCTACGAAATATTGCTTAAATAGATTTAGCAAACTATGAGAAGTGAGTTTATTAATTATGACTGATTTCATTTAACGACTATGAGAAGTAATTTTATGCATTACAGTTTAGGTAGTAAGATGACCGTAAATAATATACGACTTATACTTGAATCCGTCTTAGAACACTCTGAAATTCTTTACTAATCCTCGTGGTTATAATCATCGTCCCTCTTTTAAAAAGTCAACTTTGTTCCAATCTTATAGTTTGCCAAGTTGGAAAATAGTGCCTTTCAAAATCATCTGAAGTAAAAATATCCGAGTTTTTACTTTTGTCGATGAGAATTATTGATTACAAAGTTTTAGCAAAATTTATCGAGAACCATTTTGCACAAGGTCAGTTGCGAAGCCTTTCGAATGCAATAAAAGTACATCAAAATGCAGTTCTTTCGAAATAACTTTGGTATAAGAAGTATAAAAATCAAGTTCATTAAGAGTATTATATGTCAATTTATAATAATACAAAGTTATAAATCAATAAATCTTTAGAGAATTTTAGAGATGGCGCTTGTATACCATGAAAAACTATCTAATTCCAGTAAGCATAATTTCTCAATGCGTATATGGTAAGGCTTTAATCATATAAGTTTAGAGAGGTTATTGGTTCGTTCTGTTTAAAGGTTAAAGTAATAAAAGATGAGTTGGGTTAAGTTCATTGCACACTATCCCTGTATTTGCAACAGTTTATAATTAAATAAACGAATAAAGGTGTCTATACATCCACAGTAGACATACATTCTTCAGGGAGTCCTGTGTCTCTATCAAGAAAATGATTTATGAAATCCAGGGTATGATGTTAAGTGACCGAAGAATAAAACTGTACCAAATAATTAAAGTCATAGCAAAAGAACTGTACAAGAAATATCGATACATCATTCCACTGATGAAAGAACAGTCACGATAGCGGATTTTCAAAACCGATGATTGATCTTAAATTTTTGCAATAAACATGGTATTCTAATCATTGATTATATAGAAAAGATTAAACAATAATTGGATATTATTATGCATCATTTTTAAATTAGTTAAATAAGCATCCAAAAGAATAATGTCTATTTTCTTCAGTATAATGCATAATTACATACATATACAGTTTAAAGGTCTAAAATATTGAGAAATTAAAATTTGAATCGACAGATTTTCTAATGATTTCATCAGATCTAACCCTCCGTGACTTTTATTATTTCTAAAATTAAAAAAATGGCTCAGGGATCGACGGCTTATTACAGGAGGGGTAATCACCCATACAAATTCATATTTTGAGAAATTATTACAATCTTACTCTTCTGAAGTTTTCAAAAGTTGGAAGCATATATCTGTCAAAGAAGGATTAAAAGATGATTATTATAATATGATGATGTCCATAAATAAAAATAATTAATCTCAAAAATTTTTTTCTATCTTTCTCTAAAGATTTATTGATGACTGATCAGTAATGAAATGATGACTTTGAATTTGGTTGTATAGTATTTTATCATTAATCGTTATAACATAACTTTTCTATTCTGCTGGTATCTGGTCGAATAAATGAAAAAATGCTGTTTTCTCACGATAGAATAAATTTCTAATACTTTTTTAAAGTTGATCTTTCCATTAATAATTATAGTAAAATAAATATACACAGTAAGAGAAAAGAAAAATTTATCGAAATTATAATGTTACGTTCTGATTTATATGAAACTAGCATGAATTGTGATTGATCTATAATTTTACTAATCTTTATATAGTGTTACCAGCTATACTAAATAATACGAAGTTATAATGATTATTTTGAAAGGACCAGTTTATTACTAATAAAATAATGTCTCGATATACAAAGCGTCAGAAAATTGAAGTTTAACTCTAACTTAAGATTATAATGTTGAAAGACAAAAATATTTCATTAATACATGGAATACGAATCTATATTTATTTTATTATTATTTATATAAGAACCAATATTATTACAAAGTGTACAATTTTAAACTAAATTAAAAAATGTAATATTAGTACAAAACTTTGATAGAAACATAAACAAAAAACTAGGCGGCTGGGTTCATCATTACTGTGACAGTACTCAATGTGGCCACTTGAATATATAATTAAATAATATGTATTTAAATACGTCGAAGAATATTATTAATGGTCTTGATAATTCTAGTAACAAATACGATAGCAAAAGATGATGTCTATATTTTAATAAATAATAACTAAACGAAGTCTATATTTTAATAAATTTAGTGTCATATTTAAAAAAAATCCAATTAAATAACATTAAAAATAAAATTAGTGTCAGTTATTATCGAGTTTTTGAATGTCTAAGAAAAATAGTTATTATCGAGTTTTTGAATGTATAAGAAATCATATATATATATACAACGTTAGAACCTGTTCATATTTCTGATTATTTTCATATAAATTTTTATATGCATCTAAAATTTTATTCAATTCTAAAATATTTCAATCTGTAAAAATTATTTAGACTAATCATTATATTGTTGTAAACAGTATATATGACATATACAATAAGTAGAAGAAAATTGAAAAACATTCATCAATCATTACTCAATTAAATTTTATCATTTGATATATTTAATATGGTGATATATAATAACTTTTTCTTCTTACTCTATTGTATGCTTGAAAAATATTTAAAAATCATTGAAGGAACGTAGAAGCTTTTAAAATCATTATCAATTGTTATTGCTTTAACCTCAAAATTGACAACCGTAGTCAAAACATTGAAAATGCTTCAATTTCGACAGGGATAATTAGGTAAATATCGCTCTTTATTATTGTCGAGGATCTCGAATTTTTAACAAATCATTAGAAAACATATGATCTATAAGTTCAGGTTCAAATATTAATTTTCATTGTGATATTGTGACGATATTGTGACAAATTATGTGTATAAAACGACTTATGTTAAAAAAAATATTTTGTTCAAAATTTAATTGTCAACATGAAAGATTGAAATTTATTTTTATCTTCAATTTATATCTTCAAAACATTTGCAGTTCAAATTCATATATATTGTTAATTCCTGATTCACGACTGATTATAACGTATTTGCGAAATTTTTTAAATTCGAGAATACAGCTTCGCCTAAAATACTATAGGATAATAATAATTATGAATTTTCCAACAGAAACACGCTTATAAAGTTGCACATATTGTTAGTCCAATAGCACTATTATTTATATTAAAAAGTCACCTTTTTTTTAATCACTCGAACTGAAAGATACGTCGAATATGATAATTCGAGTTAAAACGTCAAACTTATAATATATTTAACAATAACAATCATGACAAATTCACTTACGTTGTGTTTTATATATACATAGATACATATAAGTATATACATAGATACATCTATATATTATATATATAGACCGTCTCGTTGGAAGCCGCCTCTGTTTACATGTCAAAATAAACGGTTGTTTATACGCTCCCGCGCGATATTGTATTAAGCTTGAGATGTATATATCTAGGGCCAGTGAAATAGATCCAAAAGTAGTTCAAAATTGCTCCCAGCTAATTTAGTACAAAGTCATCACCGATCTATCGGTAAACTACAGTATATATATAACTCTCAAGACAATAATAATTACTGTTGAGATCACTATATAACTTATACTTGTAGCACGAATTCAAATTTCCTCCAATTATCATGGATGCTTGAATTAATTGAGCAGAGGAAGATCGTATGATTAATGCAATGCATTCTAAGATCGGCGTATAAAAAAATTTTATAAGATTATATATATATATATATATATATATATATATATATATATATATATATATATATATATATATATATATATATATATATATATATATATTTAAATATATATATATATATATATATATATATATATATATATATAAATTCGTGAAAGAAATATATAAAATATATATTTCTTTCACGAATTATTAAACAATCGATACAGCTTTTATTCTAGGCCCAGTGAAAAGCAGGCGATGCACATTTTCCTTTTATTTGTCTGTTTCATGTATATACATTTATTTATATTTTACCAAATTTTACACTTTTTTTTTAAATGCATATATACACGGTGATTTTTTTTTTGTTTGCATAGAAATAAAGCAATTTCAGCAAGATATAATTATGGTATATGTGCATTATAAAAAACGTGAATAGATCTATCTATAGCTGTATACAAAATTTACGTAATTTACGAAACATATAAAAATCGTGTAAAGTCATTTTCTCTTCTATAGGTGTATGAACAATGCGATTCTTATGAAACAAACTAGACAGCGGCGCAGACGTTGAACACCTTGCTTCTCCCTTTCTTGATTTTTTTTTTTGCAAACTGCCAATAATAATTTTGTATCTGGTTAATGGAAATAAAATATCAGATAATACACGTACTTAATATAGGTTTATATATATATATATATATATATATATATATATATATATATATATATATATTTATATATATGATATTTTCTTAACTTTAAATGCTTGATTCGAATTGAGCGGATTAGAGGATATTGAAGTTGTTGAAGTCTTTTGTTGAAAAATTTGAACGATTGAGTTGTTGTTTTTCTTTCGTCTAGAATTAGAAGCCTATTAATTTATTTCATTTATATAATGTCAAGCTTTATGAAAAGGTATTTAAATGAGGAGTTTTCAATTTAAATTGTTATAAACTGAAATTTTGAACGAATGTAGATATTCGTAGACGAAGAGCAAGATTAATTTAAAATTCGAATTATTTAATATGTAAAAATAATGATATTGATAATAGAGAATATTTTACGCAATAATTGTAAAATTTAACTTCAACATCCTCATATAACGAACAATTATAATTAAAGCGCACATTTTGTCAAATGATATTTGAAAATAGTCGATTACAGTACTGCTTATATAGATTTAAAAACTATAATTATGGATGATATTCAAATTTATAATATGTAACAATAATTCACAAAATAAAAATAAAACAGTTAATAAAAATTATTAAAGTAATTGCTTAATTGTATTTCTATTTTATATTATTATAGTTTTATTGGTTTATAAAAATGTTTTATTAATTATAAAAAGTGTCGAGGATGCTTTAAATAATGTGGATAAGGCTTGGTTTTGATAATATGGATTTAGTAAGAAAATCTAAAAAAATATTCATTTTCACATATAAAAAAGATATTCTATATAAGAATAGATTTACATGAAATTAGGCTGAATACTTATCTTATTTTAAAGTTGAACAGATTTTATAAAAAGATCTTATTAATTTATATCTATTAATACCATTTACAAAATGATGTGAATTACAACTTTAAGATAAAACGTTTTTAATACAAGATTCTTTGTATTAGAATGTGTATAAATAATTTATTATACTGAAAAAAGATCCTATTAAAATATAAATTTATTTGAATTTTCCTAAATAAATAGTTTTTGAAAATAAGAAATTTCTTATTTGATTAATTCAACAAAAATTGATTTAATGAAACGGCAATTATTTGCTTTAAACAAAGTTTATTTGATTTACTATTTTATTAATTTAAATGAACTATTTTTTCAAGTGATCAATATTTTTAATTTTAATATTTAAATCATCGTTTATGGTAAACTATATAAATTTCAATCAAAAGCTGTTCTTATTGCGTACGTAATTTCGTTATATAATAATTAATTCTGGATTTGAATCTCTTTACATGAATTTTGGTGACTACAGGGTACCATAAAAAATTTGACCTATTTCAATATAAGCGTAGTGACCATTATCCCACAGAAATAGCATTGCTTGACAACACGTTTTCTACAAGTCAATATAGCTTGAAATAGAGCAGAACGTATACTTTCAATTCAGTAATCGATGTACTGATCGAGGTATGTTAGGCAAGTGTTTTACACATTCTGGTATTTTATTGTCATAATGGTCACTATACTTATATTGAAATAGACCGACGTTTTTGTGATGCACCGATGTAATCGTGGTTCGTAAAAGAGATATAAATTTAGGTTTATATTTAATATATTTCAATATTGAATACCTAATTCACGAATTAATTACATTTATTCTTTTTCCGAGATTTGTCGTTGAGTGGAGGATGTTAAAAAATAATTTTAAATCATTTTTAACATGACTACTGTCAGTTTTCCATTATTACATACAATTTTGATTATTTTTTGTGGACTCGACTTTATTACATAGAATGCGGTTTAAGAGATATGTTGATGATATCTTTATAATTGTTCCGGAAGTTTTTGTGGATGAAATGGTGGATGTTTTCAATTCTGTACATGACAGAATTAAATTTACAAGGGAGGTTGAAGTTAATAGTCAGTTAAGTTTTCTGGATATTAATGTCATTAGATGTAGTAATAATAAGGTCAAACTTAATTGGTACAGAAAGCCTACTTGGTCAGGATTCACACCACCAATTCGGAAACAAAATTGGAGCATTAAAGGGTGTCATTGACAGAGCAATTAAATTGTCACATAAAGATTTTAGACAAAATAATTTACAGATAGTAAGAGAGACTTTCATTAATAATGGTTATCCAATTCAATTTAGTAATAGATTAATTGCTGAGAGATTGTTTGACATTTATAATACCGAAAATAGACATAGTGCAGGAATTGATGTTAACGGAGGCAAAATTATTGTCTTGCCATATGTTCGAGGATTGTCTGAAAGAATAAAAAGAAATTTTCGAAAATATAACATTCAAATTTTCTTTAAAAATAGCAATAATTTGAGTAGATTGTTTAATAATTGCAAAGATAAGGATGATTTATGCTTAAAATCAGGGGTTGTTTACAAGATTAATTGCATGGATTGTGATAAATACTATATTGGACAAACAGGTAGATATTTAAAAAAGAGAATTTATGAGCATAAATATAGTTTACGTAGCTCACATATTACTTCCGGTTTAAAAGAGCATTGTTTAAAGTTTTTAGATTCTTTTGATTCTGTGAATGTGGATATTTTGGAACATGGTATTAATAATAAGTATAAAAAGTATTCACATTTCCAGGAATCGAAATAATGTGAATTTAATGTTAGAGTCTGGTAGATTGGACAGTGTTTATCATTCCTTATTAAATTGATTGGTTTTGGACAATTTGTGTAGAGGGGGAATTTATATTTAATTTACTAAATTTGGTGGTGGGGATGGGTATATATAGATTAGAATATAAGGTTTAGATTAGTTCCTGATGAGGAGCCGTAGCGAGCTCGAAACGTTGGACAAGTCTTCAATTAGGTAAGGGTATTGGGGACAGTCAGACTGCACTTTACTAACAAAGAATTTTTTCAGCTAATATTTTATTTTCAGATTAGTCTACGGGGGTGAATGTAAACAAAGACAGTCTGACTGTCATTATAATTTTAATTTAATTTATAATTTAATTTTTATTTTTAATTTTAATTTTATTTTTTATTTTTATTTTTATTTTATTTTTAGATTGAATTGATTGGACTGTAAGACCAATAAAAAAATATTTATTAATTTAAATATATAATAATCCAGGGAGCTGCGCACGAACCTACACTTCGTCTATCACGTCGATACCTCGAGCAAAATCGAGTTGCGCATTCCGCGCTGTCGGCGCGATCCCCTCGTCAGCAGTCCCTCCATTCGATCAGGTCCGGGCAGCTGGGCTCCCTCAGCCAGGGATCGTCGAGCTCCCAGAGATCCTCGGGCAGGCACTCCCTGCCCGGTGGCGGACCTGTCCGCGGCGCGGGCGAGCACTGCGGCGTCGGCGGATAATTCTGGGTATCGAAGAACCGCTCGAGCCGGTCGATCTCCAGGGGGTCGTAGCGGTAGGCCTCCTTGCGCCTGCGCGTTTTTGTTTTTGTTTTTTGTTTTTTTTGCTTTTGCTTTTTGCTTTTTGTATTTGTTTTTGGGACTATGGAAGAGATGCTAAGGTTTCATATAAAATTATTTCGATTTCGTAAAATTAATTTCTTTACACTTCTCATGATTATGGGAATACTCTCTCTCTCTCTCTCTCTCTCTCTCTCTCTCTCTCTCTCTCTCTCTCTATATATATATATATATATATATATATATATATATATATATATATATGGTGTCCCAGAATTAATTAGACACATTAACATATTCGTATAGATTCTAGAAATGTAAATGTAATAATGAAATTAACTTGACGTAACTTGTTGTTTGTTTTCGACTTATTGACCAATGTTTAATAGCTAATCAAGAACGCAGGATTTGGATTTTCGATCGAGAGGTTGGAACTACAAAATGCAGACGGAGAGTCTCGAGGACTGAAAGAAATGGGAGGAAACAGCAAAAAAATTTTTTTCTCGATAATGAGAAAGCTTATGATGGTGCGGTCATCGGTCCGCCCTTTCGTCCTACGTAAAACTGTGGGTATGTAATGGCATTGAAGTAAGAGAGAGAGAGAGAGAGAGAGATAGGAAACAGAGTAAAATCGATCCTTGGTTTCTTAGACAGAGCTATATGTATAATTCAATTTGTGAAGTGCCCAGAGCATGGACGCATGCTGCACATATTTTATTATTTTTGGATGAACAGGGCCTATGTTTATGGCAGAAATAGGACGCGACGAAGGGCCTCTCTCAGTTTTTCACATAGATCAGTTTTCTTGCTATTGGAAAAAAAACAATCGGTGCTCGTTTCCTCCTATTTCTTCCACAGTCCGCGAGAGTTTTCATCTTCATTTTCTAATTCGAGTCTCTCAACCGAAAATCCCAGACCTGCGTCTTTGATTGGCTACTAAACATTGATTAATAACTTACAAACTAACAACAAGTCATTTAAAGTTAATTTTATTATTGTATTTACATTCCCATAATCTATACAGATATGGTAATGTCTAATTAATTCTAGGACACCCTGTATGTACATCATTGGAACAAACAGCCAGGACAACGTCTCAATTAGGCAAGAGCATTTTAAGAATCTTTAAGACATCCCTCTTCACTGTAAGATTTTTGGATATTTTCCTTACAATCATAGAATATAAAGGAAAAAAGAGGCGAGGTACCATATGATCAAATTTGACACATCATGAGTCCATAGTCCACGTCGCCGGATAAACTTTTTGCTTCGTAAACAAATAGCTGACAAACACACACTAATGAAGATATGGCGCTCAAATTTCACACGGACATCATGAAAGGTTGTACCAATATCGGAAAACAATTTTACCGATTCAGTCTATGTGCGGATTTTAAATCCACCAGTCCGGGTCAATTTTGATCATATGGTATATATAATTTTGTTATTAAAATTTAGTTTCAGTAGTCCCAAGATGGACCGAAGCGGTTCGAAATGTTGGATGACAGCTTATACATTAACTCGGTAATGGTGATGGGGGCATTCAGATCGTTGTCCTTATAAATATATTATTTTATGCAACTTTAAGATCGATCAAACTATTTGTTCGTTTAGGTTACAACAGTCGACATAAGTAAAATTTTCAATTACAGTACAATTGGTTTCTTTTTAATCAAAGTATTGTACAGAAATGTTCACCTGAACTCCATCCACACTTCAGATAGTTTATGTATCACTTTCGTCAATTTTTTAAATTTAATCTTTTAAATCGTAATTTAATTTTTATTTTTTTAAACGAGCTTGATTTTAAAATTTGTTTGAAATGGTTTGATATGAAATCTATATATGAATCTATATCTACCGGTATTTCTCATGTTAATCGACCATTAGTAAAACTTTGCAGAACAATTGGCAAGGAAAAAACTTTCGAAGTAAAAGTTGTATGTAACATGAAAAGAGTCACAAAATGGTACTAGTAAATTCGATCTTGGAATAATTCATTACGACACAAGATTGATAAGTGATTCATTATGGGAAGGCATGAAGTTAGTGGCGGAACGAAGCAAGGCTGCTTAAGTCATGCCATCCGATGAAGCAATTATAGGCCGAGTGTCATATACCATTTTACAGTACGAGTAACATAAATTCGACATTCTATTATTATAAATATGTAAGGGAGTAAAAAATTCAGTAAGGGTGAAAGAATATTTCAATTTTAATGTTATCGCTGAGTATAAAGAGTTAAAATTGATTTATTTAAGTGAATAATAATAAGAATAATAACAACTATAATAATTCTTAGTATAATAATAAATCCTAAAGAATAAAACTGTTATTTTACCAATACAAGCGCTAGCAGAAACTAAGTTTATAATTCCAGTTACTTGTCAAAATGACATTTGACATCAAGGTAAAACAAATCCTATAAATGCAACTATTATTAATATTAAAAAAATTATACTTCCTATAATCCAATCCTGTTATCGAGTTTTAATGAATAAAAAAGCATATTGGTAAATATTCCGTCAAATTTTAAAAAATATCAATTATAATTAACATCTTGTCTCATCTGAGTAACTCTATTAAATGCATAATCAATATTATTGGTACAATAATGGAATGATAAGAAAATTCCAGTAATTTATTTAATAAATACACTCTTAGTAAGGATCCCAAATTTCATCACACTGAGACGATTAAACGAGTAGATAATTTTCCTAAAGAAGAGTAATTAGTATTGAAAGCTTATTAGATTTTATTAAAGATATTTTCATTCAATAATTTTATGAAAAATTAATGTTAATGAATTTTTCTCATAATGATTTTTATTATAAATAACAATAACATAATTATGAACATTTTAATTGAAGAATTTATTAAAAAATTCAAGTTAATTGTTGAGACTATATTACCTATATTCTCTCTAATTAAATAAATTATAAGAATAAATTGATTAAACCTCTAATTAATATTTAAAAATAGATATATATGAAATTTAGTTGAAATATCTCTGAAATTTATAAAAAGATATAAAATAGAAATAGAAATCATATAAAATAAATTTAATAAAGCTAAAATAATAAATCATATTCATATCATTCATATAATGTAAGTGTAATAAATAAAATATTTATCGAAAATAAAATTAATAAGATTAAAAATATTTTTTTCATATTAAAAATAGTTTATTTGAAACTATTCATAGTTTTGAAGATTTTTTCATAGGTAAGTTCAATAATATAGTAATTATCAGATGTATAGCTACGAGGTCAGACAATTAAGCAATGCGATCGATTTTATTTCTCGGCTTGTATCGTAATAGTAGATCCCTACTCTCTTGATTGAGACCTTGACGACTCTTGCACGACCATTTCTTCGCCAGCTATTTAGTGTTTTGCAACAACGCTCGAGTAGTGCATGTCACGAAAATGGAACAGAGAAATTTAGAGCAACTGTGTGCGTTAAAATTTTGTGCGTAACTCGGCGAAACCGCGACGAAAACTTACGAAAAAGTGCTTAAAGTGTATGGTAGTGATGCCCTGAGCCGTAGTCAGGTGCTTCGGTGACATGCTGATTTTATAAAAGGCCTTGAGAGCGACAAAGACGAGGCGGGGAGAATGAGCAAGTCCAAAGTGAAAACCATGTTTATTTGCTTCTTCGACAGCAAAGGGATAAATCAAATATTCTACCGCAATGTGCTCGAAAAATTACGAAAAACGTTACTCAGAGTATGTCCAGAGATCGCGAAGACTTGGGTTCTGCATCACGACAATACTCCCTCCTGTCACAGTGCGTTCAGTGTCTCTCAGTTTTTGGCGTCTAAAGGCATCGCAACGTTTCCACAACCGCCCTATTCACCAAATATGTCACCCTTCGACTTTTTCCTATTCCCCCATTAAAAAAAATTCGTTAAAAGTCGACATTTGGACTTCGTTGAAGCCATCCAAAAATCTCTGAGGGTACTCGGAGAGATCCCGCAAGAATTGTTCCAGAATTGTTATGAAAACTGGAAAATATAGATGCGGGAGAGGATTACTTTGAAAGGAATCGCAGCGATGTACCTTCAATGTTAAATATACTCGATTTTTTAATTTGGTCGCTTTACTTAATTTTCTGACCTCGTATGTCGTCTATTCGGCGTGACATGTGTGATTTGTAATTAGCGGTGCATTGACGGCTCATAATAGATTATTTCTCGGCCGCTCAAGTGGCCGTAAAGTGCAAATTTATGGTACGGTGTACTATAAAATTATTTTCAAGGCTGTTTGGCGAAGGGTTCAAATTGATTTTTTAGGAAGAGCCCGAACTTATATTTTGGATTCTAAAAAAGACAGTTTTCTATAAAGAAAACCTTTTCCCTCGCGTTCTTGCCAATTGCTTTTTAATTTTTAAATTTAAATTTGAATTAAAACCTTGTATTCAATAAAAGTATTTAAAAAGTTATGCAAAATTCGCCTCATCTCATCCATTTTATATAGAATGGGGATTTGGAAAAAAAATCGGAAATTGATTGCTACTTAATCGTGCATTTATGACGTTTAACCGAGAGAATCATAGTTTCTTGCAGAAGCACAATGAAAAAATCACAAACATAATTTTAATTCCTTTTCACCGCTCAGAGGTGAATTTTCATGAAAGAGGTATTCGTCATTTGATAGGGAAGGATTATACCTAAACAGATTTTAGTGACGTTGACTGAATGATTACGATTATTTAATTTGATTTAATCTTGTTTTTTTTTTTTTTTTTTTAAACTTATTACAATGGATTCCAAATAGATACATGAGACTTCACGAACATTTATCTACACAGGCTAAGTCAACAACGTCCGGGCTTGAGCGAGCCTCGGGGCTGAAATTTCCACGAGCAGTACGCCGCGCACCTGCCGCCGAGAAACAGCGCGATAACGAGGAGAATGGCCAACCTGGGTATTATCGTGTAATTCGCGTCCGAGCAGGGATCCTCGTCCTCCTCCTCCGGCTCGCAGGTCTCCAGTCGCTGGTCGCCGCAGTCGTTGTCGCTGTAATCGTCGACCGGCGACGGGCACTGGGGATTGTTGCGATTGCGTATGAAGTCGCGGGCCGCCTCGACCACGGGATGATTGCGCCCGTACTCGGGCATCAGGTACGATTCCTCGAGGGAGGGGCAGTGCTCGATGTCGACGCCGCAGGGGTCCGATCCGAAGGAGGGCGGCGTGATGTCCGTAATCGGCGTCATGTTCATGCAGTCGTCCTCCTGCGCGGATTCGTCGTTTGGTTGTTTGTCTGTTTGTTTGTTTGTTTGTTGTTTTTCTCGTTTGTTCGGTTTTTGTCTAGCGCGTGATTCGCCAGAGTTGACGTAGAGCGACAAAGAGATATCTTTTTTTTTTTTTATATAGTAGACAAAAAAAGAAGAAAAACGAATAATTTCGATGGTCAGGGATGAGTTCATTATAGAGAGTAAAGGAAATCGCAGTGTAACAAGAAAAATGATTTTAATTATTCAGAAAAAATAATCTCACTGTAAGACGTACTTATTGTTTTATATAAATTTTTACACCACAATTTTCATTGTTCGAAAATGTATTAGTTCTAATGCAAAAGACGTATATAGAGAATTATTCGAAACGTTTCTTTTCGATATTCAAATTTATCAGATATATCTTGCATATGACTTTTTTTTTTAACGATTTTAAGCATGAAAATCCAATTTGCTGCCAATTTATATTCTGATATTTGTAATCGGCGCTGCTAAAAAGTAAGGCCTATCTTTTTCAATTTTTCAGGTGATCCCTAATTGGAACTATATACTTTACATATAAATAACGCATTATTGTCACGAAGTACGTGTAACAGTGTTTATCATTTATACAAAAAAAAAAAAATTGTTTTTTCAACTCTACCGCTAGATTAAGGGCTTGGCTGCCCACGTTGGCTACCGCCATCACAAAGTCACGCCTCGCCGCTTGAAGATCCTGCAACTTGGAGTTGACAACGGCCGATTCGACAGCGTCCTATATAGGATGATAAGAACAAATGTTGATTGGCTGTGGTTTTTTCAGAAATTACTTTCATCGAACTTTCATCCAAATGTAATACTTACTAATTTACCGGTCTTATCTTGTATTTTTTATTAATTTATTAGACCGTTAAAATAGGTTCTTTTTTAAAAACATTTTAATTATATATATATATATATATATATATATATATATATATATATATATATATATAATCTAACAAAATTTTGTACGATTTTTTTTATATTAAAAAAATTATATTAACAACTATTGAACTATTAATAATAAGTATAAATTTTATAAAATATTTAGATGAACGAGTATAATTAAAAGAGTATAGAAACATGTCGATATTTAAAATTGAGTATTTATTTATATATATCGTAGAGCTACGCCGCTGATTAAGAGTAGAGCGACGTTAAATAAAATTAAAAAAAGTGTGGTGATAATTTGATTTTTGTTATTTACTCTATGATATAGAGCAGCAAGCATAAATGCAAGATTTTATTTATATTCAGAATTCCGAATGTTTTCTGACCGTGCGTCTATTATCGGTAGAAATTGGAGTATTTGTAACGGTTGAGAGTTCTGCATATTTAAATGATCTTAGTAGTGTTTAGTAACAAATTGACTATATTTTTCTACAAAAATCATTTCACTGTCTAGAGTAAGTATAAAGTGTAATCGGAGAACAGTTTTTGTGGTAAAAGCGTAAGTTTCAAGTTTATCCTCTTTTTGTCAAGGATATTATTTTCGTCTGATATACATAGAGCATCTAAATCATAAAACATGTAAATGTACATTTACAAATCCTATAAAAAAAAGAACGGATATAAAGCATTAAAGTTGGTGTGAGCGTGACTCTCGAGTCAACGAGATGCTATAAAATAAATATTGTTGTTATATATATGTTGTAATTATCTATGAAAATTAATATAAGAACCCTATTAATTTATTTTCAATTAAGTTTGATTTTTTAAGCCTTATCTATATGGTTTTTATTTTCTATTAATATTGGATTTAATCTTAAATCATGAACATACTTTAATTTCCAACAGGGTAAATTAAATATCTTTTTTAACTAATCGGGATTGTATATTATAGAAAGTGTCGATCAAAAGTTTAAAAATTATACTATTAATACTTTGTTTCATTATTTAGAATTCATTTTCTATGTAAAACAGTTAAATAACTTTTTTGAAAAAAAAAGCATGAGATGTCACATTTATAGGTATATTAATCGTGTCACTGGCACTATTTTCAAAATGCTTTCTCAGAGAAATTTGACGAGCAACTTAGGATGATTTCTTCTTCTTCAAAATCTACAGTTTTGTGTTATAAAACATTTAAGACGGGTTACATGTAATTTTCTAGTAATTTGAGTTCTGTTGGAGCCACCTTAAAATTGGTAAAATGGTAAATTTTTTTAAAAGAGCTTTAATATACCTATATTTTGGATCGTAAAAAAGGGCCAATACTGTTTATTTACGTCAAAATGTACTTTCACCCTATATAACATTAAAAAAAAAACTATTTTTCGCATTTTTATTTATTGATTTAATTTTTATTCAATTGTTTGAAAAAAGTATATATCTCTTTTATGCATTTTTAGCAGATTACCAGAGTCTAGAATAATCTGACTATTAGATTTTTTCATTCGAAAAAATTTTTAATATTTTAAATTGAATTCTATTCTGAATATAATAATAGTACATGATATTTTTTTCTCAATTTGTTTGTGTCGTGGTCGTTTATTTTCATGAATTTTTGCGGATATTTGTCATTGGTGCTGATGTAAACGATATTTCTCATTTTTTATTAGATATAAATATATAGATACCCAATATATAAAATTAAAACTATTGCAAAAAAAACTGGAACTCATTTATATTAAACGCGCCATAAAAAATAACTCCTGGAAGAGATAAATTGCCTAAAAAAAATTTTTAAATAACTTAAAGCACTTTTTTGCTTTATGAACGTAACCTATATTTATTCGAATTTACACATATTTTTTTTGATTTTTATTTTAAAAGATATTTGTAGAAAACCGGATACAGTGAAAAGCAACGGTGCCATATAATTTAGAATCTCTCTCTCTCTCTCTCTCTCTCTCTCTCTCTCTCTCTCTTCTCTCTCTCTCTCTATCTCTGCCTGTGTGTGGTGTGTGCGCGCGCACCTGCGTACGTACGCATAGCGCTTTTACCTGCTCGTTGAGGGTCTCGCTGATCAGGCGCACGCTCTTGTTCGCGGCCGACTGCTGATTGCCCGAGCCCTGCATCACCGTGGACGAGGGCAGATTGCCCTGGTCGAGGGGTATGCTGACGATGGTCGTCTTCTCCGAATTAATGGCGCCGGGCGGTATTATGAGATTGTCGATCGGGCCGCGCTGAAGGGGCTCGGCCTGCACGATGTCGGCGTTCATGGACTTGGCGAGGCCGAGGGTGCGGGCGGGCACGCCGCCGGCCGAGCGCTGACGCGACCTGGAACGGTTGCCCTTGTCCGGGCAGGGCTTCCGGGCGCTCGACTGCTTGCACGGCTCAGCGGTTGTCGCGTCCTTGGCGGGGGTCGATCGTTTCTGTATGTAATTTACGGGTGTTCGGGGTAGGAAGGGAGAGGTGGTTTACGGGTGGTGGGGTGGTGGGGGGGGGGGATAGTCGACGAGGGTTCGCTTGAATATGACGAAAATTAAAATTGTACTTTCGCAAACTAGGCTAACAAATATTCTCATCGGCCTTAAAGCCTTTATAAAATAATATAGTTATAATTACGTAATGACATTAAGCCAGCGCTGTCTTTGTTTATAATCATTACGCGTAAAATCGGATAAAAAAACTACTACTAAAAGATAGAAAATAAAATATAATCTAAATATCTAATTTTCTGTTTTCATTATAATCTAGTTTAGTATTCAGATTCAATTTTTGGCTTTAATACCCTTGAATTTTGTAACAGGACCTATTCGATCCGCCAAAGAATAAATAAGTATACAAAGAAATAGTCAGTAATAAGCTATTGTTACTGATTGCCCCAACTGTCCACATTTACTTAATTAAATAGAGAAATAAATTCATGTGTAGATAAATAAATTTATTCGTCCAGCTTCTAAAGCCGCTTCTTGAGTCCCTGGTTTTGAAGCAGATACATATAGTATCGACATAAATTTGGCGGCGAGAGCAATCGAATTGTCCTTTGCTAACAATCGTTTCTTGATTATTCTTTATTTCTTAGTAGTTTTTTCTTCAGATTTTACGTATGTGATTGTGAATAACGGTAGTCTGGTTGTCATTATAAATATATGATTTCACAAAGACTGTACTTAAGGCCGATACAAATATTGGTTAATCACGTGTTCGTGTCGGCGCGAGAAAATCTCTGGAACTTTAAACAAAACTCAGAATTGAAAAACTTTGACTTTAGAAATAGAATAGTGACATTTTACAAATAATACTTCATTACTTCATCTAAAATGGAAACAAACAAATATTGCAAGGACTATACAATTTTGAAAAGCTTTCAAATTCGATTTTGTTAAAATTTTGTATAATACTGATATATATTAGGCTACTGATTCTAATAATATCCTAGTAAAAATTAACATAATTTTTTTAAGTATAACATTATGTCCAATTTTGAGTATATTTTAAAAAATCGTTTTAAAGAAAAATACATATTTTATGTTCTATACATTTTTGGTCTATTTTTAAGATACTACCATATTTAACTGAATTTTGAAATACTGCCTTATTCAATTGGTTATTGATATATCACCTTATTCAACTGGATTTTGAAATACTACCTTATTCAAATGTATTTTTAAATGGTACCTTTTTCGACGGGTTTTGAAACTACTATCTTAGGAAATTAGATTTTGTGATACTATCTTACTCAATTGGCTCTTGAAATACTACTTGCTTCAACTAGATTAGAAATACTGCCTTAATGAATTGCCTCTTGAAATACTACCTTCTTCAACTGAATTTTGAAATGCTACAGCACTCAACTGACTTTTGAAATACTAACTTATTCAACTGGCATTTGAAATATTACGTTACTATTCGGGACCGACGATAAGTGTAGTACTATTATCAGTTCATATCCACCGGTTCGTCCTTACAAACAGTATACATAGTTCTACGTCCAATCAAAACAGGGTGATCCTTACCCCGGGACAGGGCTGACGGGCCCCGGGCCGCCCGTCACCGCCGCAGGGCTGCCCGGCCGACGGTGGCCGCTTGCACGGCTGCGGCTTGCGCTGGCTGCAGGCCTCCGCGCGCTCGCGTTCCTTGCGATCCATGTCCTCCTGAATTTTGCGGGTGTGCTTCAGCCGCTGGGCCATCGCCCGCGTCATCTGGGGCTTCTTGTAGTCGAGCTTCTTGGGGGGCGCGGGCGGCGGGCCACGCTTCGGTATCGTCGACTTCACCGGCGGCTTCTGCGATCGGCCTGGCAATGCGTCGTGCGTGCACACGTGTATGAGAGCAGAAAGGGGGGGAGGGGCGAGTGGGTGGTTGGCGAGAATATAGGTTGTAACGTGTACAGTACCAATTAAAAGTTGAATTGAAACGAACGAAATAAAATTCATGGCTAATTATTGACTGACGAGAAATTCGAGATTACTTTTTGATGTTTTACGTGCGCAAAATAACTGCATTAAGTAGTGCAAAGCGTGGTGAGTTTTATAGTATAGATATATACTCGATACCGATATATTTTCCTCAAATTCCAGGCACATTGCACTTTAAAAATCATTATTTAAAAATCATCAGGTATACACGCATTAAATTATATATACACATTAAAAAATTATCATTATTAACGTGGTGCGGTGCCAAAACGAAACATGGATCTTGATACGCAATTAAAAAGATTTCACTGTGTTTTAAGAACATAACATAAAATTTGAGCGAATTAAGTTGTATATATATATATATATATATATATATATATATATATATATATATATATATATACCTCGACATGTCGGCTGCGCGACAGCGGTCGCGCCCTCGGAGTCGGGATTATTATTGCCGCAGGGCCGGGGGCACGTGGGCGGCCTGCCGCACGGCGTCGTCGATCTCGTATTCCGGCTCATTGCCCGACGATGATGCTGACGACGACGCGCTGCTCTAAATTTCTTTTGGCGCGCATACGTATTTATGTGTAATGCTGCGTGGGGCGTTGATGCGCGCCGCGCCCCTCGGACATCGTCGTCGTCCTCGGATTTTTCGTTTTTATCATCTCCCGATTTTCATGATTGGGCTGGCTGCTGGCTCTGTCCGACAATAATATATAGTTACATAGTTGCTCTTTGTTCTTCTAATTATCGGTTTGTCGATTGAAAATGGATTGTCAAATCCGAATTCAAGGGATTGCAACGTCAATTATTCTGCTTTAGAATAATGTATTTTTAGTAAATAAAAATCGTATAAAAAAAATTAATTTATTAAAGAATAAATTTTGAACTTCTTAATGAAAATTATCTTCATAATTGCACACTGCTGTGAGAATAAATTAGTATGGAAAATTGTTTTCTAAATTATGTATTTTTAAGAAAATTAAAGCATCAATATTTATTAAATTCTACAGAGAAATAAATAACCCTTAATTTTTAATTCAAAGTATCAATGTATTAGTATATACTTTTAATGTTATGCAACGATATTAGATGCTACATCCTATTAAATATTTATGCCTACATAAAATAAGTTTGTCCTTTTTTGAAAATACTTATTTGAAAACATTTTAATAAAATATTTTGATAATACTCCGGTAATAAGGAAACTTCAGGTTATCGCTGTTGTTGTCATTGTCAATTCGCAGTTCATAACTAATTAACTAAGAAGAGATTTCAGATTGCGTGATTATATTAAATTGACTTATAATTACGCGTTATCCATTAATAAAATTCCCTTTTGCATAGGGAGCATGACCAACAGATCGCAAAGGTGTACTTTTACCGTTGTTTCAATTATTTTCACAGTATAAACGCCGTGATTTTGAGCGTTACTAAGTATGATAGATCGGAAAATAATAATTAATGGATTACTTACTCACAGAAATTTGGTATTTTTGTATTTTACAATAATTTTGTTGTGGATGGCCAAAAGCTTGAGGTTGGAACGAGTTGACAGACCGTTACATCGCTTGTTTTTACCGTAAATTTCATATCATACGAGAATTTTGTAATTTTTTTCAAGTAGAGGATTAATTATTCATTTAAGTTGGATTCAAACATAATTTCTTGTATAACAGTATAAATTAAAAACCTGAATGCCAACAGCTTTTTCTAACATTTTAGTTATTGTTAATTTACTGAACATGATATTATAATATATAGGTTACATATACTTGTGAATTAGGAGTATATATTTTTACTATAAACATATATATCAAAGTTTAGATTTTTATATGTTTTGTAGTTTTTTCTATGACTATATGAATCTAACTCTGACGTGTTTGTAGAACAATTTTTAATAAAAATTCTATTTAATATTATAAACATTTCGACTTTAATTTACGATTCGTGTAATAATATAAACAACAAAACATACTTAATATAGTATAGCCTTATTTAAATCTGAATTAAGCCTTATATGGGAATTGCATTATCAGAGCGATCATATATAATTATTAAAAAATGACGAGAATTTCTATGTAATTATGTCGCATTTTATACATGGCAATGAGGTATTTTATACAATCATTCAAAAAGAAAATCACAATAATACTCAAATCTGACTCAATGAATCACATAAATTTTAGAAGGTAGAAGCCACCCATGAAGTTTTCTTATGTTTTAGAGGTAGTTTCTATCTGTTCAATCTGTTCAATCGTTTTAGACAGAAAAAAAACATTTTTCGAATATTAAACAGTATTTAAGATATTCTTACATTATAATAGATTTAAAATAAAATACCTCCTTAACCTAGAATAATGTTGATTGAAATAAAATATAATAATACATGATTCTAAAAATTTCCTACAAATTTTTTCCTTTCAGCTTTTAAAAATAGATTAAAAGGCAACTATATGAAGAAAGCCGCTAGAAATGCTTTATGATTATGAAAGTTGAATGCTAAAATTTAAAAAAATTTTAAATTATTTTGCATGTTTCTTGTCAAAAATTTTACGGGGAAAAAAAATATTATTGTAATATTTTAATTTATTTTATTATTTTAATTATTTAATAATATGAATTTTGTCTGCTTTGTATGTATGTTTAGAATGATTTTGTTTCTTTATTTTAGAATTCGAAATTTTTAGATTTTCTAAGAACAATGGGGAAGACTCAAAAGGGTGAGAAAAATTCATAAAATTTTTTTTTCACCACTCTAGCCTGAAAATCACAACTTTAACATGATTTTTCTGTTTCCGTGGTGAAAGATATAGTCGGATATAGCTCAAAACTAGTGTGTGTAAGATGATTTTTACTTCGTTAGACTTATTACCTTAGATCGCTTCGTGCGGGGACAAACTGTCTCATGAATTAAATAATCAATTTACATAGTCGTATTAAAATCTACTATTTTCGTTCTCACACCTGTGACCCTGTATTCTCGTTCCAAAAAAAAAAACAAAAAATATATAGTAATTTCTAATAAACAAAACGTGTAAACTTTAGACATTGAACACGTGATTTTAACTAGGCTCTTCGGTTTCTATATAAAATAGTTACATAAATATTTATAAAGAATTCTAACAAGCTATAATATACCTGTAGATATATTAAATCTGTAAGTGATAGTATTTTCCGACTTTTCAGCTTCAAAGTCAGACAACACTTTTAATTCCGAACTATGTTTTAGCACAAACGAATTCATATATGTATTATATTATGTATCGCTTACTATCGCAATCCTTGATGTATATTCAAAAGCGCTTTCGGCATTCAGAATAATTATACTAAATACGAAAATTTTATTTAAATATAAAACTATACAGTATGCGCATTTTCTTCTTAAAATTTTTAAAAAGAATTATTGTTAAGATTTTAAAATAAGTTGTTTACATTTTTTGCTTTGAAAATTGTGCTTTTTAAAAATTTTATATAGATTCTGAAATCCATTGAATTCTTATGTTACAGATCTGCTCGAGTGAAAATAACTAACATTATTCAGATTTGTCAGAATAAATGTTGTTTTATGACTAAAATAGTTGTCATTACGCTAACGAATCAATGAGGTTAAAATGAAAATTTTTTATGCAGGACAAATTTTTATTGCTTGCGCATTTTTTCGATTGTTCATCATTATACATTTCTTCGCGTTCCTGGATAAGTAATTTTTTTATTTACATCACAGTCATCATAGCCGGAGGGATAACAATCTTCTAATTTATTGTATATATTTCGGACTCTATTGAAGCATATTTGAATTTCCAAGAGAAATTGTTCCCGATCGTTCTAAAATGAAAATAAAATTAATATACTTTCGTACAAATTAAGAAATTATTTACAGTTGTTCTACTGTACCAGTGCTGGTAAACATTTGATGTATGCTCGTTGTTGTAATCTATTTACCAGGCAATGAGTGATAGAATCGAAACTGTACAGGCCACCTGGATAGATTTTACAACTGTCAAGTATAGCATTTACGTCGCGCTCGAACCATATAAGATGAGCTTGATAAAAGTAATCTACTGCATTAGATGCTATACAGGATCCATATGTATTGTACTCCTCCTCCCAAAGAGTTTCTATATTTTCTTCAGATATCGATAAGCGGGGCCAGAGTAATGGCAATTGTTCCCTCATAATTTCAGAAACAGACTCCGGATTATACGTCAGTGGGTCTCCATTGGAATTTACACATTCTTTAAGTATTTGGCCGTTTTCATCAACAGCCCATAGTCCCTGTACGACCCAACGATGATGAGTAAATAACTCCCAATTATTTGACATATAATGTAAAAATTCTTCGGAACTAGTGTCGAACGGAAGTGGCGCAAAAAATCCAGTTATAGGCGAGTGTAAAGCTAATACTAGTTGACTGTAATTGCCCACTAGTCTGAAAATTATTATATCTATCAATATATATATATATATATATATATATATATATATATATATATCGATAATTCGTGTTTAATTTTAAAGTCTCACGAGCGTTCTAAAGCTAACTCTAAATGATACATTGTTTATTAATAATAATTTGATTACTTAACTTGCAGATCCTTAAGAAAAATAAAGTTGAGTTTTGATTAAGGTTATCATTTTCACATCGGTTTACATTTTTTTAGTTGTATTGTAACACAAAATCAATATTAAAAAAAAATTCTATGCTTGGTGATAGATTTTTTTTTATGTTATTTAACGTCGCTCTATTTATGCTTCCATATATCGGTGCTAATCAGCGACGGAGGTCTACGATGTGTTTGTGAACAAAGCACGTGTAAATTATTACAGCGGTGCCTGTGTCAATTGGCCGAGACCGGGATTTGAACTCGGATCACCAAATTACTAGTCCTTCGCTCTAGCTGGATTAGTTGTAAGGGTAATATCTACTGGGTAGATTGTAAGGGTAACATTTTTTGTCAAACACAAAACTTAAGCCGATTTTCTGCTATTAATACGATCATACTCAATAGAATTTTTATAAATCAATAGGCATTTTTATAAATTTTAAAGTAGCAAATGATAAGATTCATTAAAAATGCGTATTTTATACCTTACCTGGAATTTACACCACAAAAGAATAAAGTAGAAAATACAGCGACGTACTTAAACATGTCTGTTATGGGATTTGGTGATTAAATAAATTTGACGTCGGGCATTGATATTGAACTGCAACAAATTGCTGTAGCTAAGAAATACCAACTATATGTATAGTAACTTCAATATTTTGTTATGTCATTACTTCTGTAGATTACGATGAATAATATATACGCGTTTAAACATGTGTTGCTTATATTATATCACAACGCAAAAATTCATACCTGAATAAACATTTTTAATCAACGTTTAATTATAGAACATCAATAATCTAATAAAATTTAAGAGAAGGAATGATAATATGTGTGACAGATAACGAATGAAACTGTGAAAAGTTTTTTTAATGATCCCTATTCATTATATTTTTATTCCAAAACAATAGAACTTCATTTGCATGAAGACTAATATTTTTAGAGAAGATATAGTCAGTAGTGATGGAATCCATTAAGTTATTTTTTATGTACATTCTGCTGATAATTTTTATAAATGATAAAATGTAATACCTAATCATTTTTTGTGTTGTTTTATCAAAAGATGAAAAATGCATTGCATCGACTAATATGAATTTTAAATTACAAATATTTTAGAATTTCAAGTATTGTAAGTAATCTTCTACTTGAAATAATCTTACACAACCTTAAATCGAAGTACAAGCAGAAAAATACAGTTTGCGGAAATTACTACACATTTGAAGTATATATAAATTATCTTACATTCCAATCGCCGTTTTTGTAAACTACCTCTTTTTAATAAAAAATTGTAAACATGTATTTATAATGAATGTTAGCAGAATCACTAATTAATTTAATTGCATCAAATGAAAGGGTGAAGAGGGGATCAAATTAGTACCACTTTCCATTTTTGATATAATTGTTTATTGCTCTTAGTAAGATTACGTATTACTTGATGTAAATGATGACAATATCTTAATTCATAATTTGTACTTACGTGAAAATTATTATATTAATTTCATTTGTAATAATAGCATCCAGATACTTACTAATTAGCAAGAGGACTCTTCTGTCACGGCAGAACCAGTTGTTTCCATCTTGATAAAATTGATTAAATATAATAAATAAATGAATGTTTTAAACGACCCAACAATTATTATGAAAAAAAATGTATGAATAAAAGTTAGTTTGTTATATATATATATATATATATATATATATATATATATATATATATATATATAGAAAAACTTATTATTAGAATGTTATATAGCTTGGTGTAGAATATTAGACACGAGAAATAATTTCAAAATGAATACTATTTAGAATGAGGAAAGAATATCTCTCCACGAGGACGAGTGTCAAAAGACTTACTGAACTGTTTATTGTGAAAAAATATTTACAAATGTCACAATATTTCCAATCGCTATAGATACCATTTTTTTCCATCTTTTTGATAGGGTTCGAATACCTTGGCGGCAGAAGCTTCAGTTCGAAATAAATTAATAATTAAAGTATTCAGTTCGAAATATCCACAAATTAAGCCATTTTTTAATATTTTTGAATGAGCAAAATGCATAATTGGCCAGATCAGCTACTATCAAACGAAACAAGTAATATAACGGCGCAATCTGTGGAGAATTTAGCGGTGGGGTAAGACTTTCCATTGAATCTCTCTGCTCGTATAGTAGACGTTCTTCATGCAGTGCTTGATTCAATTGCATCGATTGATTTCGATTCCATTCAAATACACAGCATAAATTTCGCAGCACGAATATTCGGCCGAGCCGAAGAAGTAGAAACAAGACCGGACAGTCTTCAAGATGATGTTTTATTTCTGCGGCTGAATACTAATTTAATTTTTTCTGAATTCGATGAATATTCTGCATATAGATCGATGAATGCACTTGTGCATTTTCCTGACGAAAAAGCCAATTGCCATTTGACCAGAAATTTCCTTCACGGGTATATATTTAAACTTGGAAAATTTATAGCACACAACATCATCACAATCGAAAAATGCATCGAAAACAGTACTTTTAAATATTATAAGACCATTGTCTATTTTGCGAATGATCAGTCGACGATCATCTTTAATCGCAAATAGCACACGCTCGATGCTTGCCAGTGTTGTTGTCATTAGAACGGCATATACAATAAACAGTCATGCGGTCTTTATCTATGCTATCTACATACTTTTGTTCCTAAAGGCCTTCAATATTCTTTAAATCATCCAAGTATAATGCTTATTAAGATGACGGCAAAACTTAATGCAAATTCATTGATTTGTTATTTTTGCCATTCTCAATAGTAAATAACTGCAACAAATGAAAACAAGACGTTGGATATAAATAGAGGCTGTGCGCGACCCAAGACATCAAATCAGTAACTTGAGTTAGAGTACATGATGATGTCACGATCGACATAAAAGATCGATAATTAATTGCACCAACCTCGAAAGTGCTTGAAAACCTAAAAGTTACAAACACCAACAAAAAAAATGAGACCGTGTCACGTCAAAATATGGGGATGCACCTGTTTTATATTTTTAAATTCCTTTTTTTCAAATTATTTTTTTATTTCTACATTTCTAAAAATCAAAAACATTGAAATCTTTGAAAGTAGGAGGTTCCCAAAGCAGAAAGATGGCTATCTCTGAACAAAGGTAATGTTTATTGTCTAACTATGTACTGATGTATCAGTTAGTTCGTGAGGGGCTAATTACACTTATATAAATGCAAGTTGGATTTTAAGATCAAGCTTAGACATATCTAGTAATGTTGGAAGGAGTAAATAATTATAGTATTTGAATAAATGGATTATGAATATATTATTTAAAGCTTTATCTACATTTAATTATTGTATATCGCTGTATTCAGTCGATAAGTTTCTAATATCAAGACAATTTCATATAAAATAAAAGAATACTCTGAAGAAATCAAAGCCACAGTATTTATACAAAAATTAATTAGTGAGAGAGGGGGGGTAGGTCCAATCTGCGGAATTACTAGTAATCAATAGTATTATACCATTATTTCTCAACACTTAAGAATAAATAACTATTTTGTTTATATCACAATGATTCTTTCCGGATGGAGAGCAGCTTACTAATTTGTGCAATGAATTGAAGCATAACTGAACTTCTAAAAGATATTGTTCCTCAGTTTTCTACAAAAGCAATAAAATAAATATCCTTATCAATATTTTCGATGATAATTTATAGTTATTCTATTATACCTGAGCTGGAATGCATTTTAAATACACTTGCTTTTTTAAAGTATTCGTAATGGAATCGACGATATGATCGAATGTATAACGATTGCCTGGAAGGATTCCATGTCCACTAAGTATGCCTTCGATGTTGTAGCTTTCTAATAATCGCACAGCTTCCTTAAAGTAAAACAAGTCATTGATCGAAACACATGACCCGTGCTTATTAAATTCTGTCTCCCAAAGACTCTCTTCTGTTCCAGTCACTGATAGGGTCGGCCATCTTAATTTTAATTCTTGTATGAAATCCTGATTGAAATGAGCGTGATTATATGTCGGCTTCATCCCATAATAATTTTCACATTCTGTAAGATTTTGGCTACTTGAATCAATTGGCCATAGTCCATGTATGACCCAACGCTGGGCATTAAATAATATCCAATGCTCGCTTAAATATTCCAGAATGTGAATGGAATTGATGCTCGCATGACCTAGCGGCGCAAAAAATGCAGTTTTGGGCCAATGTTGAGCTAATATTAGTTGGTCATAAGTACCCACAATACTAAAAATTATACACTTAGTAATATTTAAATAAAATTTAAATTTAATATAAAATGAAACTAAATTATATCAAATTATTGATAATAAAATAAGATTAAAAATTATATCTAATTAAAATAATTAGTTTCGTATTTATCAAAAACAAAAAGAAATTTAAGGTGATATTTATATTCTTATATTAATGTACATCTATGCTGAATATGTATCATACTTGTTATAGCAGCAAATTTAGTGCGTAATTAGCAATAAGTAATATATTTATTGTATCATTATATAATATCCAAGTATTCAAATTTGACTGACAATTAGTGAATACTTGCAATTAGTGAATTATAATTTAATTATGGTTCAAATAGATTTTTTTAAGGAAAAATTAGTATTTTGAATGAAATGCACACACACAGAATTGCACGCGCGTGAACACATATTATTTTACCTTAACGTAAAGCTAATCTATAATTGCATAATATTTGAGCAGTGTTGATTTAAAAAAATATTTACTGAAGTTAAACTAGTTATTATTTTCTTTTTTTTATAATAAAAGAATCGCAATTATACTTTTGTAATATGCCAATTCATAGAAAATTAAAAAAAAGAATTTTATTTTATAGTAGAATAATTATGACAATTTGAAAATTGTATTTCCATATAAATTATTTTATTATATCTATTGCAGTACTCATGAATGTATATATTCTTTTTCCTAACATATTAAATAGTTTTCTGGATTTAAATTTATTTTAGTTACTTCCAGTATCTGATACTCTAAAATTATAAAATATTCAGCTGTTATACTTAAGAATATATTTGATAGTTTTCAACAAATTTGATATTATAGTTTATTACTTTACCTTGGAGCTGAATCACATAACGATATAATACAGATTGCTATGAAATATTTGAACATTTTTAAATATATACTTTTTGATGGCCAATGGAATCCAGTAACTGATGTATCTTTTTCTTTATGAACTATTTCCGAATTAACCGTGATTTTCCAGGCTTAGGAACGCTATTGTGCTTATAAAGGAATACAATGGGCAATATAAATGCATGTAATATTCCTGAATTTTAACGTAAAACAAAAACGAACATCTGGATGATTATGTGGACACTGATTGTGAAATAGAAGACAATTAACTTATGAAGTCTGTATAAATATGAAGTGATCTTAGTATCTATATGTATGTTAATAGTTGAAGAAGTAAGCTATTATTCTTTCCATGACTTACTTTGCATTACAAATAGATAGACCGTTATATGCGAAAATGGTATGAATATTAATGGTAATTTACATAGAAAAATAAGGTATTTGAATTATTTTCTTTTATTAACTCACTATTATAATTAATATTTAATATGAAATAAGGAAACAAAGTTTGAGCGTGAATACGAATAAAAAAAAATCTATTGAACCTATTATTATGATGTTTGAAGTATGTACGGTATTTTACCGTGTGTCATAAGTTATGTTTAAAAAAAATATAAATAATTAGATTATTAGAATATTTAAATTTTTATAATAGACTTTCAACTTAAAATAATGTTCGCTTAAAGTATATAACAGGGTCTGTTATTTTATTTGCCAAACTCAAATATTTAAAAAAAGACGCATTACAGACAAAAACATAGAATACAATGGAAGTCACAAACGTTAACCTAATGATCGTAATTCTGAAAGTTAATTCGAGGTCAAATAGACTTTACAAATTGGAGATTTAGTTTCAAAAAAATTTTATCTCAGATTTACCAAGCAGAAAAAAAACTCGAAAAACATAGTTTTTTAAAAATCGTCAACGGAAGTTCCGCTGAAATTATTCGCGTTCATAGATTAATATGCTGAAATTCAGTTACCATATCTTTCCGGTCATGTTATCTATTAATACATAACGCGATATTAAAACTAGATTCAAATTGGAATTTCCAATTTTTTTTTATTGTTAACGCGTGTAATGAAAAACATCAAGATTATTTATAATAATTATATTATAAATATATATATATATATATATTCATACACACACCAATTATAAATATAAGAACTTATAATGTGTCCCTTACTTTTCAAATAACGCATTCCTTGTTTTTTCGAATTCACGTTCAAAATTCGATTTTTATCTCTATATATAATAGCTGTTTTTGAATAAGGTTTGTTTGTAAATATAATAAACAGTATTAAAATTATTCTTTGTAATCATATTATAGTAAACTTTATTGTTATCTTAACATGACTTTTAAAATATCTAAACTAAGCACATTATATTATCATAGAAATGTCATAGAAATGAATTGGAATTGTTAGGCAGAAGGAAAATTCTTCAAGGGAAGAATCAATTTATTTAACAAATTTGTAAATCTCTAAATAGGTAATTAAATGCAGCTTCTGATGACTTAAAAAGCGAGTATTTGAACAATCATAAAATTAAAAATCTATTACATTTCGTCTTAGTAATTTAAAAATTATAATTCCGGTTCCGTTATTCGATTTCCAGGGTAAGTAATGTCTTTATTTACAGCACAGTCATGAAAACCAGAAGAATAACAGTCTACTGATGTAAACGCTGAATTCAAGCATACCTGAACTTCGAAGAGATACTGGTCACGATTGTTCTAAAATAAAAATAAGATTAAAATCCTTTCATAGAGTTTCGTGAAATTATTCTTAGTTATTCTACTATACCGGTGCCGTTAAACATTTAATGTATACTCGTTTTTGTAATCTCGTTGTAAGACAAGCAGCGATATCACTCAATCCATATTTGCTGCCTGGAAAGACCTCGCATGTCTGAAGTATAGCATTTATATTGTGCATTGACCATGCTCGAAAGGCTCGCGAAAAGTAATATTTCTCGGAGGCGGTGACGCATGATCCGTATTTATTGTACTCTGCTTCCCAAAGATTATCTACATCTTCTCCAGATACCGACAAAAGGGGCCATATTGCTTCCAATTGCATTCTCAAGAGCTCGTCTACATTATCACGATTGTATGTCAGAGCCTCGCCAGTTGCATTTACGCATTCGGTAAGTAGTTGGTCATTTGAATCGATAGCCCATAGTCCTTGTAAGATCCAAATCTGGTCGGTAAATATCGCCCAATTATTTGACATATAATGTAAAAATTGCTCTGAACTGGTGTTTAAAGGTAGCGGAGCAAAGAATGCAGTTACGGGCGTGCGTAAAATTAATATTAGCTGACTGTAATTTCCCACTTGGCTAAAAATTATTGTATGTTAAGCAATAATTGACGAACAATGTGAATTTAATGCAGTTAATAAAATTAAAACTATATGTAGTCTTGTCAAAGATCAATAAAAACCGATATAAATATTTATTAATTTAACTTATCAAAGATCGATATAAATGGATCGTATATACGTCTAAAAATAAATTATACTGATTTTTTTTGTAAATTAAATAATTTTAACAAATAGAACATTTTTTTTATTGATCTATATGGTACGATGTGCAATTATAATACATTTTACATTATTCCAACTTCACAATCATTATTTTAGCATGATTTTTTCGTGTTCGCAATGTAAAAATTCGATTAGTTCTAGTGTGTAAATTAACTATTTATCTCCTGAGACTTACATCCCTCGCTTTTCTCGAACATAAATTGTTTCATCAGGTTAATAATTAACTTTCGCACCCATCTTTATATGCATATTTAAACACTAACGGCGCATAATATATATATTTTTCTTCAATTATCGTGTTTTCACGTAGAATAGCTCTTAATCTTGCTGACAAGCAGCAAGGAAATCAAAAAGAAATCTATTCAATATAAATATACAAATTAAAAAATTTGTTTTAAAACATGCTTTTTTAATAAAAATTTTAACTATAAAAAAATTAATTTAATTAAATCACCAAAAAATCAAAGAAATTAAACTAAAGAGTAACAAATAAATAAAGTTCTTATTTTTAAATTTTATTCTTTACTTTTCAATTTAATTTTTTTACATTATTTATCTTTAGTGGAGTTTTTTTTTTTTTTAGAAAAGCATGCTTAAAAATTCTTTTTAATTATTTATATTGTAGAGTAGTCTTTAATCCCCAAGAGACTTATAGTTAAAAAAATATATAGCAAGTATTATAAAAAACTATATATATTAGCATAAAAGTGAATATTTAATAAATTTAGAACTGCCGACAAGTTATTTTATCGCTCCTATAATTTGTTAATCATTTATCATCTATACATAATAATATATGCGTATCTGTGCGTGCGTGTAATTTGAAAAATTTCCTTATAAAATGACTCAAGCCATCCCTCCCACTCCCCCTCATATATGACCCCGTATTCGGTGACCTGACAAAACGAACGCAAACATACCGTCTTACGTTCACCACAATAAGTGAAAGAAAAGCACGTAAAAAGTAGTATGAAATGCCGTTTGTGTACAAAAATAAAGCGTAAGCGCTATTGCGCTTCACTGGCGAACACGTGTTTCGCTCATTTTTCTTATAATATATAGTACTATTATTTGTCTATTTTCTATTTCCAATTATTTAGTTGAAATTTTCATGTTATAAAAGAATAATACAAAAGCATTGATCGACTTCATTTACTTTTACTTCATGTAGTCTAATATATTAAAATTGTAATAACCATAGAACATGACATATATGTATGCAAAATACCAAAAATTGATACAATTCAATATATAAGTAGATGATTATTAAAAAACACAGCTGACAAATGTACAGTAGATCAACATTTTTAACACAATGAGAATTACAAAACCGTATTCTCATCGAAGCTAAAGAGTTTTTTATAAACTGTGGACACAGTTACAGTATTATATATTGAATTTACATAAACATTTCTTTAACTATCATATGGTGTGATAATTTTCTAAGTACTGAGCTTAATTACGTTAGTGACTGATACTTTAGAAATCATAAAGTGGTCAGTTATTTCGTGAAAATTGATTGAATAAATAATACTGTTATTAAAAATACGATAGAATATGTTAATATTTTACTTTCCATCTAAACTATAAAATAATAATAAAATAGAAAATATAATGATGTATTTCAAACAAGTTTGTAATAAATTCAATAATTGGTCTTAATTCTTTTAGAATTTAAGATAGAGAATTATTAACAATATTAAAATAACCTGTGTCTGATTATTTCTAATGGAAAATATATATAACTGTCCACGAATACTGTCGAATCATTTGTTAATTTTACCTCCACACATACATGCTTTTTGTTAGTATTTTATTATAGCTCATTTCAATTACTTGAATAACTGATCTTGAATGAATCTGGTTTTGAAAAATAATTACTTAAGAGCGGATTTGTGTTATTTTTATTAAAATCTATACTATACTATAATACTTTACCTTGGAGCACAATTACAAAATGATATGACACAGATTACTATGGCATATTTGAACATTTTATAATAAATATTTTTTTATGACAATAAATGAATTTGATATTGGCTGTGTATAGTGAATTCCAGTAACTGATGTATCTTCTTTACTCTTTTCGATTTTTTGCACTCTCTTAGCGTTCTAAGAGAATCTAACAAATTCTATTAAATAATAAATAAGAAATACGTATAATATTGCTCAATTCTAACCTAAGCCAAAATTAAACACGAGCAAGAAATGTTTTTACAATAATTGCCAAACGGTAAAAAATTAATTTATGGAGTCTATAAAAATGTCAAGGGATTTCGTACATGTATATATGTTCTCAATCGAAGAAGTGTACTTATTATTCATACCATGAGTTCATTTGCATTACAAATAGATAGGCAGTCATATGTAGAAATGGCATGCATATTAATAAATTATACAAGCATAATAAAAACGAGTAAATAACAAAATACCTTAAGGTTTTAAATTTTTTTTCAAAGTCACTATTACTATTAATATAAAATAAAAAGACAAATTTCGTTTGTTGTTATTAAAAAATCAAAAATGAATCTAGCGAATTATTATAAAAATTGAAACATAGAGTTTCATCTCTGGTCTCATTATATATGGAAGACAATAAATTATTTTTATAAAATATAAATAATTATATTATTAGTATATTTGAATTCTTCTGTTGGATTTTCTTGTAGCTATTCTCTTTTAATGTCTATTCATAGATCTTAGAATATATGTATTTTAGAAACATTTTTTTTCGTGAAATTTTTAGGGTATGATGAGGGCTGAATTAATTGCGATCTTGAGCGAAAAATCTATTTCAAGTTCAAATTCATTTTTTAAACTAGTAAATGCTATTTTATTCAAATTTTATAAAGAGAAGAACATTTCAAACAAACAATTTTGCCAGAGTGGTCTATATCCTGATCCGAAAAGGCATAGTTTCATGATCATCGTCAATTGACGCGAAAATTATTCCCATTTTAGGTTAGTGTTAGTGATACATTAACTTTACTATCAATCTAAATTTTTAGTTTATTTCTATCTTTTGAATTAACACTCCTCAAAAATTTCATATCGATATGTATTATGATGTAAAAGTCAAACATAAATATGTGAATGTATATAATCTTTTTGTACATAATGCATATAATGTTACGTTGATAACTATAATTGTAAATAAACTGTAAATAACAAACTCATCTAGTTGTTAGGAAATGTTCATTTTTACAAATGTTAGGGAAGAGCATACATAATTATCCGTGGCCGATTTATTTTTGTACTTGAGTCATCAGATCTAACGTCAATGAATGTTGAATGGCTGGGCAAGAACTCTTTCGTGCCTCCAAACTTAACGTTCGATTTCTCAATGAAATCTCCCACAGTCTAGTATAAGAATTGGAGAGTTTTCAAAAAATAAAGATACTTCCGAACTTGTCTTAAATTCTTTCAAATATAAGAATAATGTTCATAAGAACCTCGTAGTGCTTGAGTCATTGATGAAGATGCTTAAGCAGATGTCGAAAAACTCGCCAAAAAGCTCGCAAGCAGATGTCGAAAAGCTCGTCGAAAAACATTTCGGCTCTCCTTCTTTTTTATTTCGATCGATATTTTGTAAAATGTTCGATTGCGATGATTTTGAATTGATATATTTTTTAACATATATTATTTTAATTCGAAAATAATCCTTTGAAAATTATCTACATTTTAGAAAAAGTTTCATTGGATCGTTTTTTTATATAGTATGAGTCACAAGAGAAGAATATCTTTCGTAAGATGGAAAAAAGTAATTGTTAATATCTCCTTCAATCTATTTTATGTATAAATCTTACCGAATCTCCAATTTTGTAGTATTTTCCTGTTTTTTTTTAAATTTTGTTAATTGCTTCCTTAAACTACGTTTATTTTGCAGTGAAAAAATTCCATCTTGTTGAGATCTATCAGATTTAATTATACCGACATTCAAATTTTATAAAATGTATAATATGCTCGTGTATGCTCATGTAATTCTTTAGCACGCCTCAAAGTGTAAGGCATGCTACGAAATCCAATCAGTTGCATATAAAGTTGCAACCTATTACGTTATGTAAAACTTTATATAACTTTATGTCATTATACTGTCATTGAAATTTTTATAAAATACATAGTAGTTCTTCTCAAGAACAGTAAAATACGTTGGCAATGCTGAAAACATAAGAATTTTCTACGCCGTAATTTTTATACAATGCGGAGAATTCGTATAGATGTTTCAATGATTTCAACTTAGGGTTTTCAATTAAGATCCTTGATGTATCGGCGATGGTGCGGCTGCATACCATACTTTGTACATGGTAATATTTTAGTAACTGTTATAAGCGTAAATATTTCAAAAATTCTACCACAAGTATATATCGAGTCCGCACATCCGATGCAAATTTATCAATTTTTTGTTCGAAACATATAAGCGTGTTATTGATAGATATATACAGAGTATTTAAAAAGTAACGTAATACCTAAATATTTTCCAGCTTACAGAATGTTAAGTAAGACTGGTTCACAAGATGAATGATGACATTTTCGATTGCCATGTTCAATTTTGTGAAAATATGATGGTAAGCATCAAGATGACAATCTTAACCTTCCATTAAATATAGCTTTTACAGATGAAGCAACTTTTCAACTTGACAGAAGTTCAAATAAATATAATTGCAGACATTGGACAGAGGAAAATCTTCTCTGGTTGCGAAAGGATTAATCACAATATCCACAGAAATTAAATATTTAGGCCGGCATATTTAACAATAGGTTTATAAGACTATTTTTTCTTAATGGCAACATAATTGTTTAAAACTATAAAGTTATGCTTGAACATCAAATAGTTTCTGCAATTATAAAAACCACCGGAGAAAACTTTCAAGATACCTGGTTTCAGCAAGACGGTTCTCCAGCTTAAAGTGGACGCGACATTCGTGATTATTTACATATGGTATTCGTTAATCGATAGATAAGACTGAGGATGCAATCGAATGGCCAGCTAGATCACTCGATACACCTCTAGAATATTTCTATTAGAGTTATTTAAAGGATCGGATGTACAAAATGAAATCAATAAAATTTAGATGATTTGCGGCAAAAGATTATAGACGAATCAGCTCTTATTACTATTAAAATGATCCAAAATACTATTAATGCTTTTTATCACCTATTAGCTTACTGTCAATAAGTGAATGAAGAATAATTCGAGTACTTAAAATAAGACATTATATTGTTTAAAAAATCCAATATGAGAGGCAAGGGACTCACATGAATCAAGCACTCCGAAGGGAACAGATTTTACTACGTCCACATCTTTGTTGCTGAGTAACGATGCATCCAAACAAATTGATCTTGACACCAACCTTAAGGACAGTGTCCAGGTCACCATTGGTTTCGTTATAGAAAGTTACTAAAGAAACGATTTCTTTCAGAATGATAAAAACTTTACAGTTTCAGATCGCCATTAAGTTTAAATTTAAAAAACTTGATATATGACCTGAGTACATTTTTGGAAATAAAATTTTCAGCTCTTTCGATTGCCGTTGTCAAAAAAAGGAGTCCCATTTGAAAAAAATTAACTTTGGAAAGACCTACAAGATCAAACTCAAGGTCAAACCGTGGTTACCATTGGATTCCTCGTTGAATATTCCTGCAAAAATGATATTCAGTATTAATAACAATATTTTTAGTTAGACAATATTTGGGTGTTTCGTTACTTTTTGGACACCCTCCATATTAGACCACCCGCTCTGTAAACCGAGTTGATGCTTAAACAAAAGCGAGAGAGTAATGTAATGAGGCGTTCTATCTCTCATTAGTATGAATGAGTGGGGAGAAAAGGACAGTAGGGGAGTAGCACCAGCAGCCTGCGCTATACAATTATACTATCACTGTTAGTGACCAACTTCCTCCTTACTCATTACGCGAGAGATAGTTTGCATTGGAAGCTATTTCTGTCCTTCATTTTGGACTTGCGCTCGGTCTAATATATAAGTCTATTGTGTTAATCAAATTAACGATATCATTTATTATGAGTTTGTTTACTGACATCGAGTCGGTTGTACTGAGTTCTACTATCATTATGGGTCAATCGACAGCACGTCGTATGTTCCCTGCAAACTTTCAACTATAGTCTAAACCTCATAGGAGTAGAGGGAGGTAGAACGAAACTCCGTTCGAAATATAATCATTTTTTACAGTACGGTAAATTTTGATGATACGCGAATGCATGCACATCATCTTTATTCCAACGGATACAATTTCATAAGTTTATAGTTCATTTTTAGTCAAATACTAAAGTTCTTTCGAATTTAAATTTCTTTTCAATATTCAAAACAGTAACACACAGGATGGATATGAAATTAGTAATAGGTATGAACTTTTTAAATTGTAGACTCAATCAAATACACTATTTAGTACAAAAAAAAGAAGCAAATCCCCTTCGAATAAGACAAAATATGTACTTACAAAGAATATAATTTCATTTTATAAAAAAGTTTACTTACAATTATATATTGAATGTTGGATTATCTTTGTTTATAATCATTGTTGTAGAATTTGAAGTAAAAAATTATTACTACAAATAAAAGCAAAAATTAAAAAGAAAACATTCAAAATAAAAATAAGAGTAATCAATATATGAAGTTAGAAAAGGACAACCTGACTGCTCCCATTACCTACGCTGAATAACATATCTTATTCATTTTTAGTTCAAGACGATATATTTCATATATAGATATATTTAATAGATATTTTTCTTATATTTTTACGTTGCACGTTTTATATTTCTTTCTTTTCTTTTTGATTCCACAACTTTAGTTTCCAACTATGAGTCGAACGAAGAATCACTTAAGACAGCAATACGTCAGAATATTATAAAAATAATATAGCCAAACCTTCTTTCCTTCCTGAATAAATAACTGATTTATCTATATCACAGTCATGGAAGCCAGAAGGCTGACAGTCTTCTAACTAAAGCGGTGAATTGAAGCATAGTTGAACTTCAAATATATATTGTTCATGATCGTCCTAAAATGAAAAAGAAGATCAGCATACTTAATTACAAACTTTAGAAATGATATTCGTTTATTCTACTACACCTGAGCCGGTAAACTGTTCACATATACTCTTTTAAATTTGTAAGACCAGCAACGCTAGTATTCAATGAATATTTATCGCCTGCATAGACTCTAGATTTACCAAGTACAACTGCTATATCGTGATGTGAACACGCGCGGAAAGCTTACATAAAGTAATGTGTTTCAGATTCTGAAACCATATTTATTGTACTCATTCTCCCAAAGTGATTCTGTTGATGCTGATAAAACAGGCCATTGTCTTTGGAATTCCTCCAGAATTGAGTTATTTACGTTCTCAGGATGATATGTCACCGCAAGTCCAATCGAATTTATGCATTCTGTAAGTAGTTGGCCATGTGAATCAACGGCTCACAGTCCTTGCAGATGAAAATTCTTAGAAAATATCCTCGAATTTTGACTCACATGGGCAAAATTTACACTTATAGGTGAACGTAGAACATATATTAATTGATTCTAATTTAACGATAAAACTGAAAATGATTTCCATCATACAGAATTATTGGAAACAATCTATAATTTAAAGCAGTAAATAGAATAAAATGAAACTATTGTCTCATTAACTATACATACCTATAAAATTGCCTGAAATATTACTAACTACATTAGATTTAAATGTTACTAATAATTTTAGTATTAATTAATTTTAATAAATAGAAAAAATTTTATGGAACTGTCATTTAAGATAGACAATTACAAATCATTTTGTGTTATTTGAAAAAAATAGGCTAATGCAAATGTTGGTCCTCTAAATCTGTATCTTATATATCTTATATAATTGTCTAATTACTGCATAGCTAAATATAATACAGATCAGAAATAAATAGCAATCGGAAACTTTTCATAGAATAAGAATTAAAAAATTTATTCTTCATAAAATTAAATAATAATTGTTGACAAATTGTAGTCATCTATCTGTGTATTAATCTAGTTATGGGAAACTATGTCTCATGCAGATTTCATTGGCGAAAATGTGGTATCGTACATTTAAAATAAAAAATTAATATGAAAGTATTAAACCTAATTACTTCTGTGATCAACACTTGGTCAATACTGAAGTGGACAGTAATTAATTGGAAATTGATTGTATAATATTGTTACTACATACGATAGAATAGTTTAGTAGTTTACCTTGCACCTAATCCAGAGAACGATACAATAACGTATTTTAACATTTTTTAATTATATGGTCGAATATTCAATACATTTTACTTTGAAGATTGATTTTAAAGTGTTAGAATTTGTATAATTATTCTTCAAAGGTTCTGATAAATTGAATCCTGACTTTTATCTTGGAAGATGTTGTTCATTCTAAAAAATTAAAAGGTTAATATATATAGATACTTATTATATATTCTTATTGAAATCTATTATAAAATATAAATGGAATTCATAGAATATGTATACATTCTTATTTTAAAATAATAGATATTCACGTATATGATGAATGATATTTCTAAAAGATTAATTAAATCCTGAAATGCATTAAGTTGTTTTTTCGTATATAACATTAAAGAATTAAATGCAATATCCATTCTAATTTGTTAAGTTTTTCAAAATTTTAAAAACATAGAGCATTTCATATGAAATTTAAGAAAGATTAGAAATGGTTTCACCAAATGAATAATCAACTTTAACACCATTGTTGATGTATATTTTTTAACACTTAAGGTGTGACGGGTGCACGGCAAAACTGGACTTTATATTAAACAATAGCGCAGTTGGTTTTTTATTAGAAAGCTTTCACAATTTTCTTTGTATCATTACTATATTATTTTTAAAAAAATACGAATAAAAACTAGAATATCAAAGATGAGCTGTACATTTGAAAAATGCAAAACACTACACCTTATTAAGTTCTCTTCTCAATCGCTGTAATGTTTTGATAAAATTAATCGAACGGCATGTTAAAGAGAATTTTTCTAAAGTTTTATTTATAATTCCTGACTATAATATTTTAAAAACGTTTCCATTTATACATCGTTTAGTGAATTTGCTTAGAAATTGTAAAACTGCGAAAATCCATGTAAAATATTTCGCAGAACTGCAAATTCATGCAAATTTTCAATAATGTTAAAAATACGTTCTTTACCAAAACTTACTTTTGCCTTCTATTTATCATGTGTAGCAAAGATGTAGATGTAGAGCACGTAGCTGCATAAATTAAAGTTTCGATGCGTTATACGATGCCAATGTGTTTATTGCTTAATTACATTTTTATTTACAATGACTACTATTTCATATGGGCTGATTATGATTTACAATGATCAATAAGGATTGATATTAGTATAAGTTAACAACTATTTAAATAGGTACTGGACAATCAAAAAAAATTCCAATCACGGCTCTATCAGTAAACAAGCCTTATTTGTAGAAGGGTTTTTGAAGAATCTCGATAACTACTTCAAATAATTTGTCGAGTTTCTTTGATCCATGAGTCCAGTCCTCAATATTGCAAATTAGCCTATGCTATCCCAATATTTAATTGTGAAGATAGATCATTAAATCAACTATACACCGATCTCTATTTTCAATGTACTTGCTAAATTCTTGATAAGATCTTATGCATCAACTTGTATGATCATCTAGTTCATATAATATTATGTTTTTAGCATATTAATACGATTTCCAAACCATATGGTATTCTACAAGGATGTTACATGTCCCTATCATAAATTTATAAGTTAATGATTTACTACACTTCATCACCAAACCAAACTTCCTTCTATACCAGATGATGTCAAAATTGTTATCTTAATAAAGCAATCTATTAGTGTACTTAATAAATATAAGAATGAAGAGTTCTACTTACTTTAAGGAGAATGTGTGTTCGGGTTTGCAGAAATAAGAGACGGAAATGTAATTTACACTTATGAATGTTTATAGTTTATTTATTTTATTCGTAACAACAAAGGGCATAAAAAACCTCCACTCAGTGAGTGGAGGAAAAAGCCGTGAAATAATATGAATTTAATGTAATTGAATTTACTGTTATAGTGCGCACTAGAATTATAGTTATTAGTGTTATCTACACATACGTAACACTACGAACGGAGCGCAAAGGTACATAAACTATCCGCTCAAATACACGCAATGTTTCTTAACTTAACATAACGTATAACTTACTCTAATTGTTTGCGGAGTACTCCTAGGTGCGCGCAAAACGAACGTTAGCGAGGGCGTATACACGCGTAGCATCTGAGGTTCCAAAGGGGAAGAAATGCTTCGCAATAACCTCCTGCTCCGCGCTGCGGCCCCGACGTCTCAGGAATGGTTACACTCCTCACCGCAGCGGCGGCCACCGGGCATAAATGCCGCAGAGCGCACTTCTCAGGGATCCGCGTTTATCGGATCCTCCACAAGGGCCAGGTCCCTTGTCCCGCGGATGCGCCAAGCTTACACTCTACGCACACACACACACACGCAAGACACACTCAATATAACGCAATCCAAACAAGCACGCGAACACAAAGTTTAATCTAAACAGAATGCACAGAACCGACTCGAAATCGAAGTGAACACTACAGCAGTCGAAGACAAAGTACCCACGCATCTACCCGTTCGATGCGTGGAAGAGGACCGAGCCTCTACCTAACTGTCCGAAACACCAACCGAGCCTCCAGCTGCCGTGGTCAGTTTATTGCTTCCTCCTTCAATCGGAGCAATATGGCAGAGGACCGTCACGTGCCAATCACGTGCGTAAGGTACCTACAGGCCCTGGAGGGTTGTAAACGGAGAGAGAGAGAAAGAGAGAGAGAGAGAGAGAGAGAGAGAGAGAGAGAGAGAGAGAGAGAGAGAGAGAGAGATACCGACAGACGGAGGGATAAAGATGCAGTCTAGTCTTGAAGAGCGCGCGCGGAAGAAAGAGCACGTGCGAGAGAGAAAGTCGGGGAGGGGCGGCGGGCACGCTTGCTCCGTCACTGATCCAAACCTCGACTCCGTGTGCACTGTAAGAGCGTTGTCCCCGAACAATTAGTATGTCCAACTTACAGAGAGATTTACGTATTATATGGTTACGTCATGGGATGATGGACTGAAACTCAAAATATCAAAATGTAATGTAAACCGTTTCTGTAGTAAGAATATAATTGTTACTTTCAGTACATAATAAATTCATTGTCAATTAAAATGATTAAGTTTCTTTAACATATTAGCGTCACTGTATATAAAAAATTCAATCCTCCATAGTATTTTTCAAACCGTTAATATTATGAGTTACGTTAGGGAAGTCAACCAGGATGTGAATTCCTTTGAGAGTATTTATTACGGTTTTGTACAGTTCTAACTGTTGATGTATATGATTAAGATGCTTCTTTTACAGATTCCTTTTATTGGATGATATAGATGTAATCAATAAAGGGCTTGGTTTTTTAAAATTTTATAACTATATTGTCATATTTTTTAATCAAATCAAACAAGTTGGTCGGTGGCTGAGTACAGGAATCATTTTTTTGGCCAAATATTGAGTGTTAGTTCCGTGGTATGTGCTGGTGCATTATCGTGAAAGAGGAACGAAACGTGCGCAAACCTTCTTTTTCTGAAGTCATTCGATATAATACGATGCATGGTGGACTCGGTTTTCCAGGAAGTGCTTTAATTAATCTGCAACTAGACTTACGATTATCCTTTAACGCTAATGCTACTTTGTCGATGTTATTGTCACTTTTTGTGACGCCTTTTATCATCTTCAACCAACTTTCTACCTGCTGCAAAGAGGGTTTACAACTGAAAAATAGTAGCTACGAGACATAACACCTTCACCATAAGCCACTTTTATTAGTTCCTTCGTGCTCGTTGCAACTTTAAAGAAATTTTTTTTGCAGCAAAATTTTCAAATTTTTTAAAGCAAAATTTTTTTATTTATCTTAAGCAATGATTGCAATCACTTTTATACTCCCACGTAAATTGCTATTGAACTGATATACGTAACCCGATAAAGTTGAGACCTTGTATAGAGATAGAGTAGAGGAAGGTTGTAGTAACTAATTGCCAACGTTTCATGAAGATGGCGCAAGTAGTATGGGTTTTATACCCGCAGTCGTACAATTTTTGGGTCACACTGTGTATGTAAATTGAATGATAAGTTCTTTCTTATATCTATCTTTATTATATCGAGGTGTTACCGTCATCTTGTATAGAAGAATATTCTTTTTTATTTAATAAGCTAAGTCAATAGGTGCACAACTAGTACAATATATTTTGTGGAAATAACAATAAATTTTGTCTCGTTTGTTAAGTAACCCGTAGTTTACATAATCTGAGCAGCAATTTGATTTACATCCTTACAATCAAATATCAAATATCTATATATGAGATGTAATAAATGCGTTAAGTGTCTTATATTACGCTGTATTTGTATTATTTGTTTAATATAGAAGATTCCGAAGCAATGTTGTTTATAAAACTATTCGATACTAATAGCACATAAAAGAAATAATTTATTATACTCTTACACCATGTCATTCAAAGCAAGTGGAAAGTATTAGTAACTATATTTTACGTTAATTTAACAATTAGAATATCACAACACACACACACGCGCGCGCGCCCATGCACCCACCTACACACACACATACCCATATACGCATTTAAAAATCTGATGGTATATGTAGACTATTCGGTGTATGTCCAGGTGACGAATAGGGGAAGCTTGCGCGGATATCCGCAAACCAGAAAGTAGGGGAACAAATTCCGAATAATATGAAAAGTATGTATAACACAAAAATACCTCAAGTGGGAACCTTTTTAAAAGTGTTTAGTAATTATTTTAAGGAAGGTATTTTTCAGACTGAGTAGACGATAGATCGGTGAGCTCTTTTTACGACGACTAAGGAACCCTCAGAAGATCCATTTTTGTCATAGCGGCTTGATTTGCTTGCTATGGTTGGAAAACTACTAAAGATGATTATAAGGGCCGCAATAGAAACAGTAATACAGGAGGCAGGTGGCTTGGATACAGCTAGGCTTAAATACAAACAAAAGGTCATAGAACTACAAGAGTGGGTACACAGGAACTATACAAGATTGGCAACGAAGATGGACTCTGGACCATTAGAGTACAATAGAGTCTCTGGAAGAACGACTATGGTCGAGTAAACTAGTATGTATCCTTTGCTCTTCCAAACAGTGCTGGCATAGAATGGCTCTTTACAATATTTTTTATACTTTTAAAATAGCTGGGCCAGTAGTAATACTTGGCTACTTCAGCGAATATTATTTTTCGTTTTAGATGACCTGCAGTAGCGCGGTCATGACACTCTCTCACGCTAAGTTTTTTTTTTTAAGTACGGCGAACTTCTAGGTGTCTGCATCGCCAATAACTGCCTGAATCGCTTCATTAATGCCATAACAGTAATGCCAATTATCCACTCCAGCTATCAACAACACTCTATCTTCCATTTTGGATAGTCGTTGGCTCTTCTGGACCTTATCTAACCAATCTCAATACCACTGATCTTGAGTTGTTTCTGTCCAAGTCACAGCAGCGCGACCTGGCTCTTCCCTTTCATTCATCCGGGGCAATATATCTGACATATAATTTAAGGTAGCCTTACGCTGCCCTACCTCGAAATCCTACCGCTGCAACTTAAGAGCTTATCAGGCGAAGCATTGTTTGGGTGTCGTACGGATCCACCTTAAACTGGAATGATTCTTTACGACTGGAATATGGTATCCCTCAATATAAGTATGGAATTCATCCACGGTCCACACAACAATTAGACTCTCTCTCTCTCTTTCTTCGTGACTGAATAATTTCTGTCAGCTTGAGATAATTCTCTACTCAAAAAACCATGTGTTACTCATAGACATATATATTAAATCGTACGCTCTATGAAATGAGATGATGCTTAAATAAGAGTGAGGAGAAATACTGTCTCTCTTTCTTATAGGGTAGCGAGTCGTAAGAAAAATACAGGAGAACAACAACAGCAGTCAACGCTATGTTATTCTATTACTACTTCTTCCCTATTTTTCCGCGGCACGTGAGAGATAGCTTAATCCGAAAGCTACGTCTGCCCTTCAGCATGGACTTCATTGTATTAATTTAAGCGCTTGGTCTACTATATGGATCTATAGTGTTATTCAAATTCACGATATCATTGGAAGTTTATTTAAAATAAGTTTATCGATTATCATGAACTCCATTATTATTTCGAGAAATCAATAGCACTTTATAATTTTCCTTCTAACCTCCAACTATAGTCTAAATCTGATAGGAGTAGGAAGAAACTCCGCTCTAAGAAAAATAAACATTTTCTGTGGCATGCTAAATTTTGACAACATACGATGTACACAGTATGAAAGTTCTTTCCATTTTAAATTTCTTATCACTTTTCAAAACAATGGTACAAAGGATAGATATAAAATTAGGAATAGATTCGAACTCTTCAAATTATAGTCTCAATAAAATATTTAGTATAAAGTTTTAGCTGTAACTTCTACAGTATTTAATTCAAAAAGAAAAAATAGCCATTCGACTTGGAAAAAATATGGAATCTTTTTTTTTTTTATTTTAAGTATATTCCTCATATTATGGAAAGAATTTTGGTTGCAATACACTCTCCTCGTTAGTAAAGGATTAAAGATAGAAAATAAAGTAAATAGTAAGAAATGAAAGATGGTTGCTCTGTTCAGGATGTACGAACCAAGCATTCGGCTACGAACGATATCATAGTGCATTCGTAGGTTTGGTACATCGATGACTGACCGCTTGGTAACTACAATTTTATTCATGAAGTTATTTATATCATCTTTGAAAATTTTCCGCTATCATTTCTTATTAATTTAGAAATTAAGGAAATATGTGTAGACGGTAATTAAATCATTATTATTCTAGCAGAAAATAAAGACTTTACATTATTAAAATTTATAAGTTGAAGAATTATTTCGAAAATCTGATAATTAATGATATGGTTCTATACGTAAATATCAGAAAAAGACGAAGGCGAAAACATCGTATACTGAACATTGATTTATTTAAAAATTACAATTGTATTTATATCGACTGTTGTAAATTAAATCAACAAAGATTTTTATCGGTCTCACACTTTTTACCAAATAATTTAATTGATTTTAATTTTTAATTTCTAATGAACTTAGAAAGGAGCAACTTAAGTATCCCCAACACCTAAATTTTATACCTTATCTTTGTGATTCCTTATCCTAGACAATATATTTAATATATAGATACATTTAATAAATATTTTTAATCTATTTTTAAGTTGCATATTTTTTTCTTTCTATTCTTTTTGGTTCCACAACTTTACTTTCCAATCAAGAGTTTTGTTTGACGAAGAACCGCTCGGGACAGCATCAGAATATAAAAAAAATATACCCAAACCTTCTTTCCATCCCGGATAAATAATTGCTTTATTTACATCACAGTCATGTGAACCAGAGAGGTGACAGTCTTCTAAATAAAGTGTTGAATTGAAACACAACTGAACTTCAAATATATATTGTTCATAATTGTTCTAAAATGAAAAAGAGGATTAAAATTCTAATTTACAAAATTTAGAAATTATATATATTTATTTTATTATACCTGAGCCGGTAAACACCTCACGTATACTTTTTTTTTTAAAAAACGTGTAAGACCAGCAACGATAGTATTTAATGAATATTTATCGCCTGCATAGATTTTAGATTTACCGAGTATAACTGCTATATCGTGATATGACCACGCGCGGAAAGCTTGCATAAAGTAATCTGTTTCAGATTCTGAAACGCAGGATCCATATTTATTGTACTCATTCTCCCAAAGTGATTCTGTTGATGCTGATAAAACAGGCCATTTTCTTTTCAACTGCTCCAACATTATGTTATTTATTTTCTCAGGATGATATGTCACCGCATTTCCAGTCGAATTTACGCATTCTGTAAGTACTTGGCCATGTGAATCTACGGCCCACAGTCCTTGTAGGTGAAAATTCTGAGACAATATTTTCGGGTTTTGATGCAGATGAGTTAAAAATTCTGGATTATCGATGTCTACATATTGTGGTGCAAAATATGCACTTATAGGTGAACGTAGAGCACATATTAATTGACTATAAGTACCGACAAGACTGAAAATGATTGTAGTGATAAAGAATTATTGCTAAATAATCTACCATGTAACGCAGTAAATAAAATTTATTATAAAGTATAAAATAAGACAAGTATGGTGTAATGGACTTTCTAATAATTAAAAACTGTTCTCTATAATGTATGGAATTAACATAAATGATCATTTTTTCTAATTACATTTTACAATCACGCATAATTGTTCTTCATTCTTAAAAAAATAGTTATAGCCTGAGACTATAATAAAATGACATTTCAGAATTATTAGAAGACGAGCTTAATTTCCGACCTTCACGTTTAGATGGCGATATAAGTAATACGAAAAGTCAGATATGTCGGATCTAGTACTTATGTTTTAGTTTTGGCATTTAACAATAAAATTTACTTCACAGGTACGATCCTAAGTCCGTTTTTTGACATATCCTATTGCACTATTTTGATTTGCAAAATAGTGTAGCAAAACCTTATCGATTGCTTCAAGAATGTAATGTCGAACAAGCTCAATCGCTTACAACATGTAAAGAGTGGTTTCAGTGTTTAAGAAGTGGAGATATTCATGTTATTGACAAAGAATGTTCTGGACAACTGAAATAGTTTGGAGATAGTGAATTACAAGCATTATTGGATGAAAACTCAGCTCAAGCCCAGAAAAAACTCGCTAATAAGTTAGAAGTCAGTAAAGTTTATAGTATATTATAAACTAGAAATAGATTTTGAACAATACTATTTTAATTTGATATTCTCATCTACAAACTCTATTTTTAAAAATGATGTAATTTTTAGATCAGAAGTTATCGAATATTTTCAAAATATGAAAGTTATGCGGCGCGATTCACAGTGTGCTTCCGATTCCCACACTAGTAGACAAATTAATTTTACAAGTGATTCGTTTAGCCAATTAAACAATTTTATAGATATTTAGTCTTTAGAGTATCGTCTTTGTTATTCATTCGATTATTTCAAAAATCTATTTTATAAAAATGTTGTACTGTTGTTACATCAACAGTTCTTAAATATGTGAGAATGGAGTACGCTGAGCGTGCGTTAAAATTTCTCAGATGCTCGTATATATTTTCCAATTTTAATATTTGTTACATTATATGACGGCTTGAATATGTTTGCTGAGTCGGTTTATGAGTATGCTGATTAAATGGCTTTTTTAATTCTCAAAATTGGTTGAGCCTATCACTTGCAATAGCAGCAAAGTTGATTTTATTATTACTGGGAGACTCAGCATATATTTTATACGAATTTTCTATACATTTTATACGAATTATTTATATTATTTTCATATTAAATAATATTTATGGATTATATGAAACAAATCAAATAAATGAAAGAACTATAAGTTTTAGAAGTTAATGCATAAACCCAGCTTAGAATTTCCTCTCAAATTCAAATATTGTGTTTCAAGTAAATTGTGCAGTATTCTCCTACCTAACGATTAGGATCCTAACCATAAGAGAAATCCATTCACCTTTAACTTATACGATTGATTAAGTATGTCCTGAAGATTCAATGATGAGTTATATTAGTTGATGCTTTCAATTTGATATATATTTAGTAAATTTAGTTTATTTTGGTTACGATTGAAAGAAGCGAATATTTACAAAAACAGGAAATTATCACGAATTTATTTTTCTTAAAGACTTCATCTTCAATTATATGATAACACCGGGATGAGAGACAATATCCATACCTGTTAGTTTATTTTACAACAGTCGACATAAGTACAGTATTAAATATGAAATAAATACGAAGCGCACTGTGGAACTCGTCCTGAGATAGATGCAAGTCGTATTCTATCTATCGAACATGAAACTCCCCATAAAAGGCTTCCCTACACACGTGGACATCGTATTCGATCGTCTGAACAGAATACTCCTCATAGAAGTTGTCTAGAGACACCTGGAGATCCTATTCTACTATCTGAACATGAAACTCCGCATGGAAGTCAACCTGAAATATCTGGACAACTGTTTCTATTGTTTGAACAGAAAACTCCCTGTGGATATCGTCCCGAGACACCTGGACATCGATTTCTTGGGTCCAAACACGAAATTATAATTTGTTCCTGAAGAAGCCGAGTGTATTACATATCAATATATATATTCATGTATGGACCCAAGAAATCTATTTATATATATAGCCAAGAAATTATATATATATATCAAACGTGCATTCGTGGCGCTACCAGGCCGCTTGATTTCGTTATTTACTACCGGAAATTACACAAATTTAGTGCGTATTCATCGAATGGATAAAATTAAATAAATAGAAAACAGATGGAAAAGGAGTCTATACAATTCACTGCAGAATAACTCTAATATACTAAAAGATTTACATATAACTTGTTTTGAAACATAGAATAACGGAATAGCTTTCTATTAAACAAAACTAGAATTAATATAAAGATTTAATATTAACTCAATAATTATTTGAAAATCTCGTCAACAAATATCAAAGAATATTTAGCACAGTCGTCCAAAGGCTGTAGTACCCATACTTGCCTTTTGAGTCTTGATGAAATAAAGTATTATCTTATTAACTATACATACGTATATAATTGAGGCCTACGATGGCTCGATCGCTAGAGCGAAGGACTAGTAACTTGGCGATCCAAGTTCAAATCCCGGTCTCGGCCGATTGATACAGGCACCTCTGTATTTACATGTTATTTACATGTGCTTTGTTTACAAACACATCGTAGACCTCCGTCGCTGATTAGCACCGATAATTGGAAGCATAAATAGAGCGACGTTAAATAACATAAAAAAAATACGTATATAATTGCCTGAAATATTTTAGTATTCATCCATTCTAATAAATAGAAACAATTTTATGGAACTGTCATTCAAGATGGACAAGTACGTACAATTCATTTTGTGTTTGTTTATTTGAAAAAATTTGCTAATTGTTGTTTATTTGAAAAAAATATGATAATGCAAATGTTGGTCCTATAAATTTGTATCTTATATATTTATATAATTGTCGAATTAGTTAATAGCTAAAAATAATATAGATAAGAAATAAATAGCAATCGCAAACTTTTAATAGAATAAGAATTAAAAAAATTATTCTTCATAAATAATAATTATAATTGTTGACAAATTGTAGTCATCTATCTGTGTATTATTGTAGTTATGGGAAACAGTGTCTCATGCATATTTCATTGGCGAACATATGGTGTCGTATATTTAAAATAAAAAGTTAATATGAAAGTATTTAACCTAATTACTTCTGTGATTGACACTTGGTCAATACTGAAGTGGACAGTAATGAATTGGAAATTGATTGCATAATATTTTTACTAAATACGATAAAATAGTTTCGTAGTTTACCTTGCATCCAATCCAGAGAACAATACAATAGAGAATACAATAACGTATTTTAACATTTTTTAATTATATGGTCGGATATTCAATAAATTTTACATTGAAAATTGATATTAAAGTGTTATAATTTGTGTAATTATTCCTCAAAGTTTCTGATAAATAGAATCCTGACTTTTATCTTGGATGATGTTATTCATTCTCAAAAATTAAAAGGTTAATATATATAGATACTTATTATATATTCTTATTGAAATCTATTATAAAATATAAAAGGAATTCACATAATATGTATACATTCTTATTTTAAAATAATAGATATTCACGTATACGATGAATGATATTTATAAATGATTAATTAAATACTGAAATCCATTAACATACTTAAGAACACTTATTAAAGAATTAAATGCAATATCCATTCCAATTTGTTAAATTGTTCTAAAATTTTAAAAACATATTAGAGCATTTCATATGAAATTTAAAAAATATTTTTATTATAAATTGTTTTACCAAATTAATAATCAACTTTAACACCAGTCTTGATGTATATTTTTTAACACTTAAGGTGTGACGGGTGCACGGCAAAACTGGACTTTATATTAAATAATAGCGCAGTTGGTTTTTTATTAGAAAGCTTTGACAATTTTCTTTGTATCATTACTATGTTAGTTAAGAAAAACATGAAAAAAACCAGAATATCAAAGATGAGCTGTATATTTGAAAAATGCAAAACGCCACACTTTATAGAGTTTTCTTCTCAATCGCTGTAATGTTTTGACAAAATTAATTTAATCTGATTGATCTCAGTAGACGATAGATCGGTTAGCTCTTTTTACGAAGAGAAAGAAACTCTCTAAAGATCCACCTTCGTCATGGCGGCTTGGCTTGCTTTCTATGGTTGGAAAACTACTGAAGATGATTCTAAAGGCCAGAATAGAAACGGTGATAGATACGGCAGGTGGCTTGGATATACCTAGGCTAGGAATCGTTTGTGCTGTTTCTGTCGAATATTGTGTTTTCTATCTATTGAATGATAGAGAAAACAATATTCTAGTGGGATTAAGGGTAGTGTAACTACAAGAGTGGGTCTACTGGGACCATAAAAGATCGACAACAAAGATGAAATGTAGTTAAGGATGATAGGTGGACATACGGTATTATCCGAAATGTGATGGAGAGATTTCACTGGAACATAATTTCCGGTGGAAATTACACCAAAACCAATGTGGGAGTTACGGGTAACTGCTCTACGGTGGCAATTATAGGCATCAAAGTTGAATCAGCCTTCCTTGCTCGTCGTAATAACTGACTGCCTCTGATTTCTGCCACGGCTGGTATCAGCTCTTCACTCTGCTTGATAGCCTGGACGTCGGTGTTTTTCCCACAGATGTCGGATTAGACTTCTTCTGTATCGAATCAACCGAAGTCGATTGAGATCCTAGCTCCTGCAAGTTTCTCTATGTATTCTCTATGTAACTCAAGTTTCGAATACTCAGACTTAGTGCTTATTGTAAAGGAGTAACTGAACAGATACTGCATCCCGATTGCCAAAGGAATATTAAATAATTTTTTTCCTCTTTTGGTATTATATATATAATAGTAAATATTATTTATTGAAAAAACAAATATAATAAATTGTAATAGTATCTGCATAGAGAAATTGTTGAATTACAATTATATCGAACCGCAATGTGTAATGTGTATTGCAAGGCTAATGGACGCGTGTTCTCTATGCGCGTTAGAATTCGAGAGACTATTTATAGTTCAGGCGAATTAGGTAGAAAATAGCCGACGTACCAACATTTTCTCCAATGTGTATTTTTTTTCATGAAATTATAGCTGAGAATGTATAGAATAAGACTCTAAATTATCGGGTTCGAAACCCATCGGCTACGTGTTTATTTATTGCATAATAGCAAAAAAATGCTCTTTTTTTACTTTTTCTTCAATAGTTTAAATAATATTGTTCTAATCGAAAAAAGGTTCGTATAATAGTTGTGCAGGAGATAATTCTGAATAAAAGTACATACATTTAAAATTTAAAAAGTCAATTTTTCTATTTTTTAAATAAACAATAAAAATGGAAAAATTTTCGATATTCAAAGAGCTATAAAATTTGTTTAAACAATTGAAATTTAATAACAATGGCGCAAATAGATGTTTTTTATCTACTTATAATTTGTTTCAAATTGCAAAGTGTACGTTCAATATCGCGACCAGTTGCAAAATTATTTATATTGCAACTTAACCATTGCGAAGTTCGCCAATGGCTGGGAATTTTTTCATGCAGTAAAATGCAATCATTAGAGAATATGAATAATAATTAAAGCTGAAAAGGCCAGATTTTTAAACTAAATATTTATATTATTTAAAGTGAAAAACGCCGTTGCTAGGGATGATATATCGTAAGTTTTTAACGCTAAATTTTGAAATAAAATACATTTTATTACGATTAAAAAAAGAAAAATTTTGAGCCGTCGCACATTTTCATACCACCAATAGAAGTTGAGAAAATTTTTGTTTAAACTATTGTTTATTACCTAACATTTAATTAACGTTTTAACTTGAAATTGGGCAAGGTGCAACTATAAACAGTTAATCAATCTTTACATTTATTAATACATTCTAAATTATTAGTAATTATGTTAAAATGTAACATTTATAAAAAGTTTTTACGCGTGTCATCAGCGACGGCTGGCGGCGGCTTATCGCTCCTCGCGTCGACATCGCGACGCCGCCTACTGAGCATGCGCACATTCGCGGACTATGTCACAAACAGCTCCAGCTACGTCGCTCTCGATCTTAGTTGTAAAATAGAATATCTTTACCATAAAAGCCGCTATTTCGATGATTTTTTTTAATTTAACTTTATTTTTTCTAACCTTCATAGTGCTCTTGGTTCTAATACGGTAATTCTAGTATATCCAATGTATAATAACATAAATTAATTCTTTTAAACTTCGTGTTGATTTATTTAACAATTTCGAATTACTTTTACTTCATTTTTTGTCTTTATATTATAATATTAACGTAATTCAATATTAGCTTTGCTCTTTTCTGATAACCAATTTTTAATATTGATGCATCTTTTCGCTGTTTTTTGTCTGTAATGCACTCAGCGCTCAAACTTATTATTCATAATAACTTAATTAACTTTGTTATCATTATACTTTACATTATACCTTCATCATATACTTAATTTTTTTAATTTATATGGCAATAAACTTTTATAAAATATGTCATATTTTTGCATATTCTCCCATTTATAGTTCTTAGCTCTACACTTATTCAGGATATATTTTCCATTCATACTCATACATAGATAATAATTTGGTATTAACTATGATATAAAAATAATAAAGAGAATAGTAAGGAACGAGAAATCGGTGTTCTGTTCGGGATGTCTAACATCGTTCAACCCGTGACGAACGAAAGCGTAATGCATTCTCCTAGTTCTGGTCCTTCGATGGCTAACCGTTTGGTAACTACAATTGTATTAATCGAGCTATTTATATAATCTTTGAACATTTTCTGCTATTATTTCTCATTAATTTAGAAACGAAAGAAAGGTGTTGTAGTCGCTCTCCTGAGCGAAATCGCGACCGGAGTTATGACGATAATAATGGTTTCAATATTTACAATATCTTTATTGAATAATAATAAAAGATGAATTTAAAAGGAATAAATCCTGGAATAATTGCCAAGTTAAACGCAAGTAAAATAGTGTCAGTTAGCAGGAAAAAACAAAGAAAAACAAGCAAGTTTTAGGAATGACGAATATATTTAAAAAATACTCTAGAGTTATCTCGAAGTGCACGACCTCGAGACAAAATCAAGACTGCCGCCAAGAGTCCGGTGTTTAGCGTAGATGGCTGTCGAGTAGCTCGAAACTTCCTCCTCCCCGAGTCCTTGTGATCTACGAATATCGGTATATTGAAAAATATATTTAACCAATAGGGCTTCGAGCTTTCTAAATTGCACATCCCTTTGCGAACCAAACATTTGTCGCGCAGCTGTTTTGTTGCGTCTCAGTCCAAACCCGCGTCGGCCGCGGCACGGGGGTCATAACCGCGCGGCCAAGGGCCCTCTTTCCTCCACGTGCGGACTCTATAGCCGTAGACAGTCCGTACATTAATTGCCTCTACTGTTCCCGCATTCGCCCAGATTTTCACCCGTGACGTAGGGAAAATCCCTCGAGGAAAAAACCTATGCCAGGAACAGCGATCATACAATCTAATAGAAATATATGTATATCTTATTTTAAACACCGTCGTCAACTAATAAACCTATAAACGCCCCTTTTTTTAATGACTCGGCACTTACGAAAAAGACCGCGCCACGCCACATTCGCTCTACGTCTTGTAGACAGCCATCGGGACAGTGCGTTTCGTGACCAGGCGTCCGCGAAGAGAATTCGTGGCTTTCCCTTCGCCCCGCGTCCAACTCCTATTATCAGCTGTAGCCAGCCGTTGGAGAGAAGAAAGTGCCAGAACAAACAAATATAAAACTGCGGCGACAACATCCTTTAAATATTACCCTCACAAACTGTGGCTACAATGTCCTTAATACATTGCACGCACAGGGTCTACGCATCCTTTTTTTTCCTTTATGCGCTGAAACGCATATCCGCCGAAGCATGCTCGTGGCCCGCAATCCTCTCATGGTTGCCAGGAACAGGTGTGTAGACGGTAATCAAATAAATATTAATCTTGCAGAAAATAAAGATTTTACATTATTAAAATTTATAAGTTGTAGTATTCTTTCGAAAATCTATATAAATTCATTCCCAATTACGTTAATGATAATTAATGATATGGCTACGTAAATATCAGAAAAAGATGAAGGCGAAAACATCGTATACTGAATATTGATTTATTTAAAAATTACAATTGTATTTATATCGACTGTTATAAATTCAATCAACAAATATTTTTATTAGTGTTACAATTTTTACCAAATAATTTAATTACATTTATATAATAATAGTCAAATTGTTTATTGCATGTTGAACATTTTATTTTTCTTTCTTTTCTTTTCAGTTCCACCGCTTTAGTTTCTCATTAGGAGATTTATTGAACGAAGAACCACTCGGGACGAAGTCAAAATATTATAAAAATAATATAGACAAACCTTCTTTCCTTCCCGGATAAATAATTGCTTTATTTACATCACAGTCATGGGAGCCAGAAGGGTGACAGTCTTCCAAGTAATGTTCTGAATTCAAACATAACTGAACTTCATATATATATTGTTCATGATCGTTCTAAAATGAAAAAGAAGATTAAAATTCTAATTTACAAATTTTAAAAATTATATACATTTATTTTATTATACCTGAGCCGGTAAACACTTCACGTATACTTTTTTTTTTAAAAATCGTGTAAGACCAGCAACGACAGTATTCAATGAATATTTATCGCCTGCATAGATTTTAGATTTACCGAGCGCAACTGCTATATCGTGATGTGAACACGCGCGGAAAGCTTGCATAAAGTAATGTGTTTCAGATTCTGAAACGCAGGATCCATATTTATTGTACTCATTCTCCCAAAGTGATTCTGTTGATGCTGATAAAACAGGCCATTTTATTTTCAACTCCTCCATCATTACGTCATCTATTTTCTCAGGATGATATGTAACCGCATATCCAGTCGAATTTACGCATTCCGTAAGTACTTGGCCGTGTGAATCTACGGCCCACAGTCCTTGTAGGTGAAAATTCTTAGCAAATATTCTTGAGTTATCGTACATATGAGATAAAAATGCTGGAGTATCGGAGTCTACATATTGTGGTGCAAAATATGCACCTACAGGTGAACGTAGAGCACATATTAATTGACTATAAGTGCCGACAAGACTGAAAATGATTGTAGTGATAAAGAATTATTGCGAAAGAATCTATAATTTAACGAATAAATAGAATGACATAAGAGCATTGTTTCGAAATACACTTACGTATATAAGTACCTGAAATTTTACTATAAATATTAGACTTAAATATTACTAATAATTTTAGTATTAATTAATCCTGATAAATAAGCAATTACAAGTCATTTTTTGCTTATTTATTTCATTAAATTAATAAATATTTTTATCGGTCTTACAGTCTTACATCAGAAAAATAAAAATCAAAATAAAATACAATTAATAATAAAATAAAAATAAAATAAAATTAATAATAAAATAATAATAATAATACAAATACAATAATAAGTAAAATAAAAATAATAAAAGTACTATTCTATGTTAGTAAAGGACAACCTGGCTGGCCCCAGCACCTTAAATTTAGAATGACCTTCTTGTCCGACGTTTCGAACCGGTATGGTTTATCCTCATGAACTCAACAGTTTAGTTCTAAACTATATTTAGTTCTAAACTAAACAGTTGAGTTCATGAGGATAAACCATACCGGTTCGAAACGTCGGACAAGAAGGTCATTTTCGTTTTATAAACAAAATTCGTATAACACACGAATAATGATAAATTGGGTTCGAGCTCATATAGGGCTTACTGGTACCGAAGAAGCAGATACGTGCACCAAAATTGCCACTTCGCAAAACCCAGAAATATTTAGAGTCCCATATACGGACTTAAAATCATACTATAAAAAATTAGAAATTAATTGTAATACGAGGCTAATTTAGCAATAAGGTAAAAGCAAAGGTGTTAAATACTTTCAAAGCTGTCATAATAGATCATCAAAACCGTGGTTTAAAAATAAACACTTAAACAGAGAGCTTATTGTTTCAATTTGTCGATGGCGAAGCGGGCATTTTAATTTAAACGAATACTTGTACAAAATAAATGTTGTAAATAATACCAAGTGCAACTGTTGATCTGAGATACAAGATCTAAATCACGTTATATGGCAGTGCTCATTGCACAATGATCATAGAACTAAATTATTTTCGGAATTAATCTCTATGAAACAGTACCCCCCATACGAAATAAACACTTACTTAGCGAAACCAAATATAACAGTACTAATCCGTGTCAAAAACTTCATGAACAAATGTAACATAATAATATGAATGTAAAACAATATATATGTTAGTTCTTAATCGTAATATTATCTATAATGCGAGTGTAGCTTAATAACCTTGTAAAAGAGTTGAAAGCTTAAATCAAAAAAAAAAAAAAAAAAAAATTCTGTGATTGATACTTCGCAATTACTCAAGTGAACAGTAATTAATTGAAAATTGGTTGCATAAAATTGTTATTAAACACGATAGAATAGTTTCATAGTTTACCTTGCATCCAATCCAGAGAACAATACAATAGAGAATACAATAACGTATTTTAACATTTTTTAATTATATGGTCGGATATTCAATAAATTTTACTTTCAAGATTGATATTAAAGTGTTATAATTTGTGTAATTATTCCTGAATGTTTCTGATCAATTGAATCCTAACTTTATATTGGATGATGTTATTAATTCCAAAAAATTAAACGGTTAATATATACATACTTATCATATATTTTTATTGAAATATATTATAAAACATAAAAACCATTCAGATAAATATGTATGAATTCTTATTTTTCAATAATATTTGTTCAGGTATAATATACTACGTAATCACGCGTAATTATACTAATTATAATATAAAATAAATAAAAGTAAAAAAGATTAATTATCCTTTATAAATATAATTCATCTTGTAGGTGAACAACTATTGTTTTAAAATAAGAACGCATACATATTATGTGAAGTCCTTTTATGTTTTATGATAGATTTCAATAAGAACATATGATAAATAAGTATATATTAACCTTGTAATTTTTTAGAATTAACAACATCATCCAATATAAAATTGAGAATTCAATTTATCAGAAACTAAATATTGAAATGCATTATTTAATTATGCATTAATAATTTATTAAAATTATTAAAATTATTAAAATTATTAAATTATTTATTATAATTAAAGTGATATCCATTCTAATTTGTTAAATTGTTCAAAAATTTTAAAAGCATATTAGAGCATTTTATATGAAATTTAAGAAATATTTTTATTATAAATTGTTTTACCAAATTAATAATCAACTTTAACACCAGTGTTGATGTATATTTTTTAACACTTGAGGTGTGACGGGTGGCCGGAAAAGTGCACTCTTTATTAAACAATAGTGCAGTTGGTTTGTTATTAGTAGGCATGACAATTTTATTTGTATCATTACTATATTAATTAACAAAAATATGAAAAAACCAGAATACCAAAGATGAGCTGTACATTTGATAAATGTAAAACACCACACCTTATTGAATTCTCTTCTCAATCGCTGTAATGTTATGAGAAAATTAATCAAACGGCATGTTAAGGAGAATTTTTATAAAATTTTATTTAGAATTTCTAGTTATAATATTTTAGAAACGTTTTCATTTACACATTGTTTAGTGAATTAGCTTAGAAATTGCGAAACTTCGAAAGTTCTTCTAAAATACTTCGTCAAACTGAAAATTCAAGCAAATTCTAAAAATTGTTGAAACTATGTTATATATCAAAACATACTTTTGTGTTCTAGTATCGTGTAGCGAAGATGTAGCTGCGAAACATGCAGCTACGTAAATTCAATATTCAATACGCAACGTCAATTTCTTTATTGTGTAATTCCATTCTGTATTTCACAATGACTCTACTATGTCATATGGGCTGATTCGCATTTCAATCATCAATAAGGATCGATATTAGTATAAGTTGGCCACTATTTCAAGCAGTACTGGATAATCAAAAAACAATACCAATCACGGCGCTAACAGTAGACCTGTCTTGTTTGTAGAAATGTTTTCGAAAAATCTCGATAACTACTTTAAATAATTTTTCAAGGTTCTTTGACCCATGAGTCTAGTCCTCAATGTTGCAAATTAGCCTATGCTATCCCAATATTTAAATGTGAAGATAGATCATTGAATCAACTATATACCGATCTCTATCTTAAATGTCACATAGGCCTATCATCAATGTATATATTAATGATTTATTACACTTCATCACCAAGTCAAACTCCCTTCTATATACAGATGATGTCAAAATTTTTAACTTAAAAAAATTAAAATCCAGCCCAAGTAAGCCTCTATTTTTACTATGCCGCTTTCTAACACATGCACACGCCTTGTAAATAATTGTCCAGCCATATCCGCCCTAGAAGAATTGACAAGGTTTTCTTTTTTCCGTGTACAGCTATCAATTTTATATCCTTATTTTGTAGCTCTTGCAGTCTGTTACCGTCCGTTATAACAGGCACACCCGAGCAGATAATATTTGCATGTAATACTTGAAAATTGCACCAATAATCAGCATCTAAATTATTAACCTGGATTAAGTATTTATTATTCATTGTGACACCCGATTTCTTACCGCCGAATAGTAAATGTTTCATCGCCTGTTTCGCTAAAGGTTGATAATTTAATCTCTGAGCAACCTCTTTAAAGATATACGAATTCTGCGATCCAGGATCAGTAACCACGCACACAGATAGCTCATTGTTATTATTACAAACTTTTACCTTCAAGGTTGGCATAAATGTTGTGGAAATCTCGGATTATAATACTCTACTTTCTGCTATGTAATCCGTATAGTTCTACTATTACATAATCTGTGTATCAATTTCATTTATCTCATTGTAATCAAGTATCTAGTAAATATATATATTTTGCTCTAATTTAACAATTGAAATATTACAATACACAAAGGTACGCGATGCACGCACACACAAAGACACAATTAAACATTTAGAAACTAGTGGCATGTCAAGAGTATCCGGAGCGTGTCCAAATGATGAAAAAGCTGACTCAGAGGCAAAGTGCGGTTGAGGCTTATCGTTTACTTTCGAAAACTTATGAGGCGGAATCTATTCGTGAATCGATGTACCACTAGTGGTTCAAACATTTCAAAACTGGTGATTTTGGAGTTGAAGACAAGGGCCGCTCCGTATAGCCAAAAAGTTTTGTAAACGAGGAACTAAACGCTTTGCTGGATGAGAATCCGTGTCAGATTCAAGAATAATTTGCTGCATAATTGGGCTTCATGCAATAAGCCGTTTCCCTGTGCCTAAAAGCATTAGAATTTATTCAAAAGGTTGGAAACTGGTTACCGTACGAATTGAAACTGAGAGACGTTGAACAGCGATTTTGCATATCCGAAATTTGGCTGCAGTGGTTTAAAAATAAATCTTTTTTGTATCGTATTGTCACTGGAAATTAATATTGTATTTATTATAATAAACCTAAATCGGCGCTGAAACGAAATATTCAAAGAAGGTAAAGAAGGTAATGCTCTACATATGTCGGAATCAAAAAGGTGTCGCATACAACGAACTGCTTCCGCGTGGTCAAACTATCAAAGGACCATTGTATCGAACCCAACTTATTCATTTGCAGAGAACATTATAGCACAAACGGTCAGTATATGTAACCGGCATGAGTATGTCATTTTTTATCACGATCACAGACAGTCACATGTTGCGGCTTCGGTCCAAAACTATTCGTAGAATAGTTAATCTTTGGAAAATTCTGCCTGAATGGACTTACAGTCTAGACTTACTAATACCATCAGACTACCACTTATTTTGATCAATACAGAACGCTCTTACGCAAATACACTATGTTCACTAGAGGGAATTAAAAATTAGCTCGGTACGTTCTTGGGTTCGATAGATGAGAAATTTTTTTGGTCCGGAAATCATAAATTACCAGAAAGCTGGGAAAAAGTTAGAGCTTACGATAGACGAAACTTTGAATAAAGGATATGTAACCGTGTTGTCATAATAAAACCTCATATTTTGGAAAAAACTCCTGAAAGCCACTTATACACCATAATATATTATGCATGTTTTTGTTAAATTAATTTATTGTTTTCTGACTTTTCGCAGCTTATAACGAAAAATAGTATATGCTACGGTTGCGGAAAGTATAGTAAATCATACATGTGCGTTGCTGCACGAGCGCAGTGAGTGCAGCAATTTGTCGTGCATACGAGAATCACCTACTTTCTGCACATGCAGCATAATGTATTATTCTAGCACTTTAAAAAAAAAATATACTCATATAATGAAAAGTGCAGGGTTTGGCCTAAAATTAATTAGTGATTTTTATCTCAACAAATACAAATTATTATAAAGTAAATAATTGAAAGATTAGTAAAGGTTAAAAAATAATACACTTGGATTATAGTTTAGCAAACTTTGTATTTATATATTATCACGGCGGTTTTGATGATCATACCAATTTCAAAGCAATATAAAAAATATACAAGAGCACTATCTACAAACATATGGACGCGAATTACAGAGATTCTATAGTTAGATGAAATAGGATGATTGTATTGCGTCCTTCCCTCCTCATAGAATCTTATAATTCGTGTATATATATATTTGTATATTGTGTTTTTGATCATTTCGTATTTTATTTTGAAATGATACTGAAACTGTCTTTGATGAAGCTGGAATCCTTGCATTATCTTTTTTAATCGTAAATAATATATTATGTAATAATAATGTTTCATCAAGTGTATAGTGTCCTATGAATTTATTTAAAAAGCAAGTAGATGAATATTGCAGGAGACAGGTTCTCTGAACTTCTTTAAAATAGATTAAAATAAGATATTTTTGTTACTATTATAATTAGTTTCTTGGCATTCCTGGATAAACAATCGGTATGCTTTCTTCACAATCATTAGAGCCGGAAGAATAGCAGTCCGTTAATCTGAATGATTTATCGAAGCATAATTGAACTTCTAAAAGATATTGTTCTCGTATGTACTAAAATAAAAATAAAATAAAAATTCTTATCTACAATTTTTTTAAATTATTTAACTATCCTATTATACCTGAGCTGGTATACATTTAATGTAAATCCTTTTTCTTAAAACATTTGTAATGGAAGCAATGATATTCTCTAATGTATAACGACTTCCTGGAAAAATTCCAGCTCTACCAAGTATACCACCTATATTGCGAAATGCCATCAGTTGATAAGCTTGCTTAAAGTAAAAAGATTCAAAAGGCGAAATACATGATCCAAAAATATCATATTCTTCTTTCCAAAGACTTTCTTCTGTTTTAGATACTGTTAAAACGGGCCATGTTATTTCTAAATCTTCTATGAATTCCTCATCTAGATGCCTATGATTATATATTAGCGGCTCTCCAGTTAAACTTACACATTTTGTAAGATATTGATCATTTGAATCGAGAGCCCATAGCCCGTGTATGACCCATCTATGAGCATTAAATATCATCCAATGTCCTAAAAAATATTCTATAAATTCAATGGCCCTTATGTTTACATTCCGTAATGGCGTAAAAAATGAAGTGATCGGCGAATGTTGAACTAAAATGAGTTGACTATAATTGCCCACCAGACTGAAAATTATTTTTGTATTCAATATTATTTTCACATTAATTAAATATTAATGAATTAAGTACAAGAGAATAAAATTTTAATTTCATTAAAGACTACACGTAGGAAAGCATGAAATATGATAACAAATTTAATATTTTTAAATTTAAATTATAATTATAATAAATAGAATAGTTTCGTATTTATAAAACTATATTAATTTAAAATGTAAACAATTAAAATTAAAAAAGTTATAATGTATGACTTATCATATATGAGTTGGGCTTTATGTGAAATAATCATACAACATCGAAGGTTATTTGATGTATTATACAATCAGAAAAGTATCTCAAGTATGATTGTATAGAGTAAAAGGTCAGTAATGAGCAGGAAAAGTCGTATATAAAAATAAAATATGCATTTGGGAAGGTTACAGCTTGTTCTTAGAATTATATGTCAATTCCAGTTAGCGAATCACTATACACAAAATTTAATTATCGCTTAAGAGTATGGAAGTCGAGTATTTGGAACAACTTTACGTAACTCTTGAGAAACAACAAAATTATAAAGATGTCAGGATTTCGGATTCTAATTTTCATATTCATACTAATCAAAAACTACATTGATCTTTTTCACATAATATAACGCAAACTACATAACAATATAATCAATAACCTCGCGTTATATTCTTCAGATTATAACATCGTTTTCGTCATCGTTTCTGTTTGTCTTTTTAACTTCCATTTCTCTATAATGATAACCAAATCAATAATTGCTCATTATATTGTAAATAATGAGTCGTGGCGAGAAATTCAATTGCTGATTTTCAAAATGCGTACTACCATCACTTTACATCTTTTGCTGATTACCGAGTTATGTTACTGTATATATTTAGGTATATTTAGGTATATTTATATATATATATATATATATATATATATATATATACATATACATGTACAGGTATATTTATACTATACATTTAGGTATATTTGGAAAAACCACTATTCTTCTTTAATAATATTTATTATTCAAAACATTATAGCTTTTATAACTTAATATCGTGCTTAATTATTCAAGTATTATAAGTATAAAAAGAATTTTATATTAGGATATGATAATGTTCATACATGTTAAGGCAAAAATCATATTGTTACCTGAAAATTCTTCTGCTATTTGATTTAATACTTTTTTAATACTTTAACTGATTACAATTATTTTAATAGCTGATATTTTATAAATAAGATAGTAGTTAATAGTATTGGACAAAAAATGGTTTTAAACCTGGAAAGTATTTATAACATATCTTAAGTTGTTGAATCTAAACTTGTTATAAAACTAGGAGGGTTTAATGGTCAATCTTGAAGTTTAAATTCATGTAAAATGTTTGTAACAGTTTCATATTTATAACCTAGTTTTTGCAATCAGACCTACATTTGAAATGGATTCTCAACTGGGAAATGATTTAAACGTAAAATCTCCTCATACAATAATGTTTAGAAAAATATAGTTTTATATTTATTGTTTGTCGAAGTTCTACGGTAATTTCCACGCTTTGTCAAAGGCTATGGGGACAAAATGAAACATTACATCGTCTGACGTGGTACGTCTGCGGCAGATTCGTATTCAGTAACTCAGAAGATGTAACAAAATATATGCCGCTTTCAAAATTTATGAAACTGTGTTTATGTACTAGTATAATGAATTAAAAATAAATTTAATATTGTTATTAAATAGGATAGCATATTTTATTCTTTTACCTTGAATCTGAATGGCTGAATGATATAATACCGAGTACTATGACGTATTTTAACATTTTCAATAAATATTCCAAATAACAAATATGTCGGATGTGAATATTGGTGTCAAGTAAATAGTGTAGATTTCCTTTATAACTCTAGTTAGTTTTCACAATCATCTTTCCATATTTGGTACTGTTATTATATATAAAGAAATAAGAAAAATAATTACATCTTACGGTGAATATAGTAACCTGGGCATTGTATGTAATCACTGGGCATTTCATATAATAATTAGAAATTATGCAGATTGTTATGAAAATTTTAAACAGTGACATGCGTAACCCCTAGGCATGGGTATTCTCAACGTAAAGCGGTTATTATATGCAGTGCCCACATTAAACATATTACCAATAGTGTAATATACCTATATAAAGATACTGTAAAAGTTTCTTACAAAGCAAAAATAAAAATCTAAGAAAATAGGAACTAGCCGTAACAAACAAGTAATTGTATGAAATCTGCACAATAAAGTGATGTTATGTTACAGTTAAAAAAGTAAAACTATTCAAGTTTTTACTAAAATACATATAAATATAGGTTTATTATAAGAAATCAGCTTCTACATGTATGATTGGTTTGTCGATTAAAGAAGTATGCAACGAAATACTTTATTATCATGCTATTTATACAAACATCCTATTCATATCTAATCGTAATGTATTCATATAATAGAGAAGGCAATTGTAAACTATTGTCATATAACTAAAAACTATTGAACTAATTATTATGAAACTTGAACACAAATCATCTATTGTATCTAAAGTGGTATAGTTTTTTTTATGCATAAAATAATTTTACGTATTCAAGCAAATACGAATTTAAGTCAACACAATATTATACGGGCATAACTTTGATGGAAATAGTTACGAATTTTCTGAAAAATTATTAAAAATAGAAATCGATACTTCAAAGAATAAAAAAGAATTCTTAGGTTATTCAATGGAAAAACTAGTTAAATTTTTTAAATTGTGCAATGGGGATTGCGACCAATCTGGCATCCTCGCTAAACTTAAATATGCTCATAAATATCATGTGAATTGAGAAAGAGATAAGAGAGACGAAATAAGATGAATACAGGAAAATCAGAAAAGACAGATGAAGAAGGTTGGTAATATTGCAAGAAGAAGTAGAAGATTTTAACGAACCGCATTAGAGTAAGAAGCGAGGAAAGAAGCTCCTTGATTGAATGAACGAAAATCAAAGATGACTTTGAATAAACGACAGATAAAATCTTGCCGCCATTACGTGCGGTTGTGTAGCTATTAGTCGTCATCCTATCCTATAAAATTACCACCGATTTTCTCTTTTTGTATTCTCATGTGGGTGAACAGGTGAGGCAACTAGTGTCGATTTTTCTCTTTTTGTTGGGGCGGTGTTGTACCGAGAAAGTGAGAGGAGATAGAGAAGGGGGAGGTGCAGCGATGAAAGAGAGAGAGAGAGAGAGAGAGAGAGAGAGAGAGAGAGAGAGAGAGTGGTGCAGTGAGAGAGGAGGAGACGGAGAGGTGCAGCGAGGAAGCGAACGAGAGAGCGAGAGAGAAAGATAGAGAAAATTAAGGGAAAATCTACATAGAAGAGTAGTAACAGTACTAATTAACTTAATTAGTTCTTTTTATTGTTGTTAACAATCGAAACATAAATTATAACTCAAATAAATAATATTATTACGTTTCAATTAATCTCACAATTAACATTTACTTTCACAAACAAAAAAAGCTCTTTTGATTATACAAGAAACCGATATGCTTTTCTCAGTGAATAAGGTATGAAATAATAAAATTTGTAAATTTACATAAATAAAATGAAGGTGTAAAAAGAGAAGCTTGTGAAAAGTATTATAATAATGAGTTCAAAAATAGTACATGTCTCATTTCTGCAAGAAGAGGCTGAGTCAGTATTAATAATTAAAACACAGAATATATACTGAATATACGGATCATACTGAAAAAATCTGTATTAATAGTTAAAACAGCAAAAAAAATTGTCTTAAATTAACAAATCGAAAGTAATGAGTGAACAATTCATTATGTAAATCGCTTCTTTTATTTGAATGTATTTATTGAAATGTTCTATTAATGTAAAGCGTTGGAACATATTTTTAAAAAAATTATTTACTTTAGATTTGATAAACTGTTTATATTATTAGTTACAATTAATTAAGATATTTCAAAGTATAATGAATTAAATTATTATATACATATTGAGAATTAAATAGATCTATTAAAAAACATACATATTAAAAAGAAATATAAAGTTATAATTTCTATAATGTAAGTTACGTGAGAGTATGGTAAATGAAATAAAAAACTTATTAATCAAATTAAGTTTAATATTTAGACAAAATTTTTACTCGTCAATAGGCTAGAATAAAGATTATTACTTCTTTTATGATTAATCTATTGTTTCTCCAGGATACGTAATTAATATATCTTTATCACAGTCATGAATGCCAGGAAAAAAGCAGTGTGTTATTCTGTGCGATCTATCAAAACATACTTGAACTTCCAAAAGATATTGTTTCCCATTGTTCTAAAATAAAAATAATCAAAAAATTACTATCTCCATGTTTTAGAAATGATTTATAATTATTCAATTATACCTGATCTTTTAAACATTTCACGTATATCTCATACCGTATAACATGATTAAGAGATGCGATGATATCCTGTAAACGATGCCTTTTACCTGGAAAAATTCCAGATCTACCGAGTATAGCTGCTATATCTAATCTTAGCGTCATTCTAAACGCTTCTTCAAAGTAATATACATTATTAGTTGAAACACAGCATCCATACGTATTAAATTCAGTTTCCCAAAGTGTTTCTTCTGTTATATTTGGTGCTAATACGGGCCACACTAATTTCAAAGATTCTACAAAGTCCTCATGTAATTGTGCATGATTATATGTTGGATGCAATCCATTAGAAGTTTGGCATTCTTTAAGTTCTTCTCCATTCGCATCAATAGGTCGCAGTCCTTGTGCGACCCATCTCTGAGAACCAAATACCCTCCAATGTTCTCTTAAGTATTCCATAGATATGTTACAATTGATGCTCTCATTTCGTATTAACGGAAAAAATGAAGATCTTGGCCAATGCAGACGTAGTACTAGTTGTGAATAAGAACCTACTCGACTAAAAATTATATAAAAATAAGAATAGACTTCGTATAATTATTTAAGATTTATATAATATATAGAATATCATAAAGCTGTGGCCATTCAAAATGTATTTATATATTTATAGTCAGATGGAAATAATATTTATGTATTGAAGTATATCTTAACCAAAATTAATCCTTTTTATAAGTTTAAAAGAAAATAACATTCAAAAAGTAAAAAATTGTAAAGTGAGGTTTAACTAACTAAAAATTCCAAAAATAATTTTCCAGAGATGTTTTGAGTAGGGATATAGATTCGAAAGATTTAACTGCTATAGAAAGTAGATTTCATTGCTCACATACGACTCAGAGAACAAAATAGTTTGTTTTTAATGTGATTATTTTCATGAAGATCTCTAATATATCTTAAGAAATAACACTTTTCCGAGATAAAAAGAGAGCTTTTTTTCATATCATTAAGTATGAATAGCATATCGTAATAGGAATGAATAAGTTTTATAGGTAATCATTGAAAAAGAGATTAAGCCTAAAAGGAAAGTATGATGATTACATCTCATTAGTGAACTAGCTGCATGTTATGCTAAATGTAATCTCTACATAATAACTGTATTTTATTTGAGTCCATATTACGGATCCAAAATCCAATAATTTTGTGAGCTTTGGAACTAATAAAATAATAAAAAATATATAGAGTTATTAGGTTGTCAAATATCTCTCTTCCGCCTTTTTGTCTTATGAATTTCACGGCTATGTACAAAGCGCTACAGAGCTCGTATCTGGCAATACTATAAATCATTTGAAAGGTCTTGCCATAACGTACAAAACGACGCTATGCATGATTAGTCTGGATATTGCGATCAAAAGTTATAGACGTGTAAGCATGGAGTTCACTAACGCCGAAATTCGCGCTATTTTCAAGTTTTCCTTCGTTAAAGACAAATCCGCTAGAGAAACGTTCTGTGAGATTAATAGTGTTTTAGGGGATGGCAGCTTGATGTTTAGGTGCCGATTATTTGACGCAAAAAAACTTTCTGGACCGAATCAACACCTGCGATTTGCTGCTGAAACGGAACGAACTCGACCCATTTTTGAAGTGGATGGTGACTGGCGACGAAAAATGGATCACATACGACAATATCAAGCGAAAACGGTCGTGATCCAAGGCCGGTGGATCGTTCCAAACAGTGGCCAAGCCGGGATTGACGGTCAGGAAGGTTTTCGCTGTGTGTTTGGTGAGGTTGGAAGGGAATCATCCACTATGAGCTGGTCCCATATGGCCAAACGTTTAATTCTACCATCTACTGTGAATAACTGGACCGCTTGAAGCAGGCTATCGAACAGAAGCGTCCATAATTGGCCAACAGGAACGGTGTAGTGTTCCACCAGGACAACGCCAGACCTCACACTTCGTTGATGGCTCGTCAGAAGCTACGGAAGTTCGGATGAGAGGTTTTATCGCATTCACCATATAGCCCGGACATAGCGCCAAGTGATTACCACCTGTTCCTGTCCATTTCGAACGCCCTTGGTGGTGTAAAGTTGGACTCAAAAGAGGCTTGTGAAAAGTGACTGTCCGAGTTCTTCGCAAATAAGGAGAGGGGTTTCTACGAGTGGGGTATTATAAAGTTGCCGTATAGATGGAAGCAGATTATCGAACAAAACGGCGCATATTTGAAGTAAATCCTACCACTGTAAGACTTTTTATAAAGCATTGAATGAAGAGCAAAAAAGCGGAAGGGAGATATTTGACAACCTAATATTTCAGATTACTACTACTAACCTTAGATGTTCTTACTCCACTACTAACCTTAAATGTTCTCAAAGTTAATGGTGATACCGATTCATTGTTTCTCAGGACTTGTCTTCGACGACAAAGAAAATTTTTAAGGACCACAGAACTAAGTCATAAATATCGAGATAATGACGTTCAGTAATTAATTTTACTTTTATTGAGACTAAAAAAATTACTGAATATAAATACATTTTTTATCGTTGGTCGGACTTTTATAAGAATATGCTAAATTAAAGATAAAACATTTCATATTCATTCTGTGTTTAGTTGTCCTGTCTGCATCAAATGACTTTGCAAAAGCATTTAATGGAGATTGGACGATAGTTAGTAGCTTAATTTTAACTGATAGTCTTGTGAATAAGTTTAGTGAAGGTATTTTATATTTTTCAAGCTGGTAGGAAGATATCAGAATTCCAGAAGAAGTTAAATAACAGTAGGATATGTTTGGCTAAGAAGTGGGCATACTTTAATTAAGCGCATGGGTATTTCGTCGGGACTATATTAATAAGAAATAGGTTATTATAAAAGATAGGTAGCTCTGGCAGTATGATTAGAGTTATTACAGTATTCTGGAGACCATGCACTGTGCGAATAAACAGATTGAAAATATTGTGAAAATCAAGATACAATCTTTGAGGGAGCAGTGATTTGTATATTATCGTGATTTGAAATATATGGATTATTATAAGTGTTTTTTAAGAAAAATTACATAATTCCAAAAAGATCTGTAAACAAAAGCCATATTATTTAATTACTTATTGTTTTAGAGATATCCAGTATTGATGGCGAGGTTTTAAAAGTACTGTGAAACTTTCTTTAGTCTAATTAATTGTACAAGAACAATAGGGAGCTATTTTAGATAACTGTGAAAAGAAAAGTCGCTTCACAGGAACATGGCTTATAATGCTAGAATACTATGAATTATAAAATATTTATAAACCATCGTCGACGTTATAATATGATCAGATTTCATTCCAATGAAGTCAAATAAATTATTATACTTATATTGTAATTAAATATAATGTATTGTCACAAATAAAGTACTGCTACGATAACTAATCAGAACTTATTCAAAATGAAGAATCAAGATTTAGAAATTAAAATATTAGAATGAAACTTAAATTTTTTAACGGTATAGTTCGAATATAAATATTTTCACTGGAACATTATAACTTAAATATAGTCTCCTTTATGTATCACGATTGAATAACATCAACATTATCATGATATTATGAATATAGAGTAAAAAATTTGTCATTGAAGTTTTATTTCTCTTAATAATTTGATATATCAAGAAAAACAAAATTTAATGGGAGAATAATTTTCTTTATCAATTCAAAACATTTTAGATTCGATAATTCAGCGGAATAATTCTAATTATTCTACACTGCAGCTGTGACCAAGAAAGGACTGAGAAGCTTCTGAATTGAAGCAAGTGCTTATAATTTTATTCAAATAAGATTTGCGAATTTTAATTACCACGAAGACTTCTTTGGCTACCCATAAAGTTACAATTTCTTAAGATTTGAACTTATTTGAATTATTTTAGTAATTTATTCTTCGTAAATAATCAAGTAATCGATAATAAATCGAAAATGAATTTGTTATTGGTTGCTAAAATATTTTATTACATTACCTTGCTGAATCACAAAATGATATAATACAAAGTGCTATAACGTACATGAACATTTTTTAAAAATATTCTCTAATACTGAATTAATTCGATATCAGATATACAAGTTAAGTAAATGATATTATTTTTCTGTAGAAGTATTGTCAATTGTAACATCGACTTTTAAGATTATGTCTCACTGTTAAATCTAGTTGAACGAGATGAAAGAAGTATATATATATATATATATATATATATATATATATATATATATATATATATATTTACACACACACACACACACACACACACACACACACACACATATATATATATATATATATATATATATATATATATATGCTAGTTAATACTAGAAACGACACAATTTTTAATTAATTGCGCAATGAAATAATGTTTCATATTACAGATAAAGAAAAACTGTTGATAATTGTTCGATAATATCTATATATACACAAATATATATATTATAAAAGCTTGAGCTTTACTTGTAGAAATGATATATAGATTAAAGATAAAGTACGTGATAAAAACTTCAATGTCAACGAATAATTTTCCCTTATATCAAGTTTCTATTAGCATGCATTTCCTTTTAATACCTTATCTTAATTTATAAATATCAGACACTATGTATACTTTGAGTTAGAAACTGAATACCCATTGAATGTATTTCTACGAAATTTGAAATATATATTTTTTTATAATGAATTGAATCAATTAGCTATGTTGAAAATTATTTATTAAATTAAATCACCATTACAGGAAATGTTTCGGTTATTATTGCTATAGTTCCTTTCAAGCTATCTACATAACAAATAATTAAAAATAAAATTTTTAAAGAAAACAATATTAATAGTTTATATGATATACAGAAACGTAATATTTTATATATTATAATAAATACTTAAATACTTACAAAATTAAGTAAATGGAATTTTAATAGCGTGTACAGAAAAGGCATAGTATGTAATCAGGTCAAAATAACTGTCCATACCTGCGAATATACATGTACTTACATATTGTTATAATTAAGTAAGAGTCATTTATAATAATAGGATATAAAGATGGTCGAAGCTTCTTGATAATTTAGACAGAGTTAGTAATATTATGAACGGCATATTATATGTAACGGAAGGATATTTTAAATGATACTTTAAGATAAATTAAATTGGTTTAAAATAATAATTTATTAATAAAATGATTACAGACATCAAGTTCTGTGTATTGAAAACTTGTATTCTTGCAATTATATTTATAAAGCAAATGATTGTCATTTAGTAATGACAATCATTTGCTTGATCCAGTATGGAAATATTCGTAACGTTGACCAAATTTATGACTAGGTTTTTTAGAATATATTACTTGGCCGACTCATCTCTCTCTCTCTCTCTCTCTCTCTCTCTCTCTCTCTTTCTTTTTTTATCTCTCTCATAGGTTTAAAATCTCCCGTATCCTTCTTCATCCATATTTTGAACTTCCCAATTTATTGACCAATGTAAATAATATCGCCGTCAATACAGTTTATTTTATTAACTATCTTTGGATTTTATTCTATACATATTGCATCTTTTCCAAAATTATTATTAGCATCCTGCGCTTCGGTTTATCTGTGATAGTATTATAATAACATATGAAATAGATAAATAATACTTATCTAAAAATATCCTATGCCTAAATATATATTTCTCTCCAAAAGAAATACAAAAAAACGTACAGGGAAAATAGAAATTATTCCAATATTTATTATATGAAAATAATTAGCTTAATTCTGGAAATAAAAAATTTTAAATAATGAAGAAAGTCTAAAATTATTAACAGCGACGTGAATTAATAAAGAAGTTTTTAAATTAATAATTTCATGTATTATGTTTGTATAGTTTTTATTAATATCATGGACATTTCTAGATTAAAAGATTTAATTTGTATTCCTCTAATCTGTTTATTATAATTCCTGAATAAAGGATATCATGCTTTTAAATTTTAATTAATAACTTCTTATAATTTCTACAATTATGAATTTTATTGTATTTCAAAATGTTTATTACTTAATTAATCTTTTTATCCTACAAATAAATTATGATAAAAATTTAATTCAATATTTAGATTTATTCATAAATAATTATTGTGATCAAACATTTAAATCGTTACTTTCGAAATAATAAAATATTTATTAAAACGTACCTACATATTTATTCTTTTTATCCTCTAGGAATCAATAAAAATTTAGAAATTTAGAAATTGTTCTTATAATTAATTTCTTGGTGTTCCAGGATAAATAATTACTTTACTGCTATCACAGTCATGCATACCAGAAGGGTAACAATCAGTTAATATGAGCAATCTATTAAAGCATATATGAACTCCTAAAAGATATTGATACTGAGCGTTCTAAAATAAAAATAAAATATGATTCTTATCTGCAGATTTTAGAAACGATTCATAATAATTCATATTTATTCTACTTTACCTGAGATAATATGCATTTCACATACACCCGTTTTCTTAAAAAAAGTGTAATGGAAGCGACAATACTATCCAAAGTATAACTGCTACCTGGAAGAATTCTAGATCTGCTAAGTATACTACCTATGTTGCGGCTCACTATCATTCCATAAGCTTCTGTGAAGTAATACGATTCATAAATGGAAACACAAGATCCATATTTATTGTATTCTGACTCCCATAGATTTTCTTCTGTTACATTTGGTGATAAAACGGGCCAGATTCTTTCCAAATCTTCTATCAAATCTTCGTCCAAATTTTCATGATTGTATCTCGGTTTAAAGCCAGAAGAAGTTTCGCATTCTACAAGCTGCTCATCATTTGAATCGATCGGCCATACTCCATGTATAATCCATCTCTGAGCATCAAACAATATCCAATGCTCTCTAAAATATTCCAGAACATCTCTGGAGCTGGCGTTTATATTTCGTAGTGTCGTAAAAAATGAAGTTATAGGCGAATGTTGAACTAATATTAGTTGACTATAGCTACCCACTAGACTGAAAATAAAATATACTTATGCCTGCTCTGAAAATATAAATTTTTTTCTCTACATCAGTGAAATATCATTCTAATAAAAAAACAGAATATGGATAATCTGATTAATTTTTTCTCCGATATTTCAAAGTACATAGATTCAGAATTTTTATGGAGAGGGTAGTGAAAATCTCTTTCATTAACAATATGAATTTTAATTTTTTATATTTCAAATTTTACGGGGGTGAATGTAAATAAGGACAGTTAGACTACCATTGTAATTCTATTTTTTGTAAAGCGACTGTAAGACTGATAAAATTATTTAATTGTTCAATGTATAACAGTCGTCATAAATAGATATTACATTTAAACTAATAATGTTTGTGTTATAAATCCACATGTAAAACTATTATCGATGTAGTTATCTGAGGCAATTCTTATTAATTCATATGGAATATTAAATTTTATTTAAAATATATTGTAAAATGTAAATGTATCGTAGTTTAATCAAGTTGTGGGATTGTATTTACTGCATTATATTATGATGAATAATAATTTAAACATAAAGATTACTAGATTTTTATGAATATGTCTCTTCATTTCGATTGTACTTCTCTTCATAATCGCAATTATTCACGAGAATGAAGTTGAATAATAGGACAATTTTTTTATCCAAAATATCATAAAGCTTTTCAATATAGGTATGTTATTGACGGTAATAAACTAATCACAACTGAATATAAAATAAAAAATCTTATTTTTCTAAAAGATAAACATATGTTGATAATTACAATGGTAACTATAAATTTTAACGATTATGTTTATTTCTTTCGCTAGCATATGGTATAAAAGCTAATTCAATAGTTGAATATAAAAGAATATTTAAATGCCTTACCTTGCATCTGAATTGCAAAATGATATAATACAGAATACTATCATGTATTTTGACATTTTCAAATAAATTTGTTTGCTACTAAATGAATCTGTACGTTGAAGTTAAGCAATCAATTAATTTTTTTTGCTTTATACCTATCGGCAAATAACATCTTTTAAAAGTTGGTAACACTGTAACAATGTATACATTGTCAAGATATATTACTCAATCCAGTTTTAAAGAAAAAAATGGACATCTGAATAAATAATTAGCGATGAAGTAATGTAGATAAATGATGAAAAACGCGGATAGAGATATGAAGTTCGACAAACTATTTATTTACGTGTACAGTTTGTTAACTTATCATCTATATATATATATAAATATATATATATATATATATATATATATATATATATATATATATATATATATATGAAAGAAGATGTTCAATACATGTGCTCCTTCATCAACGCGTAGTCAAAACTTTTAATCCTACAAAGAAAGAATTTTTGTTGTCAGCGTTTTTCAATATTATTAATACTGGTATGAGATAGTTACAGTACATGATGGAGTATATAAATTTAGAAAAAATAGACTTCGTATCTTTCATATCGAAATTGAAAATAATATAACTCAATATACGGATATGAAATTTCAATTACGTTAGACATTTCATTGCAAGAGAATAAGATAACCAATTATGACTTCTGAAATAGACACCGAGTAGTTTACATCATATAAACATACTTGTAAAACAAGCTTCGAACGATCAGTATTTCTGGAATAAATATTAGGATCATTACTTCAGTATTCAAAACGTTTTCATATGTCTTCCATACTACACATTAGTGATGTATCGTGAAAATTGCCATCGACGTCATTTGCTGTGAAGAAATCAACGCATCGATAGGAGGCTTATGGATAGATTCAAGTATAAATGATTTCGACGTGGAATAAATCTTTGAAGATCACGACTTGCTTGATGAAGATTCTGGACTTGCTGAGATTGGGATTGACGTTTCCAAGCGTTTGAAAGCCATGGGAATATGATCACAACTGAAGCTATAGGCGTATTGTGCTTCATAATATCGTATCGTGATCTTGGATATTCTATCCGAATATTATAATATTATTCATTTTCTGTAATGGTGGGAGCCAGGCTTCTGAAACCGAATGGTCACAGGCGAGGTCTATCGAATGATGCGTTTGAGCCGCGCACTGGAAAAAACGGATTTTTTCAAAACCATCACCGCCGGTCCTTAGAAACATGGGAAGTCTCACCCGCCGTATGGAAACATCTCTTCAGAATGCACTGTGACGATGGAATAAAGCATGTCGCAACGGGATACTGTTTCAACATACTTTCAATAATTCATTTGTTTTTTTCACAATAAAGCCTTTCATTTTTGTTTTTTCAATAAAACGTTTTTCTTTTAAGAGTAAAAATAAAATTTTTATAATATAACGTCGTCTGTAATGATTGTGATAATAATATCTTTATTCTATAATATTATAATATTGTCGTCTGAATGAATGGAACAAAAACTCATCCTCATTCTCATATGGAAACAAGAATGCACTGTGACGATGGAATAAAGCATGTCTACTGTTTCAACATGTTTGCCTTTCATTTTTGTTTTGAAGAGTAAAAATAAAATTCGTCGTCTGTAATGACGTCGTCCAAAAACTGTGGATCCTGTTGAGCACGTTTTCGTTTTTTGGGCATATTTGAGCATTTTGTTGTCATCTTTCTGCACATTTTCCATATTCCGATATAGTTACTTATGATATTACAAATTTGAGTTTTCGAAATATTCTATATGTCGGAAATTCAACATGCATTTAATTGTTGGTAGAAGTTCTCTTATTCGCGTTATATTGTGGTCCTATAGTCTAACCCTCGTCGTCGAATTTATCTCTATTCGAATCTATTAAAAACTTAAATGAATAAGAAATCTAATATCTCATGTTTCATAAAGATCTTTAAATCTTTAATAATTCTTCACAAAGCATTTATAAAACGTATATTTCCTGTCTGTATTTATCGCTAGTATATTATTTAATATTTACATATTTAAAAATTGGAATAGATTTCAGTTACTTAAGTGGTTGATATCTTTTATAAATAATAATACATCAAACTAATAATTATATATATATATATATATATATATATATATATATATATATATATTTCTTTTACAGTTATGTTATCATTCAATACGGTATTATTTTAATACTTTATCTTGAATCTTAATCACAAAAAGTAGTACAGTATATTACTATAACGTGTTTTAACTTTTTCTTAATATAAACTCTCAAGTCGTTTCGAAATATGAAATTAAGAATTATAATAGCTTTGCTTTCCAATTTTTGCGCAGTTAATACATTCATCTTTATCATTAAACATTGTTCTATCTTATAGAAAATAAAGACAAGCAAGGGAAACATATTGATAGAACAATACATGTATTTTAAAGTCTAAACAAAAATATATTGTAGGTCTATATAATAGCAAAATAAAAATTATTTATTTAATAATGTTGGGAAATGAAGTGATGTCACATATTAGTATATGAAAAAGTAGAGAAACTATTAATCAAAACTTAATGTTCTATTTTTTAACTTTTTTATAAAAATATCTATATTTTGGTCGAATATGTAGATTAAATAAAACGAGAATAGCGAGATACTCTATATATAGGATTTAATTTTTTTTTAATAACCTGCAGTTCACATTTACACTCTTACGTTATATCTTATCTAAAATAAAAAAGACAGAATGCATCGTCAAGAAATCAAAATCATTTTTATATGAAATGAGACAATGGCTTAGATTATTTAGAGGTCTCATAAATGTTAGCGTTGTCTTAAATCCTTGTTGATCTACTATATCGTGCCAATTCAGTCCTAATGTTATTGATAAAGAAGTTACATGAAAATTTTGGCTGCTTTTATATTAATATATAATTATAGGTATAGATAATATGCTACCTATTAGCGTAATTGATATAAGGCTAAATTTTTTATAAAATAATAAATGATATAGTTATTATCCATAGTTATCATTTGATTTGAAATTTAGACTCATATATAAATGACACGGGAACATTTCAAAGAGAAAATGTAAATTCATACATTATATATACATCCTATAAGCGAAAAAAATCATTCACATTATATTTAGGATATAATGAGAGACCAAATGGTGAGAAGTTATTAATAAAGTAATATTAAATCAAAATAAAAACACTTGGATAGTTTTACAACTTACTGAATTTTATTTCTTTATTATCAAAGATAAAAATATAGTAAAGAAATAAATCAAATGACAGAGTAATATATCAAGAGTATAATGGTAACAATGTAGAACGGAGAAAATATAACCAGAATTAAAATTCTGTAATTTTTTAAATTGTCTAAGTATTTTTCTTTTAATTTAATATTATTTAATTAAAAATGTTTCAGCAATTATATAGCGAATTGTCTGTTAATTTAATTAAGAATTTTTGGATAATCCAAAAGTATTTAGAAATAGAATTGAATTTTAAATTATAGAGAAATTAAAATGAAATGTACGCGCGGTTAAATTTTTTATATATATTAATAGTACCTATAGTATTAAGAATAAACTGTAGAATTTTTAATCTAAAATTCAAAAGTCTGACAAAGTTATGCATAATAAATTCGAAAGCCAGATAACGCTATTGTTCAGTCACATATTTGCGAACTTCCAATGGTGTAAATATGGTTTCAAAAAAATTATGCGCATTAAGAATACATTAATGTATAAATATATCATTTTTTAGCCAATGAAGAAAATCTGTCCTTTTAACTTTCAATGCGTTTTTCTTGAAACATAGGTTTATAGACTGGTCCAAATAATAAAAATTTTAATATTAAACTAAACGAGTTAAAATGCATATATTTTGTTCGATATATCAAGTTTTCGCAGGAACGAAAATTTTTTTACCCCTAATAATCCATAATAATCCATGTACTAATATTGAAGAAGCTTTACAAACTTATAGTATCATATCATAAAGATCTAGCTAAAATAATTTGTTATCATAGTACGTGCATTTAATATTATTTTTTCCAAATGGAAGAAAAAGAAAGAAGTTTTTATTCTAATATTATTAAGGTGTGAGTAAACATTTTTTTTGCCTTGATAACTATTTAGCCAACTTCTCAAAAATGTGGGAACTCTCCACACTATCATAACTCTTGCTTTATTTGCATTGGAATTTTAAAATTCTAAGCGAATAAAAAAGTGACTCTAATAACTGTATTCAAAATAACAGAAACATATTCAAATTTTATTTAGAATACTTGTATTCATTTTATAGTCTTGGTCATCTATATTCAAGGGCAGATCCAAAAATTTCAGTTATTATCCGGAAGGGAGATATTAGACAACCTAATAAATATCAGACAATCTTTCAGCAATTAATTTATTAATAAATTCAATTGGATATCCATTATTAATGAAAGTTTCTTTTACTATTCGTAAATTATTTTGTCTAAAATCTTTATGTGACAATTTTATTGTTTTGTCAATGCCACCTTTCAGTGCTCCAATTTTGTTTCCGAATTGGTGGTGTGAATTAAAATTGAAAAACCTACCTGACCAAGTAGGTTTTCTATACCAGTTAGGCTTCACTTTATCATTACTACATCTAATGACATTAATGTCCAGAAAACTCAACTGATTATTGACTTCAATCTCCCTTGTAAATTTAATTCTGTCATGTATAGAATTAAAAACATCCACCATTTCATCCACAAAAACTTCTGGAACAATTGTAAAGATATCATCAACATATCTCTTAAATATCATTGATTCAAAAACCAATTTTGACAAAGCAATACTTTCTAATTTTTCCATAATGAAATGGGCTATAACCGGTGACAAAGGTGACCCCATTGGACATCCGTATTTTTGTTCATAGAATTTATTATCAAACGAAAAAATTGTGTTTTTGAAAACTAAATTAATTCCTTTAATAAATTCATTCATTGTTAATTTTGTATGTAAATTAATTTCATGCCATTTTTCTTGTATAATATCATTTAACAATTCTTTTTTTTATGTTATTTAACATCGCTCTATTATGCTTCCAAATATCGGTGCTAATTAGCGACGGAGGTCTACGATGTGTTTGTAAACAAAGCACATGTAAATTATTACAGCGGTACCTGTATCAATCGGCCGAGACCGGGATTTGAACTCAGATCACCAAGTTACTAGTCCTTCGCTCTAGCGATCGAGCCATCGTAGGCCTCTATTTAACAATTCTAAAGGTACATTTGTAAATAAAGATACCACATCCAATAAAATCATCTTGTAGTTTTTCGGAATAATAATATCTTTCATTTTATTGTAAAAACACCAACTATCTTTAATATTGGGTGTACAAATGAATTTGCGCCATTTTTTTATAAAGAAATAAAAATTTATTAAGAATTCATTAGAATGTTTGGCTTGGTCATCGTAGTGAATCCACTTTTCGTCTCCCGTCACGATTCGATATAGAAATCCTTTGCGATTTTGCCTTCTCACCAATTGTTCGCAAGCGAATAAGCGACGCTCGACGTCTCTTAGGCTTCAGTTCGTCAGGAACCCAATTTCCTTGCTTTTGGACCATATCCGGGGTTTGGAGACGTTGTGAAACAGCTTGCTGAGTCACGCCTTACTCTTGTGCAAGTTCTTCTTGCGTTTAGCACGGATTTTCCTCCAGTAAGGCTTCCAATTCTGTGTCACCATACCCTTTGGGCTTTCCACTTGCGTGCTTTGTCCTCCACCTCAAAATCATCACTTCTAAATTTTTGGAACCACTACCGACAACTTTTCTCACTCAAATTAATATCACCATATGCTTATATGAGTAGCCGATGTACTTCAGCTGCAGATTGCTTTAAATTAAAGAAGTAAATTAACAATTCCCGCAAATAACACTTACTTGGCTCAAAACTTGATATCTTAACATGATTAAAACTAAGTGATGTTAGCAAAATTTCAAAGGTATTAAAAGATTATACTGTTTCCAGTCAACATATACTATACGACTTTTCACAGTTGACAATTTCGATGTTATCTTATCGGTGGCGCCATCTTTTCAAAACGGCAGAAACTTATTTGTACACCTAATATAAGAACTAGTTTATCCAACTATGTCAACCAATATATCAGATAAAAATCTGGAAATATTATAAGTTGGGAAATTTATAGAAGATATTATTATTCTAAATGTCAGTTTTTCTTTATGTATCTTGGGGAGCCCATAACGTTTTGCTACAGTAACATTTTCACATTTTAAATATTTATATGTAGTATCAATTATATACTCATTTCTTTTCGAATTATTTAATAATTCTTTCAAATTATTTTGCAGCTTAATGATATGTGGATTACCAATTTTCAAATAAGTATCATCATTTAATATATTATTTAAACTATTTATGTAATCAATTTTATTGGAAGCTACAGTTTTATTATCTTTGTCGACCTTTTAGAAGATTATATTAGGGTTATTTCTCAAAAAATTCTTCGCGGTAATTAATTCATATATTAAATTACTATTTAAAAAATTATCACATTTATTTTCTCTTTTAAAATTACTAATGACATTAACCAAGGATGTCCTACATTCCTCTTTCAATTCATCAATTAAACAAAAAGATTACTTTCAACATCTGCGATGATTTCTTTGACCGCGAGATTATTTTTAGAAATAATATTCCATGTTTGGCACCTTTAGACATGATGTTTTGATGTTTACTACTTCATTTGGTATTTCTTTGTCAATTAGATTCTTAAACCCAAACTTGGACTGTAAGACCAATGAAAATATTTATTATTGTGTAACGAGTTATGAAAACCTGGTGAACTGGTGAATAAGAATCGCTATAGACCACAAATTATGAATATGAATCATGCGTTAATCGAAAAAGGGCGGAATGGATCCGAAGACATGATAAAGATATCTCGAAACGTCTCACACGTTAATTCTAACAGTATACTTCTAATCTTATTGTGAAGAAAAACTTACAACTTTGCCCATGTAGGCGACATTTTAGTCGACTGCTCATAGTGCCTATATATCTAAATCTTGATTTTTCTAATTCACAAATAAATGTTTGTATTGAATACCATTTTTCACATTAATGTACACTGTCGAGACGAGCTTTCATGCTCAAACTAAATCGCATGTATGTGCGTGTGCAATCGGGTTCAATATAGCATATTGTGCGCACTGCCTTATGTATTTGTATGCGTGCCTCACTCATACAGACCGGGGAGTGCTATATCCTTCTTACGGAGCAGAAATCGGCAGGCACACTCGGGCTTTGTATTCCAAGCAGTACAGTCGAGAGATATGTCTACAAGTATAGCAGTCGCGTATTGTCATTTTTTAATCTAGACAATAAATTAAAAGTGTATTATTTTATTTATTCGTCCTGATTATTTAACCACCTTAAAATCCTGTACGTCGAAAAGCGCTCAATATTAGGTGGAGCGTACTTTCTACAAAGTTTGGCTATCACAATCCTTATACTGGTGAGTACGACAACGGGACAAACCGTTTACGGTGATCCCGACTTCTGAGCAGCTCAGCGTATTCGGGGAAGCAGTTTCCACAGTTCAACACTAACTTAACTTGCCATCTTCTTTAGGTAACGTGGATACATGCATGTCAACAGACAGTATAAAAGAAGTTCTTCATTCAAGCAAATTTATCACGCCGCGTGCTAAATTACAGCCTGAGTAGAGCAGCCAGCCGTCTGTGCGCCGCAAAGGTTTTTCATTCAATAGGGGCTCGTTGGAAGAAACAGCTCCAGATGGTTGCAGCGCAACAGGCGTGACTGATTTCTGTAAACAACATCTACAGCGTCGCAAAAATCGCTATCTTCGGAGTAAGTTTTTAAGTGCGTTAGGCGTGTACCAAAAAACCCGTTTCTGACGCTAGTGTCTCTTAGCTCTCTTTTGCTTACAGAAATTGTTAAAGGTGTCTCTCGGTGTACATAGGTACCCTTGTGCAGGTATTATACATGGCTCTTATGCAAATATCTCTATTAAAAATGGTCTTTTTCTTATTTATATAAAAATAAATCATTTTAACAATAAATAAGGCAAAACGCCAAATATCAAACAATAAATATGGTACAGTTTGTCAAACTCGGATCAAGTCGTTGATTGACTGAGATCGTCTGGGCTATAAATCGACTGCATCTGTCAGACACACTATCGTGCATCACCTTTTACCTTGCGAACTTTGTATATGCAAGTCTGAGAGCCTTTGAACATATTCGAAAATTTTGATTTTCCTTTTCCTCGCATCTAATCTATCCTGTCCCTGTTTCAAATGATAAATACAAGAAATAGAGTGATACGCGCACAATTACGTAGATTATATGTCGGCAGCCACTTTATGAACAATAGAAAAAAATAAGTAGCTAGCCAGAGATGCCACCTCTACGAATTCTCACCCGGTTACGCGAAAATTTCGCTATTCTGAATGAACGCGTTTAGGTTTTGGTCGTGCGGGATCAGGTCTGTTTAAATGCATCGAATGTACCAGCAAACATGCCAAACCTAAATCGTGGCGAAACTTAACCATCTATCGATAAACATAACTTCTATTCAACTGGCAGGCAGACCTTGACGCTTTAGTTTTACTTGCTTGAAGAGTGCCGAAAGCTAGAGTTGGTTTCAATCATTCGAGATTATCATCATATCATAGCATTACTGACGCAAAAACATAGATTCCAAGAATCCGATCCGTGACCGATATGTGCAGTGCGTACTACTGTTATGTATTAAAAACTAAGACGTGTATCGAATCTTACATACGATTCAGCGAATTTCAAACCAACTTCAAGCACTCGGGAAATGAATAAGCGGCGCTGGAATGGAGACGACCCACGCATTCGCTTAATATTCACGCATCCACGTCAGTGATGTAAAAAGTGAATAGTTCGGTAATAGAGACATACGGCGTGTGAAGCTAGACTTACATCCAAAAATTTGGGCACGTTATACCCTGAAAATTAGTAATCGCAGATGTGAAAAACCCTATCATAGATAGCGACCAAGTCCGGGCATACGAGCTGACATGAAACTACCTTTTTCAGATAAACACTAAAATCGTGTATTGCGCTAGGAACTTAAATCAGGTCACAGACACGATTAAGGCCCAGTAATAGTACCCGAATTAATCAGAATCTCTAAAGGTTGCCTGTAAATCCGAGTAACAGCGCCTCTAGTGATAATTATTGTACTATAAACAAATTGCTTTTAATATGAATATATAATAGTATATTGGGTAATGTATATTTATATAATGAATGTGTAACAAAAATGTATATTTATTTTATATTTATTTAGGAGTATAAAATATTATTATATATGACAAACTGTAACATATTTATTTTATATAAGAAAGTTTTTATTTCTTTTATAAGTGTATTAAACAAGAAAATGAGGGAACTTATTGTTGCAAACTAGGCTGCCTGTCCCTCGCCTGTATGGCTATTTAGGCTAATTTAGCACCATATACAGGCCCAGATTCGCGCATAGGTATGCGCCAGATTTAGAACCTGTGTAAGTCCTATGCACGCGCTCGATAGATTACTACTTGGGAAGATTCGAACAATTATTATTTAAATAAGATATACAATTTGTCAATCATATTCAATTTTAATTAAGATAATGTACATTACATGTGTTAATCATTCTTTATTAGTTTATATTTACCTAAAATTAATTTAAAATTATTAAAATTTAACCAATATTTTATTACATTATTTTTAAATAATAAACTTTAACAATGCATGAAATAAAATGCTTATATATTTCAATAATAGAAGATTTTTTCATGAATTTTTTCAATACATGTTGCATTGAAAAAAATTTTTTTATATACAGATTTTTATATTACAGGCATGTTTTCACTAGTATGAAACTTTGGTATATATAATTTTTTAATTTTCTCGCTATCATGCCTTATGTTAATAAGAAATATGATTTTTTATATTTAGTTTTAGTAAATATAAAATCAATTAAAGTGTTTTTAATTTTTCTTCGAAATCGAAAATTATATTCGTCGAAATAATTATAAATTTACTTTGGACGTGAAGGCAGCCGCGCTCAAAAAATTTATATAACAATTTTAGACAATTCTGGATAATATTTCAATGTAAGATAATATACCTCAAAATATGTTTAATGATTCATAGATATATGTTTTCTCAAATACAAGTTGACAAAAAGCCGTTTTGTTACGGTACAATGTAACAATTCACTTTGCTACATACATATAATACATATATGATAAATGTAATTTTTTACACCATGTAATTTACACTGTTACCAATTGAAAGTAACATTATAACCTCAATTAATATTTTACACTAGTACAATATTTTCTGATATGTTCTTCCATTCTGCACTCTATACTTTGCAGTCCGCAGCTGCAGCTTTTGCTTTCATTTGCGCATATATCTAAGCATGATATACCTATATATATAACCTCTGTTTACGACTTTACGCGAGAACTGGGCGACGTGACTTGGATAGTTACAAAAATGGCTGGTAAGTGAATGGCACGATATTCATCATTCTCTTTTATTTTGTTTAAAATATTTGTTGAAAATTCTATTTATTCGATTTTATTCTTTTTTTTATGTCTTGTGATCCCTAGTATTAGTCACCATAAAGGTTCAAATAATGATTGTGTAACTTCTGTGAATTCGACATTTCAAATAAGCATGTAAAGTCTTACTGATGTTCAAGTGTTTTGAAAATTTGATACTTACATTAAATAAAAGACAAACAATAAACAAATAAATGAATAAAAAATCAAAAGATATAACAAAACGTTACATCGTACGCGGGTTGGATCTGTCAATTGAAGTAAAACTGATTGGTTATTTTTCTACCATTTCTTGTTTATGATGAATCTGCGCTTTTTCTTAATTTAAAATGCAAATGTTTCATAATGTATACAGAACTCGGTCACACATAATTTGTACATTAAATGTCATAAGCCGTTTGAAATTATTACTCATTAAAAGAAATTATAACAATGTTTCAGCTAAAAATCCTTTCCAAGATTTAGTGAAATCCATTGAAGTTGGAGGGAAGCAGAAGAAATACTTTGATATTTCAACTTTTGGTGAAAAATATGGTGAGTATCAGTAAAAAACGGCATTTTTTTGGTGCTGTAAAAAATATATTTTTATTTAGATAATAAAAGATCAATTATTAAAAACTATGGTTTTATTATTTATTATGTAAAGATAAGTTGCCATTTTCTGTACGAGTTTTACTTGAAAGTGCTGTAAGAAACTGTGACGAGTTTCAAGTGAAAAAGAAAGATGTAGAGAAAATCTTGGACTGGCAAACAAATCAAACTCTGGAAGAAGGCGTAGAGGTAGCATTTAAACCTGCTCGAGTAATTTTGCAGGTAAATTTTAAGTAAGATATTTGTAATGTACTACTTAACTTAATGAATTTGTTAATAATTATTTTATTGTTTTTTTATTACAAATATTGTAAAATAATTTAAAACTAAAAAATGTTCACTATCAATTTTTTTTACATTTGACACTTTTAAAAGGTATTCAATAAAGAGATTATGTTTGTACAATGATTTGAGGTAAAACTATAAATATTGAAGCTGATAATAATATTAATAATATATATTTTTACATGCAAAACGAAGCCCTAAGATTAAATTAACAATTATTTCATTTTAGTTTTTTTATAATTGGCTTAAATTTTTGTTGATGTAAATAAACAATAATAAAGTAAATGATTAATAATAGTTAAAATGAATAGTTAAAAGAAATTAATTAATGTTTCTAAATATTTATTGTAAATAAAAATAACCTTTATAGAAATGTTATTAAATTTATTAGAGAATTCTAAATAAACTTGTTATTTGCTTGTAGGATTTTACAGGAGTTCCAGCAGTTGTAGACTTTGCTGCAATGAGAGATGCTGTAAAAAGGCTTAATGGAAATCCTGATAAAATTAATCCTGTATGTCCTTCAGATCTAGTAATCGATCATTCAGTACAAGTCGATTTTTCAAGAAGGTATTTAAATTACTATAAAAACTACATTTTATTTCCTTGAATTGTAAAAATAGATTTTGGAAATTCAATTAGCTTATGATATATGAGTTGTTCGTTCTTTTATAAGAATATAAAAAATTTATATACATGATTATTATAAAGCTTTCTTTTATTAATATCTACTTTAAAAAAAATAATTAGGTTTGTTTTGAAAACAAATTTATTAAACATGTAGTTTTTAAATTTTAATTATTTAGTATTTACATCTGTTTAATATTATTTTTAGCGAAGATGCTAGTAAAAAAAATGAAGAACTGGAATTTGAAAGAAACAGAGAAAGATTTATGTTTTTAAAATGGGGTGCTAAAGCCTTTGAAAATATGTTAATTGTTCCACCTGGAAGTGGAATTGTTCATCAAGTGAATTTAGAGTATTTAGCTAGAGTTGTTTTTGATATGAATGATTATGTATTCCCGGATAGTGTAGTTGGAACAGATTCTCACACCACCATGATCAATGGTCTTGGTGTTCTTGGATGGGGAGTTGGAGGAATTGAAGCTGAAGCTGTTATGTTAGGACAAGCGATATCTATGCTTATACCTAAAGTTGTTGGTTATAAGTTAGTGGGACAATTAAATCAATATGTTACATCAACTGATCTTGTACTCACAATTACTAAAGTAAGATATTTCTGAGTATGTTTTATTTAGCTCTAAGTAAAATATTTGAGTAAATATTTAAAAAATTTTATCAGATTTTTATAAATTGGATGTTAAGTGTCTATTCTAGTTATTTTTGAGAAAAAAATTCTCAATTGAACTTATTCTTGAAATTGTGTAGTATTTTGTTTATCTTTTAAATAATATTATTTTTTAATAATATATTATTTTAAGTATTCTTATTTTTATCATATAATTTAAATTTGAAAACATTTTTTTCTTTATAAATATTGATAGAATGAAGCTCATTAATGAATGATTTTAATTTTTAGAATATCTTTACATTTTTGTAGTATAACTTAATTAAGATAATTTTTAGAATTTACGACAACTTGGAGTAGTTGGAAAGTTTGTCGAATTCTTTGGTCCTGGTGTATCACAGTTAAGTATTGCTGATAGAGCTACTATTTCTAACATGTGTCCGGAATATGGAGCAACTGTAGGATTCTTTCCTGTAGATCAGCAAAGCTTAGTTTATCTTCGACAAACAAGTTGGTATTTAAAATAAATCATAGATTGACATAACTAAATGGGCAATTAAAAAAATAATATATTTTATTTTTGTTTAACAGGTCGCTCTGAAGAACATATAGAAAGAATAGAAAAATATTTAAAAGCAGTGAGAATGATTCGAAATTACGATGATGCAGACCAGGACCCTGTTTTCTCAGAAGTTGTGGAATTGGATTTAACAACAGTCGTTTCCAGTGTCAGTGGGCCTAAAAGACCTCATGATCGAGTATCTGTTGCAGATATGAAAAAGGATTTCAATTCTTGCCTTACAAACAAAGTAAGTTTAATAAATGTGCAATTCAAAAAAGTTTTATTTACAGAGTATAAGTCGTTTTTTGTGTCAATGTGAAACGCAGTATAACTTTAATGACATTTGAATATTACTTCAAATTAATTAACAACTAATGTTCAGTAAATATTTTTATTTACATAAAACAGCATCTGCATAAGATTTGATCATTAAATTACATATTCAGCGTCAATACATATAAGAATTCCTTTAGATATCTTAGTGATTCGACATTACAAATATTTTAACAAAACATCTTGGATTATAGTTAACTCAAATCCTATATTTAGCTTGGATTACACGATATATAATACATACCTTTTCAAACTGCAATTTATAACAAGTAAAGGCGGATGTATTCAAACCGATCAAAATTCAATGATCATGAATTATCCTTGATCGCTGAGGAAAAGTACTTTTATGGGACAAACATAACCCAGTGACGTATTTCATTCATCGCCAGACAGGATCACGTTTATCCCACGTGGTACTTGCACAAATTGGCATCTATATCAATACGTCTCATCGCAAGCCTATAAGTAAGCTGCGAAATCGCGTATCGATTCTCGGACAAGTCATCGCGAAAAGATGATTTTGGGACAGCGGAATCTTAGGTAACTACTGCTGTGATATGAGATTTCAAATACCACACATCACGGCAAGAGTTCCTTCAAATTCCGCCACCATATCGACGACTTTGTTTGGAACCGCCTTTGTTATATAAAAACGTGCAATGTTAGACATGCATGCACACACGCGCACGCACACCAATCGGTCTTACAAAGTTATTAACGATATATATATATATATCCCTCGATGCCATGTCCACGTACATTATGCTTTGCTGATCTAGCTTTATGATATTTCAAATCACCATACAGTTAGATCACCAAAGAAAAATATGCGAGACTCCTGAAAGGTACAAGGCCGTTGCGCGTCCATCGTTGATCCGTTTCCTTGCGCCGTCCGGTCCCTGGAGATCTTCCGTGTAGAGCGCCGAGGGTATAAATATGTATAAATATAACCATATTCGTAAAATTGCATATATATATTTATACATATGTATAAGTTTCGCTGCCGATTCTCGGAGCCAGGGACGAGTATTTCGATCTAGTCACGGATTTTCAGTGGCGACGTGCCACTAGACCGATACTTCGCCCCTAACGAAGAGATGACTGCGCTCACTCGAGAGATCGTCGATCGTAAATCGACGTTTCTTTTTGAAATTACGACGACAATAGGCGGACATTGGATGAATCCTACCCGGTGAGGTTTTCGTCTCGACCTGACCAGGAAGGATTCCACCCGACAGCGGCCAATGTTATTCTTATTCCCTTCGTGCTAAATTAGATTTGTAAATTTTTGCGATTAGATATATTTTTTTAAATTCATGCTTGAATTAAATACTCTTTAATAAACTGTGAAAACGTTTTTAAAATTTTTCGTACACCGAGAAAAATATTTCTCTCGTTGGACGAATTAATGTTCAATAAACCATAAAATCGGTATATTGTTTTTAATGCATATATATATATATATATATATATATATATATATATATATATACATATACATATATATATATATAAGGAAATATTAAACGTTTAACTTGCATTCGCTCGAATTAAGCCTTTATGCAGTATATATTCAAAACGCTTCGCCGCGTCTGAATTGCTCGCGCGGGCGCGCGTTACAAAATACAGCTGACGATTCAGAATAACACCTTTGACGAGGAATTTCGTAGACTTCCCGTCTAATGCGTGAACCGCGCGGTCATATACGTATAAACCCGATGCGAGTATGTAGCGAGCTCGAGCGAGAGAGGAGAGGAGAAAAAAAATTCCTTGATCGGGCCGCGCCGACGAAACCAGAACGCCCTGATGATTCAGCTCCGTTGTGTTTCTTTTTCTCGTTTAGATGCCGATTCTGCCGCCCCTCGATAACATCATACATACATATATATATATATATATATATATATATATATATATATATATATATGCACCGGGCCCACCTGTGATACGTAAGAGTTCGTTCGTTCCTGACCACCGATTCGGTAAAACCTCCCTTGACCCCACCTGCCTCTTTCGATTACGATATTGTTCCTAATTGATATCCGCGCCCATTTATAAGCCTCGCTTACCTATAAATTAAATTCTTAACTTACCGAAAAAGCTCGTAAGCTCCGTTCCATGATTGGCTGTTAACTTCGGCGACAAGAAAGACGCGTTCGCTTATACAAGCGCGCAATAACGTTTTAATCGACCAACGTGTGGTGGTGTTGGAATCTGAACCTACGCAAATGATTCTCCCTGTATCTGTCTCTCTCTCTCTCTCTCTCTCTCTCTCTCACGATCGAAGAGATTCGTCGACCAGGTCGCACTGACAGTCCCAAGAACCACCAAAGCACACATACGACTGACGCGCGGCACGGCCCCACTCACCGATTTATACCCTCAGGTAGACCTGCGGAGAGAGAGAGTGAGAGAGAGCGAGAGGAGAGAGAGAACAGAGTGACGACGCTTTTCCCCACCCGCAGTAGTAGCGTACGGCTGTCTAATACTGGGACTTATGCACCCCCGCAGGTAGAGAGAGCGAGCGAGAGAGAGAGAAGAGAGAGAGAGAGAGAGAGAGAGAGAGAGAGAGAGACAGAGAGAGACAGAGAGAAAGAGAAAGAGGGGGGAGAGAGCGAGGGGGGAGTCGCCGATTTCGTCGAGCATCTTCTCGAGCTTTTCCAAAAGTATGTAAATAAATATTCTACATTCATATTGAAAGCCATTGGTAGCGGGTCGGAGGGGAAGAAAATCGTCTAGGGGACTTTTTCCTGGAAATTTCGTCTTGGCAATTTCGAGAACGACCGTTAGTCTGTGGTTATAGTTAGGACCGGGGATGTGAAAAAGAGGATCGCGATTAATTAACATTTTTCCGGAAAGCTTGCGAATTCTTTATATATATATATATATATATATATATATATATATATATATATATATATATATATATATATATATATGTGTCTTCAATAAAAAAGACACTTTGATGGGTGATTAGTTGATTTTTGAATGCATATCGATATATGTTTTTAAAAAATCCTAGCGGTGCATAATCAAAGAAATAATTCCGCCAGAAGCGTCGGTTCGATACGCGCGAGGCCGAGGAGGAAGGAAAAAAAAAGAAACGAAGATAATAATATACAGAAGCAAATCGCAGAGGCGCACTGCGGTTTTGAATAAACATCGCTACCTATGTACATACAAGTTAGAATGGATTAATTAGCTAAAAACGTGTTGAGAGAGAGAGAGAGAGAGAGAGAGAGAGAGAGAGAGAGAGAGAGAGAGAGAGAGAGAGAGAGAGAGAGAGAGAGATAGAAGAAAAACTCGGAGAGTCTATTACAATGGGCGTCGCGATCGATTTTCAGCAGGAGCAGCACCGCGCGGCAGTTCCAAACACCGCGATCGCGTTTCGATATTCGCGATGTTGCCTACGCTTATAGAGAGCGAAAGCTTTACAAAATAATTAGAACGCGAGCTTCCGCTGCTAATATTGCTTTGACAGAATCAAAGAAACAGAGAGAGAGAGAGGGGGGGAGGGGAGATGTCGTGTTTTCAGTGCTCTCATTGCATATATATATATATATATATATATATATATATATATATATATATATAATATCTACACAAATCGTGCAGCAGCGAGTGACTAATAGAAAATCGGCCGATTACCGATTTGCTTTTCCTTGGCCGTTTTGTACATTAACGATTTTTATCGTCACCTTGCGTTATCGAGTTTGAAATAACAGTGCGCATTTATCGGACGACAAAGGGGGTTCAAAATCTATCGCGTACATATATACCCACATATTTTTTTTATTTTAATTATATTTTTATTTATAGATTATATATATATATATATATATATATATATATATAGTAGTTGCTTGAAGAGCATAGGAGAGTGGAGGGGGGGGGGCATTTCTTTATTTCGCCGACGCGAGACATTTTTCTATTGTAATGAAACGGCCGCCGGCGCGAAGTTCATCGACATTAGCCATGCATTTTTCCCTCGCAATATCTCGTAAGCATTTTGCATGAAAAGGACGATATGCTTTTGCCATTGTTGTCACGACAGGAAATTCGGTTTGGCGAAGTGGATTTTATTCTACCGATTTTCTATTTGAGAATATTTCATCGATTTGTTATACTATTAGAAGATCGGTGAAGTTTAACGACTTACCTTGTAGGACAGTAAATAAAATTTAAATGAAACAATTAATATTGAATCAAAATTTATTTTAAATTAAATAATTAATTCATAACAAAGATTTATATTTTTTTCGCTCTTTTATTTTACATATACAATTGTTATCAAAAAATTTCTATAATTGAATATTACTTATCGAAACATAAAAATATACATGTCTTATAAAGAATTCAGAAAAAGAAATGAAATTTATTTATTTTTATATATTAAATCTTCTTTCTTTTTTAATATTAAATTTTAATATTCTTCTGAATACAATTGATAATATTAATTGATAAAATAAAAATGCTTGTGTAATAATATTATATTTATTAGAAAAATAATGTTACATTTGATTCAATAATAGTATTAAAATTAAATAATCTATAACAGATTATTATGTTGTTATTGATATTGTCAATACATTAATTATTATTGGCTATTTTTGTATTTATAATAAGAAGATTAAAGAATACTTAAAAAAAATTATTTTTACAGAGTGAAAGAAAATTTTCCCTCAGCACAACGATAAATACATAAATACATTGTTTTGCACGCGCATCTTTTTCTAAGAGTTTCGCCGCGTCATTTCGTTCGAGGCACGGTGTGCAGCAAGTCAGGTGCAGGCCTCCCTTTATATCTATCCTCATTAGTGTCCCCGGGGGGGGGGAGAAGGAAGGGATGGGCGAGGGCTATATAATACGAAATTCCTCAGCCTCTTTCTGCCCCCTCCCCAAAATCAGACTGAGAAAGTCCTGTCTTTTGCGCCAGCGCGTGGAAATTTTATATATATATACAGGCCCGATGTTTACCGGGTTGTCTCCTGTCCCGTCTCGCCGCATTTTGAAGGATCACCGCGGGCGCGACTGCAGTTACGCGTGATCGTCAGAACTGCGCGTCGCAGGTCCATGCCGTATAATATTCCATTGTTTATATATATATATATATATATATATATATATATATATATATATATATATAATAGGAAAAGCGCGAGAGAAAAACGTCCCGACATCGAACGGTTAGGGGCACTACTTTATAATATTAATCATTGCTGCGGAATTCAAAGCTCGCCGTTAATGAGCCAGAGCTACAGCTATATATGTATAGATAAAAATCACTTTCCCCGATTTTTGAACGCTTCGTGGACGGGGCTAATTGCACGATGGGGAAAAAGAGATAGCGAAGGACAGAGGGGGAGAGGAGGATCGCTCCTACAGATAAATAAAGGAAATTTACCAAAAATTTGTAGCTTGCGCTAATGGGCTCGTGATTTTGATAGTTTTCGGAAAGAGCGCGTAATACGGTTGAAAAATAATACGATGCGTATAATGTACTGCCATTTAGTCCGTGAGACGATCTCGGGAGCTTGAATAATCGTTTTCGAGCTACCCCCCCCCCCGAAAGTAATAATTTGTCGGAGCATTTAGAAGTACATGGGAATTTTTTTTGATGATCTATCTTTATATATCGATATTTGAGATTAACGCAGATTCTCACTTGGTTACTAATCCAGATCCAATTAGTAACCTAAATGATTCCGGCTGGAATTTTAAATATCGAAACAATCCCATTCGATTCTCAACCAAAATGATTCCAAGTTCTAATTTTTCAAGGATATGTTCCAGATTAGTCATTGAATGGAGACTGGCCAAACTCCAATTTTTATGGAAAAAAAAGTTTAGCTCAAAATTCTGAATGGATGCCAATTGTTAAGTAGAGTCTTCGTAAGTTCGGTTTGGAATCGAAACGATCCCAATTGATTTTAAAAAGACAAAGGATTAAAAAGATTTCAAATCAGATTTAAATAGAGATTATTCCAACTAAAATTTATAATGGAGACAATAAACCCAACTTCGTTTATTAATGAAAAATTATTCTTTAATCTCAGATTTGAAATCGAAACAATTCTGACTTCCATTTTCTATGTAGGATAATGCTAATTAAATTTTAATTTGATATTATTTCCATTTAAATGCTAAGATATAAACTTTTCTATTAGAAATTAGAATTGCGATCGACTGTAGGTGAACATTTGTATGAAACTAATCCTGGGTTATTCTTAATGCGTAAGTAAATTATTGATAGAGTACCTAACCCTAACGCTACATATTCCCTTTAATATATATGCATATACACGATTTCTGATCACTGCATATTAAGTACACAATGAGTGCATACTCCTCCGATTTGCATACGATTGCATCGTTCCATTTTTATTTACATATCTTGGAATGATTTCTAATAGCATTACACCAATGCAAATATATTTAATAAATAAAAGGATCGATAATTTAAAAGATTATTAGACCAGGCTTTTATATTTACTATGTAATTATAGGATATGATAGTATAATGAAATATTTATACATTTATAAAAATATACCTAGTAGCATCTATCTAGTGTTTCAGTACACTCATAAAGTTAGTAATATAGTTGACATTACATTTTCATCAAATACGCTTGCTCTTTACAGATAATTTTATTTATCAAATATTTTTCAATTGAGCTAATCCAAAAACGCTTCATGCAGGCATATAAAAAGGGATTAATACGAATTTCTGTAGTTATACAGCGGTGTAAATGCGTAGTTCTATAAGAAGGACACATCTGCATAACAAAGGATGTCTTAACATTTACGATTGATTATTTTAAAGATCATGTCTTTAGATATCAAGAATAAAAGGTAAATTAATAAAAAAAAAAAAAGCAGAAATCGCGTTCCACAGTTGAGATATTCTCTTTGTGTAAGTTAAGAATGTTTTTCGTTAATAATTGGTCATTGTTATCGTGTTATTTCAGTATTTGGATTCGATACAGTGTTAACTGTCAGGTGTCGATTTATACAAAGATATATATATATATATATGTATGTATATATTTTTTTTGATTACGTGAACGTGAATAGACTACAGTAATAGAAATTGATAAAATTGAACGTAAAAGCACGACGGGATCTGCTGTTGTAAGCGCAGTAAAAGAAATTATTTTACCTTTGGAAAACCATATGTATATACAAAACTGTTTCAGACTTTAACTAAATTCCTTTTATTTATAATGCGTTTCATATACGATTGCGCAATGACACGTGTAATTAAATACATCGAGGCACGATCTTGATTAGAGGAAGATTTGAAATTTTTTTCAGAACGAATTCCAAAAATATTAAATTTGAATTAATTGTCGTAATATCCTTTGACGTAAAATAAATTATACATACATTTAGACTTCGATGAGAAGGTAAAATAATTATATATATGTGGGTGTGTGCATATATATATATATGTATATATATAACTCGTAACAGAAAGTTGCAACGACGGAAAAAATTCTCGACCCTCCCCTCCCGTCCGTCGCCCACCGCACAAAATCCACCATCGCGTTAGCGAGGTGAATATCCCAAGTGCGGGGGAGGAAAGGTGGCGGGCGGGGGTATAGCGGCGAGTCTCCTTCGTCCCGCAAAATTGCTGATTACGCGCAATAATTGTCCTTCTTCAATTCTTTCGTCGTTATTTTTTTTTTCTTTTCGAGAGGCCGTCGCATTTCGAGCGCGTGAAATTTTTTCAGACTGTAGATATATGTACATCGAGAGAGAGAGAGAGAGAGAGAGAGAGAGAGAGAGAGAGAGAGAGAGAGAGAGAGACGATACATATATATAAAATTAGTTTGGAAAAAGTTTGTGCAAAATTCATTCCGGCATGTAAATGCAATGGCAGTCGTTTCCGAACGAATGAATAATAAAATTTACTTAATAATTAAATTAATTTTCATATAAATAGTTGGACCTTTAAGGGTACCATGTGATTCAGAGTCAGATTTGAAGAAAAGCCTTATAGTACATTAAACGAAATATAGAAAAAAAAAACGCCATTAAATATTAATTGGATTTTGATTTAACGAAAATCTACACTAAGGATTTGATTAAAATTCACAGTCGGTAGTCAAAACGTGAGGATGAAATTTGTTAAAAATAAATCTTTCTCTTTTTAATTGAACGATTTTTATACAGTTATTAATCCGTGTCAATGATTAATTTTTATCAAAACAATAATATGTTATAATGTAATAATTTTAATCAACATCTGTATTTACGAATTACTTAAGTGGGTCACGCGACGGATTTTAGCTTCGGGCCTGACGAGTATCCGAGTACGGCCACGTAAAATATATATATATATGCGTATAATATTATAAATATATTATCATGCATGTACCTGTTTAATTCGGTTATTTACCTGCACCACACAGCTCTTTCCACGAATTGGAGACCAAACGCTTGTCTTGCAGATGGTTATACCTCAGAATAAAAGGCAACTAACTGTATAGTACCGGCGAGCACTATATACTTGTAATCCAAGCAACGGAGAATCACTTTCGAATGAATTGCAAACTGTCCGTGGTTTATTATATTATAATACGTAGATAATACGTGATTATATATATATATATATATATATATATATATATATATATATATATATATATATATATATATATTACACACAAAAGACTGTTCGACTTACAGGTGGTTTTTACTTAAAATTTAATACGCCCATCATGCAATTTGTCTCGGATCTGACATTATTATTAAGGCGCTCTACTGACAATAATTGGCAGCGAGTATTATTGTTGACGATGAACGCAACCCTCAGTTTCGTCTGCCTCTTCTTCTGTTTTTGCGATTGAAAATAGTTTTATATCAATTATGCATTCGTTTCACCTTGAAAAGTCTACGATGTATTCTACTATTATATATATATATATATATATATATATATATATATATATATGATGAATGAAGAATATAATGTATATGTACTTGCTTGCATTGACAACGAAAGATCAAAATTATACGTTATATTCATTGAAAATAATTAATTATTTATTTAATTAAAGAAACATTTTAATACGATAATATTTTTAAAAAATAGTGTAAAAATTTCGAGATAAAATCAAGGTGAATATCAGTAAAATGATATATTATACAGTAATACGATAATTTTGCATGGGAAATACAAAATTTTTTATGATAACATCCTCATAATAAATAATTTCTGAAATTTTGTTATACTTTAAGTACGAGTGCAAAATAATATTAATTCTACACTATAAAAGAAAAAAGGTCAATACAATGATATATGCACACATACATACATATATACGTACATAAATACATATATATATATATATATATATATATATATATATATATAAAATTAAGTATGTCGATAAATTATTCATTATATATCTCTAATAAAATAATCTACTAAAATAATTCAATGAAACTATTTATGACACGTAATTAGGAATTAATTAATATAATGGAATTTTTTGAAATTTATATATAAAGTTTCCTAAAATCAATGAAATATCTTAGTAGCGTCTTAAATATATATATATATATATATATATATATATATATATATATATATATATATATATATATAGGGTGTCTCAAATATAATTGTTCACACTGGTAGATCGATAATAAGCAGGGAAACTTATTATGTAAATGTTATGCATGCACTTTGGAAAGTTGCAAACAGTTTTTGCGTTACATGACAATGTTCATTAACCAAATGAGGGAACGCTATTTCTATTCGCGCTCGAGAATCATGCGAACTTTTAAATATAATTTAACGAATCAGGGGAGGGGTCGTAGGTATTTATAAATACATAAATATTATTAGCTTTAATAATCTCGATCTCAGATAACGTTATCTATTTTCTAAACAAGTATTGATCTTTTCCTCGGCCGTGCGGCCACTCCCATTATTCTGTAGATTACACTCAAAGTCTCGTTAATTTCACTTCCGTTTTCTAAATTTCGATGCCACTGGGTCGAAAGCCAAATGAACGTTTGCCCAAATTGACCAATGTACATCGGCATGCAGCCCAAAAATTATTTGCAAGTTTCCAAGATGCATAAAACCTTTGTATACAATCTCCCCTGTTTATTATAGATCCGCTAATGTGAACAAACATCTTTGGAACATCCTATGCGCGCACACACACGCACGCACACAGACACACAATTTTTCTGCATATGAAACATGTTTAGTGAGTTTATTTATCTTTCATAACGGAAATTGTTTTGAAAATGTTAATTGAAAAATGCTAATAGAAGCGAAAAATTCAACCCCATTTTTCGTACCCTATATGTATATATATCTTTGTAGCGGTTTTTTATTTCCCACTCTGTACCATCGTTCAAAAGCCTATTCAGAAGTCTATATATGAAACTATATAGAAAACTAAGCAAATCCGCGACTCGACATTTGAAGCTAACTTCCATTAAAAATTATGATCGCGCTTCGGTTTAGCTCGATCGAAAATGTATCTTTAACATATAGTCGTCGTGAAAATTTCGATCAACCTGTCGGGGCCGGTGTGGGGGGAGGGGGATGTGGAGTTCGTCAACCTGGCCCCGTCAGCGAATTCGCGGCAACAACTGCCCCGATAGCCCGCCGCGCGCTCCTCGCCCTCGATCTCTCGGGGTCGATCACCACCGACGTCGGGGGAACGGAGAAAAGCTACATCGGACACTCTGACGAGTCCCATCCATTATATATATAGCGAGAGAGAGAGAGAGAGAGAGAGAGAGAGAGAGAGAGAGAGAGAGAGAGAGAGAGAGAGAGAGAGAGAGAGAGAGAATTTGGCGAAATCGACCAGCCGACGTTGGCGATTCGCTCGGACTCAAATTCGTGTCTTGATTTCTATTAAGGAATTCTTTTTTTTTCTTATTCTGTTCATGTTGACTGAAGAAATGTATTATCGTAGCTTTTACTTAATACACAGGGGACAGTATTTATATTTTGTACTTCTCTACGGATTAAGATTTAGGGCATATAATGTAGAAATATTAAGAATACATTGATTGGGGATGCACTTTTCACTTTTTAGTGAGTTACAAATTTCAAAAGCGCCTGCCACGGGTAATTAATAAAAACACATAAACACATCTTCGATAGACTATTAACTTTTACTTTTAAACGATAAACTATTTTTTTTTGTCATCATTCAAAGATTACGTAAAGAATACGAAAGTTTCATTAAAAAAATTTCTGAACTAGTTGTTTTTTTATTATACAATATTGAAAATTTTTGCAGAATCAAGGAATTACTGAAAGCGAAGAAAATTACCTAGATTTTTTTGAATAATTATAAGAACTTGTTACATTCTTGGCATTTTTCTTTGTGAGTTCATTGTTTTCAAGAATAATTAACAATCATAAATATATTAAAAATGTACGATTTTGTTGAGAAAAAAGAAATTAATAAATTTAAATTATGGCTTTTTTTATTATTTTTCTTTGAAAAATTTTATACAAAGTAATAAAAAGTTTTGGATCTTCAAAAATTCAATTACTTTAAATAATAAAGGTTTATGCTTTATAATACAAAATCTTATTTGTACTTTATATGCCTATATGAAATAAAACGGCGATCCAAGTATTTAGTAAAACTTCATAAATCTTTTTTTTTTGTGAAAATAAAAGCCACGAAATATATTATTTTTATTTAATAGAGCGCTCGTTAAGCTTGAGGTAATTAATATCAAAGCTATAAATTGGATAACAGGCTCATTTGCGATAATGAAATACTTTACCTATTAATGAACGTCCATAATTGGAAATTGATGTTTCAAAGTTACTATTTCTCAGAACATAAATTGTTCATATATTTCAGCGTTTTCGAAAATACGTGTCTTACCTACCTTCTAGAGAAATTTAATTTTTAACATTCATATAATTACATACATTATTCAAATAAAAAAGAATTTATAATAATTACTTAAATTATTTTTTTTTAGTTTTTTGTTAATCGTTAAAAGTGTTTAGATAGATTTTTATATACAGAGTAAAACCATATTTACTTTGTTAATAATTGAAAAGATTAATTGAATAATAATTGTAATTATTATTCTTTCATTGTTACAAAACTTTTTTTCAAGCAAAAATCACAATTGTCGCGCGAGAGTCAGAAAAATTTTGTTACGTGAACGACAAATGAATATGCAATTTATTAAATACTTATTGTAGTTATTAAATACTTTCGATGAAAAAGTAAATGGTGATAAATTTTTCAAAAGCATTTCTGACGGAAATATTTCCTTTTTCGAAGCTTCAATGCGCGCAGTTGTTCCGATTCTTGCAGTTTGGAGAGCCGGAAATTCAAGCTAATTATATTATTGCATGTTGCAAGCACATTTTTTGCTATTAATTCGAAAGATTTTTTTACTTAGAAATTTTTATGAAATCTGCAACTGAATGCACAGTTCCATTAATGATAAATTGTTCGCTTTGATCGCATGTCTCGCGAGGCAGGAAATATTTCGTAACAATTTGCGTTGCTTCATTAAATCAAGTAGGCGAAAAATAAAAGTTCAATGCTTAGCTGTGTGTAGTAAATGAGAAATTAAAAAAAAAAAAATATTATTTTTCTGCCAATTTGAACGCGCGCAGCAGTTTGGATTTCCTTAATTTGGAAGGTCAGAATGCCCAAACAATATTTTCCACCCAGCTATACAAACTGCTATATATGGAATATAAGAGGTGGAGAAAGACGGATCGTGGAGGAGAGAGGCGAGAAACATGGAAAGATTAGATGCTTACTTTCTACGCATATATAGTTTGTGAAAAGCTCCAGGCTCCCTGCGAAAATAGGGGGGAGAGAGAGAGAGAGAGAGAGAGAGAGAGAGAGAGAGAGAGAGAGAGAGAGAGAGAGAGCGAGAGAGAGTGAGCGTGGTGGCGGGAAAGGGAGTCGGAGGACCAAAGTGGGTATACAGGACCGAGCAAGAAACTTTATCAACATCAATATAAGCAGGGTCCAGAGCCCCCTCCCCCGGAGGGCTAGAGGGCCATTGTTAAAAGCATCTTTGCGATTCTCCATTCGTCGATGGGCTTATACACCATATTCGTCTCTCTCTCTCTCTCTCTCTCTCTCTCTCTCTCTCTCTCTCTCTCTCTCTCTCTCTCTCTCTCTCTCTCCTTCTCTCGGTCCATCTTCCTCAGCCTAACATTTTAACGACACGCGGCCTTTACGGCCTGACCCTCACGCCCTAACCTGCCCTAACCCCTCGTAAATTCGTTTCTGTCCGCAGGTAGGCTTCAAAGGCTACGGCTTGGCCCCGGAAAAGGTGAAGGCCGAGGGCATCTTCCAGTACGAGGGTAAGGATTACAAGCTGAGGCACGGCTCGGTGGTCATCGCCGCCATCACTAGCTGTACCAACACGAGCAATCCGAGCGTCATGCTCGGCGCAGGTAAATATAGATATATAAGCGTACGGCTCCGCGGGATTTTTACTGACCCACCAGCCTTCCCCTCCGATTTCACCCTGATTTATACGGATTTTGGGAGGGATTTTCTTTTTTCTTTTGTTTTTCGTCCGTGGGATTGGGGGGAATAGGTCTCTGGTGGTAGGTAGAAAATTCGAGTTGGATAATTACATACATATATATGTATACGATTCTTTTTGAAGACGTGAAAGTTATCTTTTTACCTATTGAGATTTTCAATATATTTTGGAAATTATTTCATTCTAACATCTCTTTCACATATTTTTTTCATAAAATAAATGATTACTAAATATATATTTCTAGGTTTTGATTCATTATTTTTTACTCATCATATAATTTGTAAATCAAAATTTCTTCCCATTTCATCTCTATTTGCGATATCTATTCCACATATTGGTTGTGAGAAAATCTAGTCACTATGTGTATCTGTATGTGCGAAATGGTTTCTGCAATTCGTGCCCTAAAGAAAAAGTGAAATCAATAATAATTTATTGAATGGCTCGTTTCTTAAACCCAGTAGCTAAGCTCTTTTTTTCCGAACCGCTTTAGTGATAAAATAAATTTTCTTTTGAATTTTAAGAATTAATAATAATTTTTTGAACCATTGCATATAGGAAATAATTGATATTTATTGTATAATTCAGTACACCAATCTTTTTCTTTGTATAAAGACACAAAGAAACGCTAAAAGTATCTTCAATAATTCGATTCCTTCTTTACAATCGTTTGAAACTTCAATATGGTTATTGGCAATTTGTATAGGTTATTTTAAATATTCAATTAGACTTATAAAATATAAGTTGCTATTTCATTATTAGATAATTGAGTACTGTACAGGCTTCCCGATTCATTAATTACAAAATGAAAATGCCATTTCGTTTTTTTTTTCGGACCTGAAAAATTATTTTATGAAGAGTGTATACGGCGCTAACATTTCGGCTTACATCCATATAAATAGACCGAATTTATTTGACATGGGAAAATTTAATACACCCTTCACACCCTCCCTTGTCGAGAAGCCAAGATATTGTCTCGACCCGTGTTAAATTATTTTATCAGTTGGTTTTTTATAGCAATCCAATTGACCTAATATCGGTCTTCTAAAGGTAAAAAATTTATTTAATATCGAATAAATATTGAAAATTCAAAATCCTCATAGCGACATATGCGATATTTACATTCTCTTTCAGCCAGCTACTGGACAGCTTTATTATAAATATAAATTCATATATGGACAGCTTTATTATAAATAAATATAAAGCTTTATTATAAATATAAATATTATAAATAAAAGATTTCTAAAAAATAACGAGAGAACGAAAGAAAAAAAAGAAAACAGAAAGTTAAAGATAAACAAAAATACTTATGAAGAACAATATGTATTAGAAAGTTAAAGAAGCCGACCGTCCCATAACGATCCCTGTGTTACAGGTCTGCTGGCGAAAAAGGCGGTCGAGGCAGGCCTGAGCGTCGCCCCGTACGTGAAGACGTCCCTGTCGCCGGGCTCGGGGGTAGTCACCTATTACCTGAAGGAGAGCGGCGTCTGCCCGGCCCTCACGAAGCTCGGCTTCGACATCGTCGGCTACGGCTGCATGACCTGCATAGGGAACAGCGGACCCCTGCCCGACTCCATGGTCGAGGCCATCGAGAAGGTACGTCGCCGTTATGCGCGCACTAGAATACGTTTGTAACAGTATTGAATTCGTGGTGGATGACAGCGACCGACGGGTGCCCTCGAGATCTGATGGTTAAAGTACTGGGAGCCGTTGATCGTAACTCTGCGAGAGTTTCCAACATGATTAATGGGGAACTGAACTAGATTTTCTGAACTACATTAATTTAATGCGCCGATTTGAAAAATCGAGGATAATTTCGTAGAAATTGTGTGTTTTTTTTTTTTTTTTTGTTTTCAAAAAGTTATTGGAAAATCAATTGTTTAAAATACCGCGGACTCGTGCGATAACTGTATTTTATACAGGAATTTTTGTCGCACTCTTTTCATAAGACTAATCAGCTCATTTTTCCAGAATTACAAATTTTCGAATAGATCTCGAGATATATATGCACAATAGCTAATTACGCTTCGTTTAAAACGATAACTTAAGAAATCGATATCGCTATATAAGAATAAATGTTATAAACAATAGGTGTTAACCCAGTAGCTTTACAAAAGAAGTACAAAATTTTAGCCTCTTTTAATTAAAAAAGAAATAGATGGATTTATTGCTGAGTTTCCAATAGCGGTCATTGTTATATTATTACTATTATATAAATATATTTAAGTAATAATTCAAAATTTCGAATCATCGAAAATTTTTCAGTTAGTTAATGATAGATACAAGATTTGCTATAAACGTGGAATAAAGCGACAATATAGTACATTGAAATACATTCTTTGTGAATTGGTTAAAGCATTTTTGTTGGCATTTCGTCAATTCGTCTGGTTCAAAGATTCTAAAAATTAAAACTTCATAAAACCTAAGTAAATGAACTTGGTTAATTTAGTCAGCTATTGGTGCAATTATCATCCATGAATTAGTAATCGATACTTATAATTGAGCAGAAATATACGAAATTATGAATAAAATATCTATAGCTTATTCTCGATAGGCCAAAAATAACAACGTACGATCGAGTGAATAGATTGTAATTTTTTTCTGGCGTTATTCAACAGAACGAGTTGGTTTGTTGCGGCGTACTTTCTGGAAATCGTAACTTCGAGGGCAGAATCCATCCGAACACGAGGGCCAATTACTTGGCATCCCCGCTTCTCGTGATCGCTTACGCGATCGCTGGCACCGTCGACATCGACTTCGAGACCCAGCCTTTGGGTAAATACATGCTTCTTAATTACATCGAACTATAGCGAATGAAAATACAGAATATATATATATATATATATATATATATATATATATATATATATATATATATATATAATGGGAAACTATATAAAATTAATGCGATGCCAATAGCAATCAGCGTTAAAATTTTTTGGATTTTTTAGGTCGAATTTGAAAGAAAGTCCAGAGTCTCTTATACATTTTGATTATATTATTAGATTTTTTAATATATTCATAAATCCAGATTGTGTGATCTTGACGTTCAGTCACGTTTTCAACAAATATTGAAAGAAAATTTCGCAACTTTTACAGGGACCTGGGTATTTTTACAGTTTTGAATAAAGAGTCTAAAAGTACAATTCTTCTTTTTGATCTTTAAAAAAGAAAACACGGTTTGCCGTATGATTTTTTGTCATTTGTATAGCATTTTGAAGTGATAAAACGATCCAAATTATATTTTTATTCATGAAATTTCTGTTTTTATTTTTTGAAGTTTTCGTTTTCAGCTTTCATGTTTGAGGCGTTCTTGCTCTTTAAAGATTTTTTTTAAGAGGATGTAAAAATAGTAAAAGAAAAAATAGTATTGCAGTATACAGTTTCTAGAAAGGCAAATATTTAGGTTTTTTCAGCAAAGCTGAAGGCAAAAATTAAATGAACAACTGTTCCTCTTGAGTTTTTTTTTCAAGAAGTTACAGAATTGGCAAGATTTTTTTTGAAAAATTTTTTCCCCCAAAATGATATTGAAAATATTGAGAAAAATCTGTATCTGTATCTGGAAGACTTATATTTTAAAATATTTAATTTTGAATTTCTAATAAAAATTAACTGGACTTTTGACAATTGCGAAATGTTACACATTTTGTGAATCAAAAGATGATTTTTTTTATCATTTATGAGTTTCTTCTTCGAAATGCTGTAAAAATTACAAGAAAATCCTAGCTGGATTTGTTTTTTTTATGTACGATTTTTACAGAATTGCTGAAAAATAAGAAAATAAAAAAAAATAATGATCCAACAGGTTTGTGACAAGTTGCGAAACTTTTTCTAATATTAAGGTTTTTACTGTTCACTCCAAGGTTACGTAATTCGATGTTATGACTAATCAAAAAAAAAAAAAAAAATCTAGCGATGGGATGAAAACGTAGAGCTTCACAACTCATTCTTTTTTTTTTATAATTGACTTTGTTGTTGTGGTGATGTGCTGAAACCGAGCAATATCCACCTATTGAGTAGTTTTTTAAGCGCTTATTGGGCATTGCCATGAATTTCGATGGATAGCGTATATTACGGTGTATAACGTTTTCTTTCCATCTTTTTTTTTTTTTTTTTTTTTTTAATTAAAATTATTCTTGCATCGTTGGTCGTCCAATGAAAACAAAAAGGCCAGAGCCCGGACGGCAAGGAGATCTTCCTGCGCGACATCTGGCCCAGCCGCTCCGAGATCCAGGCGGTCGAGCAGCAGCACGTGATCCCGGCGATGTTCAAAGAGGTCTACGGCAAGATCGAGCACGGCAGCAAGAATTGGGCGAACCTGCCGGCCCCGGGTGGCAAGCTCTATCCCTGGGACGACGCCTCGACCTACATCAAGGAGCCGCCCTACTTCGAGAGCCTGGAGAGGGTAAAATCGTCATTATTTTTTTGTTTTTCGTCGTGAACCAGTCCCCTCGCTCATCTCCTCCTCATTTCATTGAGTTCGGAGCTTGCAAAAGAGTGTTTTTTAAACGAGACGCCAATCGTCATGGGAATTCAGTTTTATTCTCGGAACACTTGTAACTGTACTTATCGTTGATGGATAGATCCCCCCCCCCCCCGAGCAGCGTTGTAAGGGGTATATAGCTTATTTTAAGGTCAACTGATCTGTCAATTCGGTTTCTACTTAATATTTTCTTTTAAACTGCTACAATTACGGATTTTTAATAATTTGTTATTAAATAATTATAGTAATCAGCATTGTAACCTTTTGATATCGTAACGTTTTTGTTACTATAAAAATAATGAATGAATAATATGATTGCGACAGTAATGTCTAATTCTGAACAAAATTTTCTTAATGTTAGCGTAAATGCCTTCGTGTAAATGTAATCGTTTACAAAAATTTCAATTGATCCTACTGTAAAGAAAGGTTGTGTAAAATTGAGAATGGCATTCTTAATTTTCATCGATATTAGCGATGCTTAAAAAATTAAAATATCTATCGGTAATATTAAAATACGATACAAGATACAGATTATTTTTTTTTTTAAATCTCTGTTATAGAATGTATGGTTCTTATAGCGAATAAAATCTTAATTAATCGTTAATTACATTCGACATATAGGAATTGCCACCGATCAAGTCAGTCAAGGGGGCTCGAGTTTTGCTGAATCTGGGAGACTCAGTTACAACGGATCACATCAGTCCCGCCGGCAGTATAGCGCGCAATTCAGCTGCCGCTAGATATTTGTCCAAGAGGGGGTGAGTTTATGTTTAATTACGATTAAAGCTGGACGTATTTTAATTGCATAATTTAATTGCATGACTTTGAAGTCTTGTAATCGTTAATTGACCCTTACATATATGTAGGCTGAATCCAAAAGACTTCAATTCCTACGGTTCACGGCGGGGCAACGACGCGGTAATGGCTCGAGGAACTTTCGCCAATATTCGATTGGTCAACAAATTTATAGGAAAGGCCGGGCCACGGACTCTATACATTCCTACGAAAGAAGAGGTTTGTCTTTCTTTTATTTATACTTAAGAAAGTATAGTACTTAAGAATGTAATTACATCGATATTAAAGTATATATCATTATCTATTATATATAACTATAAATTAATGCAATACGAAGTATTATGCCGCAAAATTACGCCATTATGATGGTTCTTCGTACAAATTTCTCAGAATTTCGATTTATTTTGCTGATAAATTCTATTATCTAAATTTGATAATGTACATGATAATTTTGATTTTTATAAGAAGATATTTTATTTATAGTGATTGAGTTTAGAAATAAAAAAATAAAAAAATAAAAAATTGACATAGAAAAATTTGATTGAAAAAAACATTGCTTAACTTTTTATTCTATGCCTTGAAAATAATTCAATCATGTATTTAAAATTTTCAAAATAGTTTTTGTGAAAAATTATGAAAAAATTATTGCTTATTTTAGCTAGTTCTAAATATACTAAATAATATTTCCCCTAAAAGTAATTGATCTACGAGTCAGAAATCCAGCATTGGTTAAAAAATGATTTTAATAATATTTTATCATAAATTACAATTTTTTAACGTTCTAGCTCTATAACTATCATCGACAGTAACGGCTTACCAATGTGTAAAGAAATTCAAAAGATTTTTTTACTGAGCGATGTTTCGTCAGCTTTCATGTGCGGATTTCCTCAGGCTTAAAAATATTTATTAAATTAAAATATTTATACAAATATTAGTTTACATCACAGTTCAACAAATACTAGTTTGTATTATATTTAAATTAATGTTTGTTTAAATATTTTAATTTAATAAATATTTTTTTGACTTCTGAAGTCAGCGCTTCAAAACTGACGAAACGTCGCTCAGTAAGAAACTGCTTTGAATTTCATTCATATTGACCCTGCAAGATAAAGTTTATCATATTATATTATTGCCAAATATGGAATGTGATATTTCAATTCGTATTGGTGGGGGTTCAGACTTTGGGTTCACGATGTATTTTAGTTTTAAATTGATTGCATAATGTAAAGTCGATAGAAAAATCATTAAGGTTGAAAACATCTTTTCTTTTTCTTTTTTAATTCAAAGTGGAATAATAATGACAGTTTAAACTATAAATGTTTAAAATGATTTTTAAGTTGTAAAATAAATGGAATATGGTGTTGCATTTATTAATTTTTTTCAAATCAAATCGTAATCAGTGTAAAACAAATTTGTAGCTCCAAATGTATGTTTTGACCGTCAAATGATCTTGAATTGGATACGATAAACGTTAGTAGATATCGGATTTCTGACAATCTGCACAGCGATGCATAAAGATTTGAATCAATATGCAAAAATATTTTTTTTTCTAAACCCGTGTAATTTAACATAAATAATATTTATTATTAATAGGTTTTTATACGTAATTTATATATTTAATTAAAATATTTCGTTCAAGCCTTAATAACAAAAAAATATAATAATAAATAAACTCTAAAAAACGCAGCTAGGAGATTTTTTCTATTTCTTTTACTAAAAAGTTAATTGCAATCATGCTCGATGTTTAATTGAAAATACCATATATATTTGTTGAAATATCGAACCTTAGTCACTATTAGGATTGGACAATAATTCAAAATTTCAAAAAAATACTTTTCATTTCAAATAAAAAATAAGTTACGGATTAAATCGAATGAAATTATTATATATAGCCGTTACTTCAAATGCTGAATGGCTAATAAATGAAAATAAGTTTAATAAAATCAAAATTATTAAAATAACTGAATTTAATAAATTTATCAGCAATTCTGAATTAAAAGCATCGCGTTTTTAATTTTTAATATTCGATTTAAAAAATCAAAGTAATTTTGCACTATCGATGGTAAATTGAAAAAAATCCCAACTCTTGAAGGTGATTAAGACAAGGTCTATATTGCCATATATTTGCAATACCATAGATTAGCAAATCATTACAATAAATCGAACAACCGATTAAATAATCCAACAATGCCCGAGTACAGATGGACATATTCGACGCAGCGGAGAAGTACAGGAGCGACGGCACCTCCCTGATCGTCCTCACCGGCAAGGAGTACGGCTCGGGCTCGTCCCGCGACTGGGCCGCCAAGGGGCCGTACCTCCTCGGCATCCGGGCCGTGATCGCCGAGTCCTACGAGCGCATACACCGCTCGAACCTCGTCGGCATGGGCATCGTGCCGCTCCAGTATCTGCCCGGCGACACGGCCGAGAGCCTCGGCCTCACCGGCTACGAGGTCTTCGACATCGACATACCGGAGCACTGCCAGCCGGGTCAGAAGGTCAAGGTGAGGACGGACAAGGGCCAGAGCTTCGAGGTGATCGTCAGGTTCGACACCGAGGTCGATCTGACGTACTTCAAGAACGGCGGCATTCTCCACTACATGATACGGAGCATGATTTGAGGCGGGCGGTAGATGGGGGGGGGGGCGACGGCGTGAGGTGGTGAGTGGGGGTGTGTGTGTGGGGGAGGGGGTTATATTTTTTCTTCACGATACGAATTTACGCGGGCATCATTTTTGGCTTCAGCAGAGTTGCGTCGCGTGTACAATGACTGAACGTTGAGGTTGTGTGAGGGATTGCATAATGTTTATGCTGAAATAATGTTTACGTAATTGTGCTGGCCGTTGAGGAGATTATTATAAAGATTAACTTTGAACAATTGGACTTATTAAGATTGAAAAAAAATTTCTTTTTTTAATGTTTATATAGTATACTTATTTTTGTATAGAATTAAGTTTTGCCGTATTCGAAAATATTCGGAATATTTTCTTATTCTTGTATAGGATACTGTATCTTGAAAGTTGTTATCTAATGGCGGATAATTTTATATCTAGTTTATGTCTTTGACAGTAGTATAATTATTTTCCGATGCCATAAATATCAAATATTACAAATTTTTTTTGTTGAAAGATGTGCGAACAATACAACAATTGTTTAATATGAAGGTTACTATAAAAAGATTTTTCAAACAATATACATCAAACATAGTAAATGAAAATTGTGAGTAATTAGCTCAGTTTCCACAGCTTTTTATATATAATTTATATTGATTGTAAATTTAACGTTTGTTTTTTAATTAGAAATATTTTTGTAAAAATTATTTATTGAATCATTGAAAGTTCATTAATAGTTTTCAATCATTGTATGTATACTATTAATTGTGCTCCTAAATTTCAAATGCACTTTTGCAGAAATATGTACAAAGAATCGTGCATTATCTTAATTCCATGTTATGGTGAAAATTTACAACTAGATAGTGAATGCTTAAATTTTTAGTCGTTACTTAAAGCGTGGTTTTAGGTTTGGTAAGATAAGGAAATTGTTAATTAGAAGATTGTTTTATTAAAAACTGTGAAATGACGTCTGAAAACTTATTAAGACTCATCTAGTGAAAATGGAACATTTTGTTACAACTTGTTGGTTTCTTCTTTTTTTTTTTAAATAAAATTAGTAGATTTTTTAACGTGTTACTAATTCATATTTTTATATTTTACCGAGAAATAAAATATTTTGTAAAAATAAATATAAATCATGTTCAATTGTCTTTGCATCTGTTTCATAATATTAATATACTATACATAATAAATTGTTAACAAAATTTTTTGAATATACATTGCTCCTTTCCAATTCCTCATTTTGCTTTGTACATATTTAACTATCACGCGAGAGCTAATCGTTGATCATTTCTTATAAGCAGTCGTTTAAACAAAATAAAAAAAATATTATTTTTTCATATGATTTATTTACGGATGATTCACAATAGAAACATAGATCAAATTAAGGAAAAGTAGAATAAATTATAACATTAGCATTGAAAAGTGAGAATATAAGCGTCTTGTGTTTAACAGTATAGTATATTTTCCAGTGTGAATAATCATTGCTTATTAGAAATATCAAAAGTACTTATATAAGAATTCTCTAGAGAATACTGATTTTTCAATATGAATAAATCTTTTTGTATTCTTATAATATTCAAAACACTCCATGAGTAGACTATATAAGTCTCTCTAAGCAAATAATCCAATTTCATATCCATCATGAATGAAATCTATTAGGTTACTTAGTAGTAAATTAATTACTATAAAGTCATTTTTTTCTTGAAATTTATGTTTCAACTTTGATTTTCTAGCTTTTACTAATTCTGTCCTTCGACAATTAAAACCTTTTTATAATTCATTATTTCGCGAAAGTTTTTCTTGATACTTGGTTGTCCAGAAAATTTCACCTCAACCACATTCTGATCAGTAGCACCATAAAGATGAGTACTATCAAATGAAAGACTGTAAATTGGGCTAGACATTCGCTGCAGATTCATAAAATAAAGCTGAAAAACAAAACAATACATTATTATAAATTGATGAATAAGCTTGAAGTTTAAATTATTCCGAATGAAAAACTAAAATTATTTAGTAAATATTAAAATATATTTACTTGTACATATTTTGGCTTTCTTTGATCCCAAAGTACAGCTTTACAATTGAACTGAGTTCCAGTTACCATTGTGTAATTGTAATCTGATGATATGCAATAAATTGTTGCATCTGTAGGATCAGTCCAATGATTAACGCATTTTCCTATTCTGTAAAAGCAAATTTCAATACATAGAATCATTTGAATGAATGTCTGACAAGTTATATTCAATTATTGTAACTTATCAAACCTTAAATCCCATTTTCGAATACAAGTATCATAGCCACAAGTAAGCAAAGTATTTGCATCATCCCAAACCATATCCAAAATTCCAGCACCTTGACGCCAAGGGTGACTTATTGCTTCAAAATTGTTAAAACTATAAAATTATAAAAACAATAAATTAATACTTAAATTTTTAAAATGTAATATATATCTTATACTATTAAAAACTATCTTAATACGTTATTTAGTTGAATACATCACATTTTGGCGAGTAAATAGCACATTTAATCATGTACTATTTATTTCTATATTAAAAGAAAGTAGAAATGATAAATAGAAATATTTTTATATTTAATTAATATGAAAAAGAATTTTATATTGTAAAAAAGATTATTAATAAGTATCATTAATTAATAGAATTATTAGCATATTTAATAGTATTCATAAAAATAACAATTAATACTAACTTGATAGTATCACAAATGTAAAGTGGTGGGCCAGTAGTACCTGAGGTACCAATTGCTATTTTAGTACCAATAGGGTTAGCTGATAAAGACCAAATACGATCATTCACACTAACAGAAGTTATGGGTTCATCTGATATATCATCATCTATAGGAGAGGTCCACGCCTTTACAACACCTTCAGTTCCACCAGAAATAACCAAATTACCAGTTTCATCTACTGCATCAATATCTTTTTGATGGGCTCCTTCAATACTACAATAATAGTGGGAACGACACCTGTCTTTCAACCAAAATATTAAACTTCCATCCCTATAAAAATTTAAAATTATATTTGAATAAATTATAACTGAATTATCGATTAGTTGATTAAAAAAATTATAGTACTTTCATTTTTCATTTATTTTTGTTTAAATTTTTTAATAAACTTTAGAAATTCTTTAGATTTTTGAATTCTAAACTATTAAGAATGATAAAAGGATGTGTACCTGTGACCACTAATAATATAATTATCTTTCACAACAAATTTACAAATGTCACTGCGGATATGCTCCTGAAAGATTTTCTTTTCAGCACTAAAGGAATCAGTTCTCATATATCCTCGTAACTGATTTCCACCACTCCACCATAAAACATCTTCTGTTAATTGAATCCATGGCATTAATTTGATTTTCTGAGAAAATAGAACATTTTTTTGATAGCATCCATTTTCCCAATTGTGTGCTACTTGCCATTTTGTACGTGGGCACACAAGTGGATTACATCTGCAAGAAAATATAATTGAACAATTTCAATAGAATTCAAATCAACAGAAAAAATTAATATATTTAAACAATATAGATTTTCTTTTATTCAATAGTAGATGAAGAAATAAAGGCAAGTTAAAATTGGTAAAAATACTTCTTAATTTACATAAAAAAGTTAACTAATTCTATGTTTATAGGATACGAATCTATAATAATAAATAATTTGTAATTTTTTAATATTAGATTGTTATAATAGTTATTATTAAATGTGCTTTAAATAAAACAGCTAATAGATATAAATTATTAGAAAAAAGTGTATTGGCTCTAAGTAAATTAACTATATGAAAATAGTTTAACTTTCAATAAGAGAAAAGTCTAAAATTAAGATTAGAAAAAATCTGATCAGAAGGTATAAATATAGTTAACAAAATAATTTGACATTGAAAATTGGTTTTAAAACAGAAGCATATGTTTTGCTGTTTATTTATTTTTAAATGATTTCTATCTTTAATAATGTTGTTTCAGTTTTGATGTACTTCTTTGTTATTGCAAACATATAGATGAATTAAAATTTTAAACAAATATTATATTAAATTATGTAAATTAGGAAACAATGATACGAAAATTCATACCAGTCAACTTTTAATACAGAATACTTTATGTAAAAACATTATCTTTGCTTGAATAATAATGATTTTTCAATAATTAATTAATGACAAAAGCATTAAAATCAAAGTACTCTAACAATTACATTCTCATTACATTTCCGTAATAATTTTTTAATTATCGTTATTTTTTAACGATATTTATAGCCACGTTTAATATAGCATTGCATCATCGACGCAACAAAGCTGACAAATCGCTCGATAACAGCTGTTTATGTATACTAAAATATAGAAAGTTGGATATAGATGTAGAACTCCATGTCAAAATCAATTTATTTTTGACAAACACGTAATACACTTAAAATTTTCGTATTGTACATATATAATTGCATAATTGGATCTGAAAAATCCAATAAAAAGGAAATCGTAAGCGTGAAGAACGGTCATTTTGGAGTATAATTGCGCATCCAATGAAAACAAGCGACATAACCTCCCTTAATTAATACTAATTATGTGCTGGCTAGAATCTAACTGCACCTAAACTCTTTTATTTCCCCCATATTCGTTTACTCGAAAATAATAATAGAAAATATCAAACAAGCATATTATGACATTATCTGCTATCGTAAACATTAACAGCGAAGATAAATTAATTTCAAGGTGAGACCGGAAAAATCAATATTAGCGAGAAAGACGTAAATATACACGTATTAAATGTAATAATGCGCATTGTGTGTGTGTATGTGTTTTTGTACGTGTACATGAAACATGTAGCTGCGAAATGCAATTGCGCACTTATCCGTGTACTTTTTTTATGTACCTGGAGCGAAATCTCTTCGAGACCTGGTTGGTGGCCAGGGTGAGCTTTCGCCTCTTGTACCAGAGCAGGTCATCGTGGGTGATGCAGTAAAATCTCCAGCAGACGGCGCTCAACCTGACAAGGTCAAAGGCATGACAATAGTCGAAGATCAGAAGGAGAATCTCGAGGGGCAGGTCCTCGAGGACCAGGGGACGCCTCTGCTCTCTGTCGGTCTGACAGTACTGATCCTCCACCTTCGCGTTCGTCATCGTGATTATTTTTAATTATTATTATCGTTGCCGGTGATAGTAGCCGATGCTGCTGCTGTTCGCCTCCTCCGACGATGTTACCCTCCATATAATAAAATGCGCGCGATAAATGATCGTTTGACGGGGATTTTTTCTCGCTGTTACTGTTCTTGCTTTGGTCGATGTTTTTTTTTTATAATCACGGGTGGTTTTTCGCGCTGGATAGATTATATATACATAGGAATTAATCAACGCGGACAGATGGTTTCCATCATGTTCCGCGACGACGACGATGATGATGACGATGGCTATGATGATCTCGGGCACGGGCTGATGCGGGTGCTGCAGGAGATCTCGCGGCGCATGCAGGCATAGAGAGAGAGAGCGAGATATTTATAAATGTGTATAATAGGCACTATTGCGCACCGCTCGCGAACGCCCCGGAGATTGTTAAACTACGAAAACTCGTCGATCGCCATACTGAGCATTATTTATAACACTGATTGGACAAGTCTTCGTGCTGCGTATGAAAATTATGATAATGTATTAAGATGCGAAATGTCGAACGTCGTTTTGGTGTGTATTATGTACTACTAGGCACTCTCTCTCTCTCTCTCCCTCTGCCCCTCTCTGTTTGTTTTACCAGTCTCACATATGGTCGGGTTTTCTCTCCTTTCCCTCTCTACCTCCTCCCGCCACAGGCCGAGTTTACGAGCTCGTCGCGCGAGAGGAGTCGCAGCGCGCGCGCGTCGTTCGCGTTCGCCTCGTAAACTGACGGATGTCTTTTTTTGTGTGTGTGTTTCTCTGAGGATATTTCTCTCTCTCTCTCTCTCTCTCTCTTTCTCTGTCTTGTTCTTTTTCTTCGCGTTAAGCGGGTTCGGAGTTAAGTTAGCCGCGGTAAAGCTAAGGTATCGAAGCAGATCGAAGTTGATCGAAACTTCTCGACTTTTTGGGAAAATGTTTGAATTTACGAGTTTAAATGTTCGCAATGCGCGTGATTTTTACATGTCGAGGGATATGTTTCGTTATATAGAGTTCGAAGAAAAAAAGACTTTTCACAATGCCCAATATATTAAAATTGTTTTTGAGTCTAATATAAGTTCTGAATCACGAGAGAATATAAGATATCAATTCCAACAAGATACGATTCAAATAATCTCTATTCCATCCTGTAATCATCTAATGCGCTCCCCGAGAGTTTCTATATCACCTTTCAACATTTAAATGTAGAAAACTATCCCTACCTGTCCTTTGAAGGGAATGTGAAGTTTGTAATGGCATTATATGGGTTTCAGGGTTAGAAAATCATTCAAAAGAATTTTGTTATTCCTATGACGTCAATAATTAAAAAGTATTTTATAGATCCCCCTCCTGGTTATCACCAGTTATCACTTACTGCCCATCTCCTGATAGTTTTTTCCCTTTATACTCCCTAGGCCTACAATAAAAATAAACATAACGCCTAATAATAGTTGTACGATAATATATTTCTAAGATTGTGCCAGCAGCAAAATGAACAATTTCGTAAGTATACTTTATATCTCAGAAGCTTGTTTGTTAAATATTTTTCATCCACGAATTGTTCTTGGACTTGTATGCTATACGATTTTCACTGCAAAAGTTATATTGGGCTCGATAATCTGATCTTATTTTCTATCTATCTTCCCTTTACAGTCGATATATACCATATTTGAAACATTTAAATTTTTTCCTTTTTCTAATTTTTAGACAAAGCAAGAAATATTAGATTTAAAAAATGCGTTTTTTCTCGTATAAGATTACTATAAATTATAAAAAAAAGATTTATGCAAAAATTAATATTATAATTATAAAGAATGAAAAAGGAGATATAATTAAACGTGTCGTATAATTAAACACGAAATTTGAATTAATAAATAATGCCGAGTCTGGTGCAAAATTTTGAAATAATGTGTCATTCACAAGTAGATCGTTGTTTATACATTTTTGACCTTAATACGATCTTAATTCGATTTTGCATAAAATTATAAAAAAAAATTATAAAAAAAATTATTTAATTTTAACATGTCATGAGAAATTATAATATTTTTCGCTGTATTTTATGTAATAGAAACAAACACGATGGCGTAAATATTCAATGGTTATATATAGCTGTATACTATTCCTTATCTGTGCACCGAAATAACTGTTAGCACGTAATTCATTATACTGATAAATATTTAAAAATTCTAATTATTCTGTTCTATACAAATAATGTACGGTTGTAGGTGCAAAGCTCGGGCTACAATGCTAAATACAAAAAGTGCTGGAAATACTCAATTTTTTTCTTTTTTAAATCTTCATAATTAAGGCTTATATATAACATAGAAATGTTTACAAGTTTAACTCAAGGTTATAATAAAAATTGTATCTATCATTTAAAGATTATGTTCAAAACGTATTGACTTTGTTATTAAGATAATAAGTAAACTCATCTCAAAGGCTACACACGAGCAACAAAAAGAAAAAATATATTATTTTTCCTAGATCTATGATTAATAATTAAATTCGTTCAATAACTGTTTTTAACAATAGCTATATTCGCTTAATAATTATATCCGTTTTTCTAATAATTTCACTCGAGTTGCAACGAAACAAGGAGGGAACAAACCTGGTGCATTTTCTTCAGGTACCAGTCATCAGGTGATAAAATTGATGGATATCAGAATGGATACCATCGACCGGATTGTGATACCAAAAGTGATAAATCGATTTTTACGATACCATCAACCGGATTGCGATACTAAAATTGATAAATCGATTTTTGTTTCAAATAGTTTATTTATTAATTTTTAGAATTGTAAGATTTATATTTCATATTATACGGGGACGATCATAAACAAGGACAGTCTGATGATGGTCATTATATAATTATATTAAATTATAAATACTGTGAGATCGCTAAAAAAAATTATTAGTTCAGTATAATGTAAACTTATAGCTCATTATATATATATATATTATAAAATAAATAATTATTTTTTATAGTTTAGAATTAGTGGGAAAATCGCTGAAAGCCAACGAATTGTCGATTTAGAACCGAATTTTCGCTCCAATAAATCAGTTTATTAAATTATAGAATCAGTGATTTCCACTTAAACCAAGTTAAAGTGTGAGTTTACATCTTTAATTAGTATATTAAGAGAATTTTCCACATTATATACAGATAATATATATATATATATATATATATATATATATATATATATATATATATTTATATATACATTTAAGCGATGTTTTAATAAAATAATTTTTCTGAAGATTTTAAATATAAAAAATGTAAAATATACATAGAGAAACATTTTCTATCAAACTTTACTGTACATATTTGACTGATATTGTAAGACATTTATCAGTAATTTTATGATAAATAGATAAATGAAATATTTTATTCTAGTTTTATAAATTTTTATTAAAAATAATTATGTACGAATTATTAAGGTAACACTTGCGTATCTTTTAGTGTAATTTTTTTAGTGACAGTTAACATAGGAAAAACTCCACCCCTTGTCTTGAAAACTTTTTCTTATTTTTTCAAAGCTATTTTTTAGAATTTCTAAGATTAATTTATAAATTTAGGAATTTAAGAGCATATAATTAATTGTTTTAATATTTTTTTTCTTAACTTATAAAAATAATTTAACAAATTATGAATATCATATTATAACTTTTTCTGTTAGCTAGAACAATACCAAAAATATATTATTAAAATAGTAAGCATGTATAGTATCATTTTATTGAACATTGTAATAAGTTTTTAAATTATCTTAAGAACAAAATATATATGAATAAAAAATTAAATGCTGTAAGTGCTTGTTGAATAAAAAGTTAATTTTACATTCCCTTTGAGGGTCAAATTATTTGTTCTGAATGCTTATATTTGATTATACAATAAGTCAAAGTGAATTATAGTATTGGTTAAAAAAAATTTTATGAACTTTGAAATACTTAACTAAAGTAACGGTACTTATAGATGATATCATCAAGAATTGCCGATAAGAGAGCATAAATTTGTGGATAATACATTAAAAGAGTATAAATGAATCTCCTGTTGATACAGTAGGATTCTCACATGCTATATCCATTCTCATATATATTTATCAACCAATTTGAGAACAGTTTCATAATAATTTAAAACATGTTCAATTTACAGAACTGACCAAATGGAACAATTTTTCTAGTAAGTAATTTTGTAAGTTAATAATTTTTTTCCATTTTTTATTATAAATAAAACGAAATAAGAATATTTTTTCCGTGTTTTATTATCAAAATGGATTAGAAAATTTTAAAGAGAAATATTATTTTTCAACATAAAATACAAACCTTATAAATAGATGGACGTATTTTCTTGGACATGGGATATAACATATAATTATGATAACGAAATATATAATTATAGCGCATTCCTATAAAAATCTGTACTATTCGTATTTTGTATTAAACACCTTATTTTTGTATTGGACAATTTTATTCGAACTCAATAAGAACATGTAAGATCTTTTTACACACAAGCATATAGAAAAATATTTTTAGATTATTAAATCAACAAATTATTGAAGATATTCAATATCTATTATATAACTCAGATATAATATCTGGTAATGTCACTATATGATATACATAGAGAAGTTTTGAAACGGCAAGAAAAACTTATAACTTATAGTTATATATAGAGTTATTTCTATATCTGAATATTTCTGAAACACGTGCACATTTATTTAGGATAGAAAGTAAAAAACTGTATTTCAACGCGATATCTGCGGGTATATCGCTTCATTATTTTTTATCGCGAGAAAAGGTGAAAATTCATTGTGTGCTCCGCGGTCAAACGAATAGATAAAGAGCAATTCTTATATACGTTTTTCTTTTTTTTTCTTCTTTTTTTCTTTTTTTTCTTTTTTTAATTTTATGACTCGCTAAACTGGCGTTCACGGAAGTGCATCATTTATTACCAAATATTTATAACGTTCCGTTGGAAAATGACATTAAATTATCCTGCTGCCACGGCCCGAGGCGCGATATTATAATGATGATTTCTTTGCCGCGATAATTTGCAATTGGCAGTAATGCTGCCCGTCTACGGGCCGAAACGTTATTGCGAGCCGGATAGATCGGATCAGTTTATTGGTAACTCGCCTCAGATGTGGATTGCCATTGTAACACCTTGGCTCGCGCGCAGGGAGAGCATATATGTGAGAGGGACACGGCGCCAGTTTTAGGAAATGAATAATATAATTTGGACTCTTCTGTGCTTCGTTCTACTGTGGCCCGCGTCCTCAGAATCTGGCTCATGTAAATGAAAATTCTATTCAAACACTAGATCTTTATATATATATATATATATATATATATATATATATATATATATATATATCATATACATTTTGCAGCTTTATAAATATTCTCTGACTTTTTGGTATGCGCAAACATTTTGTTCCTTTGATTTTTGTTTTTTGTTTCGTTTTGTTTTAGTGAGGTATTGCCTGCCTAAATTATCGATAAATGGTTTCAATGGACTTAGCAATGCGTGCAATAAATTGCATAATTCAAAAAGTGAAATACAATGCGTAATAGCGCCGGACAGGTAAATCCATCAAAATATCCTAATGAAATAAGCACAATAAAAGATGAAACGACAGTAACAACCGGGATGCTAGCTTGTTAGAAAATAAACATAATGATTAATGTGAAAAAAAAAAAATTTATTTTTTTTCTAATTTTTTCATTTTCAACTTTAGGAAGCCTTTTCAATTCGTTGAAATGTTTTCTTTTATATTTCCCTTCGAAATATTTAATCTATCAAAACTGTGCAGGCTTTTCAAATAATTTAATTGTATGAAGAAAAAATTATTTGATAAAATAATTTCTATTTTAATGGAAAAATTAATAATTAGAAAATGTCAATACACTCATACATATATTTGACGATCTAGATATTACGCTAACTTTTCCTAATGAATTTTTGCTTAAATTTCAGACTATCCTGTTTTAATTTACTCTCAATCGGCAAAGCTGATTTTATGGTCGCTGAGCCAGAAGATTTAATTGTTATAGGCTCAAATATGGATACTAAAATTTCTGTAACACACGTGCTAAAAAAATTCTCAGATTGTACGTAGTATTGTTTAAAACACCTACACACATATGCACACACATCATACACACATCATTACACAAATACAGAAAAAAGTGATGTCTGTTCCCAATGGCGGACTCAATGAGTTCTATAAGTCCTTTTTGCACCAAACACATCGATTTCGATGTGTTTGGTGCAAATCCAAAATCAATTTAGTCAAATCACCTCTAAAATATTAAGTAATTTACAAAAATATGTAAAAACTTAGCAAAAAATCGGAGAATATCGTTAAATTTTTTTCCGATTAGTGCGATGAATGGTTTTTACACATTTTAATATAACAAATTAAAATTCGCTATGAAAATCACATGAAATTGTCAAAAAATTGTGAAAAATCACATAAAAATTTTTAAAACTGCCAAAAGTGACATTTTTCTCAATCTAGATACCGCATGGTTTTTACGTATGCTGATTTATACTGACTTCCAATTTGGAGACTGTTTTGCACAAATTCACCTTCAAATTTTTATCTAATCAGCTCGAAAGAGTGGCAAATGGTGAAAATTTGTTAAAATTACGACGGTAATTTAACAAACAATTCAACCGAATGTCATAAGATAAAAAGTAGCATGGAAAATTTTTATAATAATTTTATTTTGATAAAATTTTTCCAAAAAGCAAATAGCGTCGATTATGAAAATTTGACGAAAGAGAAATGACGATGCCACGGCATTAATTTTTATTGTATAATTTTCCCGTCAGTTTCGAAAAATATTTTGCTTCAAATTCGCATCACTCAGCGCTAAAAGCATCTCATTTCCAGATTGACAACCATCCCTGGCTTTATATTTAAGACTTTGAGTCTTGACTCAATATCAAATAGAATCGGAAGAGACAGAGAGAGAGAGAGAGAGAGAGAGAGAGAGAGAGAGAGAGAGAGAGAGAGAGAGAGAGAGAGAGAGACAGAAATCGTAAGCTTATTATGTAATTCGAAGAAAAACAAATCAGTTTTAAACATAGAGAAAAGTAATATGTATGGCAGTAATTTCAGAATTCTAATGATTTAGAAATTTTATTGTTTTGCGATACAGAACGAGCTTTTTTTTTTGGTAAATCTAGAATGATGCAGCTTAATATAGTTGTTTTACGGATGTAGCAGACACGCATATACATAAAAAGCATGCTGAATCTATAATAAATATTATACATGGTTTATTAATGTAATTTTTGACATTTTCACCAATAACTTTAGATATGTTAGCTTTTTGAGTTCAACCCATTCCTGAATTACATTCAAAACGTCAGAATATGTAAAAAAACGATAGGCGAAGAACAGACCACTTTTTTGTGTCATTGTGTTATCAAAAATTATTTTAATACGCTCATTATTTATTATTATATGTGTCACTAAATTAAATATTAACTGATGGAGCAAACTAATTAAAAAGCTTATATATATATATATATATATATATATATATATATATATATATATATATATATGACGCTCTGAAGAAATTAGTAGGGAGTTGCATCGTTACTAAACATTTGAATGTAACAATTTTCATATACCATGAAAGATTTCTGAGTTAATTAACAAGAGGAGGCTACAGCTACAGGAGAATCCAATTTACCACTAGGGGGCAAATGTATATTAATTTAACTAAAAAATTAACACTTTATCCTTTCTTTATTAAAATGTATATTTTTTTCATTTATTTTAAATTATGTGTATTTTTATATATTTTAAATGTCTATTCGCTGCTTACTCAGATATATATTTTTTATTTTTAAGTATTACGCGATGCCACTTTTTACATCATTTTCTATTCATTGACCTCAAGTAAAGCTAAAAAAGTGAACATTTTTTAAAAATATTAATATAAATACATGGAAAATTCTCATAATTATTCTCAAGGGCCAACAGAGCGCCGGTTATCTATTGAGAAATTACGTATATACTCTATACGCCCTCTAAATATCCAGTAATTTATATACCGAAGGCTGCACTTTATTTTACAAATTATTTTAGCAAGCAAATGCAGTTTTAAGGTATTCTAAGCAATTAATTAAAAACTGTAACTGTGTCGACTGTTTTACATGAGACTAGCAAATAGTTTTATTGTTCTTACAATTTTTATACAATAAATCTACTTATATTAATGTAACGAACGTCAGATTGTTTATATTGCCCTTGTTTATATTCATCCCCCGAAGATACTGTTATGGAAACTACTACTAGAAATAATATTTTAAAATAAAATGAAATTTAAATTTAATAAGAAACATAGAACAACCTGACAGTCCGCACCACCTAAATTTACCTTCGAACGGTATAAAACGTCGAACAACATCGAAAAACATGTCTAATATAGAAATGCAGATTAATTTATTTTTATTTTAATTTTTAATTTAATTTAATTATTATTTTATTGTATTTTATTTTAAAAAATTATTTCTAGTAGTTTCTATTACAGATTCTGCGGGGGTGAATATAAACAAGGGCAGTCCGCCGCTTATTACATTAGTATAAGTAGATTATTGTATAAAGACTAAGACCGATGAAAATATTTGTGAATTTTATTCTAAAAAAGCAATGATTTTTAAATAACACATTGTATTTGTAAAATTTATTTATTTTCTTAAATATTGCTTTTTCACTTTGCACTGGGACACGGATTTTCATTGATTATTTATATTTTAAATAGCAATATAATCAAACCCTTAACAGACATTAAAGTGCCAATAATCCGATAATTGGATATTTAAATTGTTTTACATTTGCAAATTATGACCATGGCTCCGTTCGATAGTCGTTTGAATTTCCTGAAAATTTTTAGGTTGATTTGAGGTAAATAGGAAGAAAATAATTTAAAAAGTGGTCTCGTTAAATATTTAAAAATAAATAAATTTAGTATTTAAAAAATACGCATTAAATAAAAATAAATGGAAAGAATGTCTATTTGAGTAAAACCAACGGGTAAGGTGATCATTTCTTAGTCATATTTTTCCTTTTTTTTCCTAGTGTTGAGAGATTTGGTTCTCCGGTGGGTGTAGCCTTCCCTTGTAAGTAAATTTTGTTTTATTGTTCCAATTCTTTAGTACTGTAAGACATGAAAACTATCTTATCAGTAGAATTATCTGATCAATTAAAAATTTACTTTTGACGTCACTTAAAGGATGATTTTACTTGTAAGTTTTAATAAACTTAAATGTCCAAAAACTATGAGAATTACAAAGCGATTGTAGAATTTCTTAAATACGAGCTATTAGAATTGTAGCAGAATTGTGGCATGAAATGGAGAAGTTTAAAATAAAATATTAGATTTTGAAAAACCATAATGGATATTTAGTTGAAACACGAATCAAAATTTTACAAAATATCATTAAGCCTGCCTTGACTCTTTAATAAATCTAAACGATACGACTAGATAAAAATTCAAACTAGTTTAACGATTAAATTTTCGATAAAAGCATTTTGAAAATTGTATTGAAATTTATTAAATAATGATCATGAAAAATAGATATGAACTGACCTCTAGCGGAACTGAATAACAAAATATTAAAAGCGTTAAAAATGCTTCAAATTGAACAGTTATTAACTAGTTAAATAATATCTTTGAAAAATTAAAAATAAGTATACGACGTTTAACTCAAAAATTAAGAATTTTTAATCGCAATTCTATTAGTGTCTCCACAGCTTAATGTGGAAATGATCGCCGTCGTCAAATCAGAGTTCTTTGGCTCCCATCCCACGAAGGGAAAAAAATTATGTTACATAGGACTGGGAACTAGTCACGTGACTCAATTCGATTATTATTACAATACGGTGAGTAACAGTTTTCTTTAAAATAAATATATTGGTATAATGATAATGAGTCTACTAGCATAAATAAGAAATGCGTAAGTATAATATTCAGAGAAAGCCACGGGGCGATTTCTTCCAAAATCGTAATTTATATATCTTTCTATATTATTTTGACGAAAATCTCAATCAACACTTGGAAATATTTCGTTTTTATAGCATGGGTAACCCACAGTTGGAGTAGTGTTTATATAGAGCTTCATTGTCTAGATAAATTATTAATTGAAAATTTCTGATAATGACAATAAAGGCCAAACATAGATTTATAGAAGGTAAAAGACTATATTCAAAACCAAGTTCATTATTACATTATAGGTGAAATGTAGTAATGTAGTAATGAATTTTACCATTGATAAAACTCGACAAATGATTCGTTCGGTCTCGAGGATTGATGAAAATTAACAGCCATAAGTTCTCGGTCGATGTGCTGCTCCCTGTTAGGGGGTGTTTTTTAATGCACCGCGAAAGCTCCGACTTCAAAATCATAATTATTTCATAGAAAATATGTAGATGTACTGTGCATTGTCGTCATTTCTACGTTAATTTCGATTTTTGGCTACGAGAGGCCACGTGGTAACAATCTGAATCTCCCCCCCCCCCCAAACGTACAAACGAGTCTTTTGTATGGGCTTGGCAAACCATACGAATGATCCACAATCCTTATCTAATCTTACGGTCAGTTAATTTTTTTGGTCAAAAAGAAAAATAAAGAAATTTCTTATTATTCATGGCGTTTCACGGTTTGATCCCTCCACCTTTTTTAGGGAATTATGACATCATAAGAATCTTCATATTAGGTATAACGACAAATGAGGTATATATATATATCGATTAAAAAGTTTCTCCGTGTTTCAGTACTTTGAAAGTTGGCTCTTCTCAAGATCCTGCGATTCCAATACGAGCCTACTGGAAAATCGCATAGCCAGCTTAGCTCGATATTTCGATTCGGCGTGCATCGCTGGCCCATGGTCGCTGGATCGCACCATAGACGCGCAATTAAGTACACGATCTTTCATTCTACGATCACAATATATAATCAGAGCGAAACTCGTCTTTATACCTGTGTGCTGTATAACGATTCATGCATTAATGAACTGCTTGTAATTTTATTTTTAGATTATATATATATAAAACTTTTGATAAAATCAAACAACTTATACTTCAGAGGTATAAGTATAAAACAGAGGTAGACAGAGTGTAAATTGAATGAAATTCAAACATAATATATAATTTATATGTAACTAAACAATATATTTATGTGGATATACATATTTCATAAAGTTGGAAACATACCTGCTTTTAGAATCATATAAATGTTAACATTACGCTTTTTCGGATGTAATAGTACTTTATTGTTCCAAAATTAAAATCATAATTAATATTCACTTCAATGTAATAATAATCAATATTGAAAATATATACAATAAAAGTGCATAGATAAATCTTTCTACTCGTATATATAGGAGTAGTCAAATTTAAGGGACAACATTCTATTGAAATTTATGAATTTTTTAAAAATAACAATTTACAACAGGCTAGCTAACCATGATATATAATCTTGTATTTAGTCACGTAATTATTCTGTGGCGTTAAATTTAACTGAGAATCTGTTGTAGATGAAAAATATAAAATCTTTGATAAAGTAAAGTAAATCGTTTTATGGACCATTGTAAATAGTTCCACAAACAGATTTACGCAATATTAATCGCGCACGACTTCATAATTATATATAAAGTAGATAATCCAATCAATATAAAAATAATTATCAATACGGCTTGATAATAATCTTAAATTGTTTAAACAACTTTCAGAAGGTAAGTATAAAAATCTTTGCGCCCTCTGCAGCAACCCTTACACCTGCAGCGTGGACGACATGTATTACGGTATGAACGGAGCCTTGACGTGCCTGAGGCAGGGCGCAGGAGAAGTAGCTTGGCTAAACCGCGGGGAAACATGGAGATATTTCGCTGTACGTATATGTGCTTTATGTGTTATTATAAAATCATTGTATTTGTTGAATTGGAAAAATGATTATACATATGTTTATGCATTGGATACGTGTATATGCGTTAATTAAATCTCTGTCTTTAACGTGATTCTGCGTTTTCACTTAAGGTGGAACCATCGCTCGGCCAAATCTAACGTATTATGGTATTACAAAAAATAAAGGTTTAAATAATATATATATATATATATATATATATATATATATATATATATATATATGTTCAAATTTCCTCTATACTATCAATATAGTTCGGATTGCTTCGAAAAACCTGCAGAGAATATAAGATTAATGTTGTTTACAAACAACATTAATCTAATCTTACAAGATTAATGTTGTTTTAATCTATACAACATGAATAAATATGTTATTCCATGTGGAATAAGTAGAACGGTATATAACGGTGTATATATCTTAATCGTATACAAAAAGCACTATCACTATACAGTCGGCTTGAGCTTTGGCAGTGTTTGATTAGTGTATTGGAAATAAGCTGATTTAATTAGATATTTAAATAAATATTCATTTTGCCTTAGCAAACTATAGAACGCGCGAAAAACACATAGATTGATTGAGCTTGTTTATTTTTTATCCTTATAGTTTTTATTTCCTGTAATCAAATTATTAGTAATTCCTCGCTCGTTCAGCGCTCATATAGATAAGCGAGACTACAAAGTCAATCAACAAAAAAAAAAAAAACAAAAACAACTTTATTATAACAATGCGCATCGTATATTATTCTTATTATCTAGCCTATATTGTGTTTGTATACGCTAAATTCAAATCCGTTTTGAATTCGAAATTTTGTCTTCGCAAAACTTAGCGATTATATAATTCTCGAGTCAGCACGAGTTTTAGATCTACGAGCCTCCAGTCCGCAAATCCTAAGCTAGCCGAGAAATCTTAAGTATCGCAATTTCAATCGCGTACAAACCACAGTGTTTATATTATCCTAAATCCCAAACTCACACATCAGATTATTTGTAATTTAGATTTTTTTTGCAAATGTAACAAAATCCTGACGTGATTGAACAAAATGTTCGACGGATTTGTATATAGTATCTCAAAAAACACATAGGTCACATGATCTTATCTTCCACAAGATATTTTCTTTTACATTTTCGGTCGTGTCTTATTGTATTTTATATAGTGTGTTTTTTACATCTTCAGTGAGAGCATAGTAAGAAACATAAAAAGTGCGCGCATCACAGAAAATCTTCTGTTATAGACAAGGTGCTCGTTCAAAAGCAATGTACTGATGAATCAAAAAAATTTTATGATATTTTATATTGGGAAGGGGAGCAGAAGAGCATTGAAAAATCCTATCCATAATCAGTCTGACTCCTCGTGCTAGGACGTCTTAATACGACAGATAGATGAGCGATATGGATGTGAGCTGTAATAGATGTGATATGCAAGCCAATAGGCAGTCAAGTGTTTGTCTCCTAAATTAGCCAGATTATACTGCGAATTCGACGTAGTATTAGGTACTTTTAAATTCGTGCATCACAAGGCGTGCCTTCTTATTGAACAACTATATATATATTTCGCAAACTACAATATGTTTATCTGCTAAAAAAATTTTTTGCCACGTGTATCGAAATGGCGTATTGTGCTTCAGCAAGACCTTAAGAAGAAATAACTTTATACTCTGATAGTTTTGATATAGAGTATATATGCGGAACACTGGATTATATAACACAGAATAATTCCAATGACAAAGCAGCTTATAAATCAGAACAAGGATGCTCGTGTATTTATAATATTTAACAATGGTCGAATTTAAGAATGTGTAGTTGAGCCTGAACGAGGCGTTACATGTTCCGCGAATAGGGAGACCATATAGCTTTCACTCTATTGTTGGAAGCATCTCTTTATTGTCAAAAATATTTTCAATGTATATATATATAGGTCGATATATCTTTATAGGTCGATGAAACGAATTTTTGATCAATTATTCGGTATCATTTTCTCCATGTCTAAAAGTAGTGTGATTATTGCGAATGGAAACGTTGCAATCTGAATTAAAATGCTGAATTCTATTTGATTGTTAAAAGTTATTTTATAGAAATGATTCTGTTATTTTCTTGCTAAATCTACATTAATTTGTAATTTTTTAACATTTGCAGCAATTAACATCACATGGATATTCTTTACTTTGTCCCGATGGAAATTTGGTTAGCTTGACCGGTTCTCATATCAACAGTACCTGCACGTGGGTAGCAGACCCACGACCAGTTATAGTAGCTAAAAGGTATTTTTTTTTTCATTTAGACACAATACTTTTTGTATATATACATAGCAATATTTTAAAATTCTATAAAATTTTAAGGGACATAGCAAACAGAGTTCACGAGATAGTTACCGACAGGGGCGAGGCAGGATCCAAGTTTTACGAAGTGATTCATTCGTCCTACAAATTTTCGTATTTGCTCAGATTGCAAAAGCCCGTCGATGTACTGGATTATATTAAACAACGTAAAATTAAAAATTCAAATATAGTAATAATATGCCAAATAGACATTTGTTTGCTCTGTATATTCTATTTTATATTACTATAATTTAATCATGTTTTGCGAACTCGAGAATTCACATTTATCGCGCGATTAAATCATGAAAAACATTGGTTCAGTTTTTAACTGTAGAACATTGAAAATCTTTATTTTTTCACTGATAGAAAGATTGTTTTTCTTTAAGATCCTAAATATTAATTTAGAAAATCGTAATGTCAAATTATAAAGAGTTCCATTCTCGTAACATTTTCTACACATTTGTTTTACATTTTATTATTGTAATTTTATAAGCTTTTGAAACTAGAATTATTCACATCTATTGAACAATTTCACTTTATTATTGCTTTCACGTTACATTTTATAAGTAATTCTTCATCGCAGTGAAGTGGTAAAGAAGAAGCGTATTCTACTTCTCAATCTTCAATTAGCATTGAATTGAAATTCGCAAATATTCTGCCAGCATATTTTAAATTATATAATTTCCTTAGAAAGAGCATCTTACTATACAACTAAAATAAATGACGAAAGTCAACCGACCGAATTACCGATCGCTTAAAAATAGCATATATATATATATATATATATATATATATATATATATATTTGCCAATCACTTATCCTTGGCTCTTTTGATTTTCGTTTTTTATTTATCTTTTTCTTTTCATTCTTTTCATTCTTATTATTTATTTTTTTTTTTTCGTCGGCTAAAAAAGTTCCGGGCTTCTACGCCGCGGCGTTCAAGGCCCAGACGACCTGTCGGACGACCCGCAACGTGCGCTGGTGCGTCGCGTCCAGCCTCGGCGCGCGTAAATGCCAGATGCTCCAGGCGGCGGCCGAGGCGGTCGGCATCGGGCCGAGCTTCACCTGCGTCAACGCGCACAAGCGGGGCGAGTGCGTCAGGGCGGTGAACGCCGGCAGATGCGACGTCTTCGTGGCCAGGCCCGAGGAGGTCCAGCAGGCCGTGGAGTAAGGCCGATTTGTATACGTATACGTATATGTGTGTGTGTACATGACTTATGCGGTTTTGGCTTATTTATTTTACTTTTTCCTTTCTTTCTTTTATTTTCGCTTCAATCTGCTAATGGAATCCTCTGACGCAATGTGAATATTCGACGATTCAAGGCTGCCTTTATTTATGGGTTGCTTGAAAAATCACTATAATAGAATATGTTCGCTCGAAATTTCCAATTTTTTTTTCTTATTTTTTTCTTGTTATCATAAATAACGTATACAATCTTATTTATCCAGAAACTTCATGAGTTGTTTTATTTTACACACGTACATATACAGGGAAATGTAATTACAACAGTCGAATTATATTTTAATTTGCAAAATCATTTGCGAAATGTTGACGATAAAAAACAATACCCAAAAAAAATGGAGAACAAAAAAAACGCGCGATTCACGCAACTCGTACGTGTTTTTTTTATGTATTTATATATACGTTTCAGATTGGGGGTAGTGCCGATTGTCGAGCTTTTCGCCAATAAGAAGGACGAAGGCAACTCGATAGCGGCTATCGTTAGAAAACAGTCGAAATTCCGATCTTTCGCCGATTTGAAAGGTGCCAAGGCGTGTTTCACAGGATACAGGAGTCCAGGTGAGTCTGTCACGTGATATTTCCGGATATCGCTTGATTTTTACAAGTATAATTATGCAACGGTCGCAGAACGTCCATCGGTGTTTGTTCGTTTGACAGCGGTGAGGCGCATAGTCGTCTAAAATCGCCGGCGTGAGGGTTGAAAATCAGCATGCGAAGCCAATATTTTGCCAGTGATTTAATAAAATATTTATGCGTCTTATTATTTTGAAAATATTTGAATTATTAAATTAAATTTTTATTATTATTTATTTTGTTATTATGCATTTAATAATATATTATCTTTTAATGTAATACAATTACATTTAAAAGTAAATATGTAAAGGGGCAATGATTTCCTTATTAATATATATGCGAAAAATCATTTAGGTATAACAAAAGAATATTACATGAGTTCTGCCACTTAAAAGCATTCCCCATACTATTCTCTCTAGCGTAGAGAGAGAGAGAGAGAGAGAGAGAGAGCAGTTCGAGTGTTTGAGTACTAATTTTTAGGGTAATGCCATTTGAAGGATAAGTATTACAAATATGTTAAAAAGATTTTTGATCTATGAATGTTTTTTAAGATAAAAAACGAATGAAAAAGTTAAAATATTCTTGTATAAATAAAATAATAATATTATTATGCTATAATATTATTTTTCTTTTGAATTTTTTTTATTTAAAAAATAGCCAGTTATTCTGACCAATAGCCATCAAGTCGGTAGTCACCAATTTTAAAAAGCACATGGCTACTTTTTCATAAAAGTGGCCAAATTTCATAAAAATCACCACATATCTGGTGGTCTTGTATAGGTGTATCAGAAATTAATTCCTTAATTTACGTATTCTTATTTTTTTTAAGGATGGAACGCTTTTTACTCTTTCTTGAAAAATGTATCCAGTGATTGGAATTGCAAAGATACCGATGCAGTTTCGAGATTCTTTAAAGACAGCTGCGTTTTAGGACTCGAGGCAAGTGAGAGCAATTTTCCAAAAAACTTGTATTCCCTCTGCAAACATAAAGGTAAATTACTAAATTCTTTTCATTCTACGGCTATGTTATTACTTTTTTTTTATTAGGTTAATCTGTTGAAAATTTTACTCGCATCTTTATTACAGCACACGAATTTTACTCGCATCTTTATTACTTATCTTTCTTTTCAATGGACAAGCTAGATCATAGTATCTTATATTCTAACAATATGAAATTTATCAAAATTTTTTTAATTATCATAGCTTTTGAAAAATAAATTCAATAAGTTTTTTAGGTAACTCTTCATAAATTGCCAATATCATATTTTTTGAACTTGGTGAAAAGCAAAATTTAAAATTCTAAATCTATTTCAATAAGAAGAAGTAATAATATACACAATTTTATAAAAAGTGAAATATTACTTTTATTTCATACCATTATATGCTAATGTACTTAATGAATTCTTAATATATAACATTTACATGAATTCATGCAATTCAATACCCTATTTTATTTATATGTATATTCAATTCGTATTTTAATCTAAACCATATGAAATTGAAATTAAGAGTTTCGTTTCTTGAAAGTCGCGTGGTTTCTATTAACTCTTTCCAAAATGTTGTTGACGTCATGAATTTTATAATTTATGTATGATAGTAGTTTGATTTAAATTGGTTGCGAACCATAAATTTAAATAATCTAATAAAAAGTACGAGTTGAATGAGTTTCGCAATTTTTTTATCACCTGATTATCTAATTGAAAATTTTAATTTCATACCGAAGCGAATTGTGTTAATAAATTATAGTTGATAATGAATTTGCTTCAGATCTAATAAATTGTATAAGTTTCTATTTATTATTTTAACAGACTAGATGGCATTGACAATTTGTTATAATGAAAATTATAAAAATTATACAGTATTTCAGAAAACCAAAAAACAAGCTGTCTGTCTCCCACATATGTTTTTTAATTATTAAATTTTACTCCATCGAGAATTTTAATCGTTGATTGATATATTTAAAAATTTGAAGAATAACTTTAAAGACATTTTTACAAAAAAAAAACACTTCAAGCTTCAAGTCTCCAAATCTACAAATCCTAAAACAGTACACTTGAGGACTTTGAACTATATTGATTTGTTTTTTGCAAATGAACAAAAGTCTTCACAGTCTAAAACAGACTGCTCAAAGGATTTAATTTAGCGTCCAACGTGTATACAACGAAGTCATATAGTTATCTTTTATAAGACTTTTTTTTGAATTCCTAATCACAAGAAATCATCGATATCATCCGGCTGCAATAATATTTATGGAAGAAATATCACTAAATCTCGCAAAAGTTTCAGAAAATAATAATAAGAACAACAATAATTACATTGCTGATAATTATTTGTTATTCAGATTCGGAACTAGGACCTGAAGAGCAAACATTTAAGTGCTTAACGGACGGCGCCGACGTTGCCTTTGTCAACGTGAGTGCGGCAAAGGCGTATGCAACACGTACGTACAATTGCAATGAGCATACATTGATCATTGGACAATGGCTCAAACAGAGAAAGATCGATCAAATTCGTTGCCTTTCCTCTGAATCGCGTGATTATGATAACGAACGAATCATATCAAGAGGTCAGAATCCGAGTAAGAAAACACGGAATTTGTTAAGATCTATTAGTTTGAATGCGCAAAAATGTATAATATATATATATATATAGGTTGTCCCAGAACTTACTAGACACATTACTATATCAGTATAGATTCTGAAAATCTAAATGCAATAAAAAAAAATTTAAGTAAATTAATGTTAGTACAGTCTGTCAAGTAAGACGTGGTCGTGTTAATTTATAAAATAATTTATTTGATGAAACTTTCATATTTATATATAGATTGTACACATTACAAACGATAATGCAATTCGAACAATAATGTGTCCACCATTGGCGTCGATAATTGCCTGGCATCTCCGGGACATGCTTTCTACTAATTTGAAGACGTATTCTAGTGGCAAAAATCTCCAGATCCGATGAATTTAGTAAGACAACTGCTTGAAAGTGTGTGTGCGTATTCCAGGAAGCTTCTGTTTAATATATGCCCACACATTTTCAATAGGGTTTGCATCGACTGACTGCGAGGGACAATCCAATGTAAAGATGGTAGATTGAGTCTTCCACTCAATACAGAGCTTGTTGCGGTGTTTAGGATCGCTGTTCTCCTGCAGAATTCAATCTTCATTTTTTCTGATGAACCATGGTTTGGCAGATGACAGTAATGCCTTTTATAGATTTTTATCATTTTCTCGGCATTTAGGTTGTCAATAAAGAGGTGCAAAGTGCCGAATCTCTGCTTTGAGAAGCAGCCCCAAAGATGCGCCTTTATTCCGTGTTTTACGATCTGCTGAACAAGGCTATTGGTAGAAGTTTACCAGGCTCGCGTGAGAATACAACGTGCCCATACAGAACATTCATCAGTAAAAATAACTTTTTCAAAATTCCTATCAAATTCTTATACACCCAAGCGAGTCGCTTTGTCACACGTTTTTCAGTCAACAGAGGCTTCTTCATTGTGTTGCGCCATTTCAGGCCATGAGTACAAAGATGGGTTCGAATAGTTTTGTAGGATATTCTAAACCTTTTGCCATTATTTTGCTTGTTCTTCCCGTAGTGTTAAAGCAGGATTCTTCGAAAACAGATTCACTATTCTTTCTTCATCTTTTTTGTCCACTTTTTCTATCTAGCCACATTCTGGTAAATCATCGACATTTTTAGCCACTTCATATAGCTGTACGTACTTCTGTACAAATGCCTTCGACTTTCTCATATATTTAGCAGCCACCGATTGCGACATTTTGGGACTTTCGGGTGGATGCAAAGGAACACAACCGCATAACGCGACGCGTACTTAGTACTCATGGCATTTAACGAAAAAGATCAACGAAAACTGAACTTTGTTGACAATGCATCAAGGACAAAGCTTCCCTCTATTAGCTCGCGAAGGAATTAGCGAAATTTTTCATTACCTGACAGTAAAGACGACCACGCTCATACTTGACTGACTGTATTCGAAGTATTAGTCAATGTATTTTTTATACACACACCACGGCGAGCATGGAAAAAAGTGTGAAAAAGCATGTTTCATATTTCCCACTTACAGTCTCTTTCGCTAACGCCGTATCCACAGTTATATGAATACGAGTGGCGGAACGATGACCACATTATGATGATGTGTTTTCTCGTTGTCGAAAAAAAAACATCGATGCTCGCTTTCTCCTATTTCTTTCAGAGTCCGTGAGAGTCTCCACCTGTATTTTCCTTTCGACCGAAAATCTAAATCCTGCGTTTTTGATTAGCTATTAAACATTCATTAATAACTCGAAAATTAACAATAATTTACTGAAGTTTTTCTTATTGTTGCATTTCGATCTTCATAGCCTACACACATATGGTAATGTATCTAGTAATTTATGAGACACCTTGTATATCCACTTATATATATATAGGATATTCCAAATATGATTGATTACACTAACGAATCGAAAATCAGCAGGGGAATTCATATACAAAGATTATACGCATTTTATAAAGTTTGAAAATAGTTTTGCCGATGTTCGTCGGCCAATGAGCAAACTCTAATTTAGTTCTGGATCGAGGGGCATGCGAATTGAGGAGACTTTGAGTGTAATATGCAGAACAATTGGAGGGAGCTCTGAGGAAAAGGTCAGTAGTTGTTTCTAAATATAGATATCTTTATTTAAGATTGGCGTTTCTAAAGCAAAAAAAGAATATGTATGCTTCGTCTGTGTATTACAGTGATACTAATTTGCATACGCTCGTAAAGTTATAATCAAATAAACAACTAAATCTTTTTCCGCCATGGTCGATAGGCCCCGTTCGTTCTCTCTAGATTATCGTCAAATTGCCCGCCCGTCTTTTCAGCTTCCATGCCTCTTGATCGAGAGCCGAATTAGCGTTTGCTGATTGTCTGTTAAATATTGGAACGTAGCCCAAGAACTACCTGAAACTTTTTAAAACACATACAATCTTTGTATACGACTTCCTCTGCTGTTTACCGATCCACTAGTCTGAACGATCATATCTCGGACACCCTGTATATATATCAAAGAGTTTTCGCACTTGGGTAATCGTATATATTATTATTATAATAATCTTTCTTCTCGCAGATTCGTCGGTCTTCAACACCAACTTTAGGTTACTTTGTCCTATTGTACGCGGTAATAATGATCGGGAGCCCTGCTTTCTGGCTAAAGCCAGCTTAGGATCCGTAAGTATAATCCGATATAATCTAATGATTCTATAATTAAATAGGTTAAAGTCTCGCGAAGATTCATGTATAATGAAAGCAAAATTTTATCTTTTAGGTTCTAGTCCGCGACGATGCGACGAAAACGAGGAAGAATGACATTTATCAATTATTCTTAGCGTTAAACCGATACTTTGGCCGGACATTCGACAGGGAGACAGCGATGTTCAAGATGTACCTGCCCTTTGAGGGAGAATCTAATGTTATTTTTCCTGTACGTATACATACACAATAATAAGATAATATTATTTGTATAATAATATATAAGACTGATTTATTTGTTTGTCTGTTTAAAAGAATCCATGAGAGAAAGACACATCTACGAGAATTTTTTTTTTTATTTAATATTCATGATAGTTACAATTAGACCGATAAACATTCGATTTAAAATCTAGTTCTAAAAAACTTCGAGTTACGATCGTATTTTTTCAGTCTATAAATTGTACATATAATAGTATTATTCCTTTCATCTATTTCATTATTAAACAACAAAGATTAATAAAATGTTTTTCTAGAAACCACACTATAAAACCTCGTTTATACCCATTGTTCTAGGTTATGTAACCTTTCAGATTTTGTTATGTCTAAAAATGTACCGAAACTTTCTTAAAGTACAAGTCCATCAGTTTCAAATGATATCAAGTTTGCCCAAATAAATATCTTTTTTTCATTGAGATATTGGAATCTGAAATTTTCATCATTGTAAATTTTGCGTCATTCTGTCTATTTCTATAAATCGACTAAATTCTGTTTAAACCGAGCATAATTAAGTAAACTTTTAACCAAATCGCAAGCTTCTGAACTAACTCAATCTGATCTACCATAACTTTGATATAGGTGAAAAATTAGATAAAATTTCAAGAAAGTTGCGTAACGAATGAAAACTAAAAGAAAAAATCTTTCTGTTCCTTCATACACTAATAATAATAAGGTTTAAATAGTTTAAAGGCTTGTCATTTGGTTTAAGGTTTACATAATTAAAGTTGGACTAAGCAAGGTTTAGTTGATTTTGAGAGTTAGGCAGAAAGAAGTAAAATGCACAATGATGAAAACTTCAAAATGCGAAATCTTAACAAGAAGAGAAACTAAACAATTTTTCTTTATATTTTTAAGCATAATAGAATCTGAAGGATTGCCTCAAAATTGAATTAAAAGTTGTTTTTATTTGGACATTTAGGGTAGAAGATCTCAAAAACTTAACGTAACAGTATGATTCTGAGTCCGGATTTAGATTCATCGCACCCAAATTCTTTTGAAAAGTATACTCTGATTTTTAGGAAAGAAAATATTTCGATTTTTATCGGCCGGTTAATCATTATAATTGCATCGATAGTTGCAATTATACAAATTTCATTATCCTCGTATAAGAAGATAATTGTAGAACAGTAAATTTCTAACGTTATAACCAGTATTACGGAATTTTTAATGAAATTGTTATCTTTTCCAGGAGAACACGATGAAGCTGCAAGAGACTATTCCCGGCTTGAACTACGGTAGACCCCATAAACATTCGGAGGTAGACAGGCCTTGCCATAGTCACAAAAGTAACTCCAACGGGTTGAAATCAGCACCGACTGTGATATATCTTATATTATTTTCACATTACATTTATGGATTAAGATATATAATCTAGGATGTATATAAGTGGGCTTTAATTATAAAGCAGCTAAAGTTAAATTATAACTGTTGGAAAAATTGCGTTATTCATTTTTTTTTTGTATAATTTGTTAGGAATTAAACTTTTTAAATAATCCATATAACGAGACGATCATTTTAGTTCTTATTTACTTTCTCTTAATAGTGTACAAATATGAATTCTTGAATTTTAAGTAATATTAGTTTCTTCTCCCAGATTTAGACGTAAAAAGTGTTTTTAACACGACGTGTTAGTATATTTATTTGAACATAGCTAATGTCTGTGTATCTAATAAAACAATGTACTATTACATTAATTTACCAAAAATTTATTTATAAGTATTTTTATAACTAATTATATGTTGCATTTATGTCGACTGTTTTAAATTAAATTAATAAATACTTGTATCGTTCTTACAGTATACCATATCTGATATACTAATATAATGACAGTTATACCATAATCTGCTATATTAATATAATGACAGTCAGACTACCCTTGTTTATAACCACCCCCGTAGAATCTGTAGAATAGAAATAGAAATAATTGCTAAAATTAATAATTAAAAAAATAATAATAAAAAATAAAACAAAGATAAAATTAACTTGAAAATTAAAAACAAACATGAAAATAAAATTTATATACTATGTTAATATATATAGATTAAACTATATACTACGTAACTAAATGACAATCTGACTGTCCCCTACCGCCTAATTTTACCTTCGACGATTCAAAACGTTACATTGTCATTTACTAATATAGTATAAGGATTAATTTATTTTATTTTTATTTTTAATTTAATTTTATATTTATTTTCGTTATTATTATTATTGCCTTTTGAATGATTGATTTTAGTAGTAATTTCCATTTCAGATTCTACAGGATTGTTGATGAACAAAGATAGTTTGACTGCCATTATATTAATATAGTTGACTATTGTATAAAGACTGTAAGACTGATAAAAATATTTATTAATTTTATTTTCATAACTATTTATAAATATAATATTCTAATAAATATTTCTTACGTATATAAAGGTATAGAATTTTTGGATCTTTCAAATAATCTAATCTAATTAAATTAGCTTTAATTACATTAACTTCATTACGGAGGGTAGTATTCGATGTACAGATGGATTTGGATTGAATAAAAGTTAATTTTTGCTACACTCACGTACGGCTGCAATATTCACCCATACCAATAACAAATTTGATAAATATATTATTTTTCAACAGAATTTTCATAACTAATGTATAATAATATTAATGATACGAAAAGATTCTTATTTTGCACTGTTTTCAATAAATCTAATGATTCGTGAAGAGAAATTAACTAAATAAAATAAAATTCGCGAAAAGATCGCAGTATAGGAAGCATCGACCAGCCAAATTTGTACGATATATAGCTATTGGCTATCTGAAAACAATTACCATATTGACGCAAGTTATTTAATTCTGAAAACAGCAATCTCATATATTGTTTCTCACGTTTTCATTGCAACTTGTTGGGGCAAATTGAAGAAAAAAAAGTCACGAAGCAGGAAGTTGCCTCGTTTTCTACAAAATTGTACGCGCGCAATATTGCAAGTATTTTGGGTGACGTTGCGCTTGAATTGTTTGAAAGACTACGAAGAAAGGATCTAGATTAATAAATAAATATATATATATATATATATATATATATATATATATATATATATATGAATTATACACAGTGATAGTTATAGTTATAGGCTATATCGATATTACAAAGCGACATTTAATTCTATATCTTTTATCATACTTCCAGCGAAATGTTAACCGCTATTGTAAGTTAAAAAATGTACATTAATTATTTTACTTAAAATCGCATTTTTAAATGATTAATTTATACTACTATAGCATGAGACAACAATTTTCTTTTTTTTTTTTTACAATAAAATAATCTGCGCAACATATATTTAAATTGCAATAAATGCAATTAGGTAAAACGTTGTCGAATTATTTAATTAAAAATACAATCCGATTATTGCGTATACGTGTAAACAAAATAACATGATAATAAAAATTATACATTTATTTACAGGCGCATTTGATAAACAATTGTTACAAAAAAAAGACGGATAATAATGAAAAAAACGATGCCGCATTTACAAAATAATTGATAAATAACTCATATTGTTCGAGTTAAATGTGTACATAATAAACACACGTATCCATGCTTAATCACGTAATTATACACGATTTACGTATACGTGTATATTAATAAGGAGGCGTCCCGTGAAACGCGAAATTTTAACGCAACATGTGACGCTCATGTCCGCGGTATAAATTCGTGGCGAGCATGTTAATTGGCCCGGAACCTGGAGTGCACGGGGACGTTATTGTGTATCTTACGGATTTTTTCGTGTTCCAAGCGAGTTTTTTCGTTTTTGTGTATAAAAAAAATATATATCTATATCGCAATGTTTGTTGATGAATTTACACATTTAAGAAATTAATTTACTTCTCGGAGCTGCCTCTATATTTTGCCCATACATACGTATTTTCGCGTTTTAATAATCACGTTGTTCAAAACTGTATCATGGCATAAATAATCTCTCTCTCTCTTTCTCTCTTTCTCTCTCTCTCTCTCTCTCTCTCTCTCTCTCTCTCTCTCTCTAACGTTTATTGTACATTACGCTTGAATTCTCTTTAATATAATGATTCACCCAGTTTCACCTACAGCTTCGAACAGAAGTTCTACATGCCCTATAAGTATGACAATAGATCTGATTATAAAAATTAAAAAATACTTATGTGGATTGTTTTTTTTTTAAATTAACGAATATTTTCATTTGCCTTACAGTTCTATAATAATGAGAGGCGCAGACTGTCCTTGTTTTGCTATATTTTTCTTTTGGGACAGCTGTAGTCATAGTAATTTTTTATTTCAGATTATTCAGGGGTAATTATAAACAAGGACAGTCTGACTGTCATTATAATAACACTCTAAGGCTGATAAAAATATTTCCAAGCTTCTTAATTAATCGTTTTAAATTATTTTAGACTGAAAAATATTTACATACAAAAATTTTTACCCTTTTTTATGCAAATCGTACTGATTTAATGTTCTTTTCGTCAGCTGTTTTGGAATTTAGCAAATTTTAGATTCAGAATTATTCAAAATGATTAATTAAGGTTTCGATAAGAAGTGTCATTTTTAATTTTCTAAAAGTCCTGCATAATTATAATTTTAGAAGCAGTATCGAAAAACAAAGAACGCAGCCAATTTTGATCATTAAAAAATCCTACACTTGTTAAATCAGAATTTTTTAAAGGTAATTCTTTTTGAAAGATTCTTTTTACTTATAAAATGATCCTAAAAAATTGATGCGCTACAAACTGGATGCTATTCATTAAAACTTAAGGTTCTATACAACTGCTTTACAAAAAGACTCTCCGACCTTTGCATTCTGCAGAGTAAAAGGAAAATATGCGAAAATTCTTCTATCTTTTAACCCGACGACGTGTATTATTGCGAACCCTGTGGTGTACGAATTCAAATGAAAAAAAAATCACGTATTCATAATTTGATTTTGAGTTCAATTTGTTGCGTGTACCTTTATATATACATACACACACACACACACACATATATTGGCGCAATATACGCGTTACCCTGTCGTGGTCAAAATCAACGGGGTAAGGGGGATGGGGGATGGGAAGAACACATTATGCACACAATAAGGAATAAATAAAAATTCTCTCCGCTGCCGGCATCAGAACGTGAAGACGAGGCATATTATCACCGCTCGTCTCGCGCGCGGGTCTGCGCTGATTAATACGCTTATTATATATATATATATATATATATATATATATATATATATATATATATATATGCGCGCGCATGAGAGACGAGATGAAGGAGAAGCCCTCTACTACTGATGCATGCACGCATCGGAACTATATAATATACGAATCTAGTGCTATATACGCTCCTCTCCCGTACTACACGATGAACATGCATATAAACACACCCATCCACACCCACACTCACACACACACACACGCACACGCGCGCGCGCTCGCGCACACAGAGAGAGAGAGAGAGAGAGAGAGAGAGAGAGAGAGAGACACGCACGCACACACACGCAAACATACACACACACACAAATTTTTTTATATATTATCAAATAAAATCTCGTCGTCCGAGTCGAGTCGGACAGCCTCCTCCCCTCCAACGCACCCGCCCCCACCATAAGTAGAAAGCGGCCGAGCTCGATCAGACGCCGCTGTATGCCGGCGAGGGCCGGAGAGCGGTGTCGCTGTTACACGCGGTCGCGGCTACATGTTATATTATAACTTGTGCAAATATCGCGAGAGCCGCGACATCCATCTCGCGCTCATCAGCCGAGTGCTCCGCGTTGTACCGCGTGTATCTATACATACACGCATACATATATAGATATATCGATAATTTCGCGGGAAAAAGACGGTTATGCTCGCGCGTCAATGCGTCGTTGATCGGTATTAGGCGACTGTCGGCCCGCTGCTACATGTATGTATCGCACAGTAAAGATAATGTCAGACGTGCAAAAAGTGTTGGGAATAGCTTAGGCGTATTGTATTTAGATTCACACTCATACGGGCAGGTTCGTGCACGTAAAGATACACACACACACACACACACACACATACATGTATGCGTAGCCGCTCATGCTGGGTAGTGCAGTCGAAGATCGCGCTGCGCGCACGTGCTTGAAACAGTGTTGCTAGATTTATTTTTGATTGTATATACACTGAGAAGGAAAGAAGGGGGAGAAAGAAGGAGAAAGTTTTTATATTTATCATGGGCTCGACGGAGATAGGACTTTTGATGCTCGTCACGGGCCTGCTGTTGATCGGGCTCAGCCCGGCTCACGGAGAATCGCGTAAGTATGCGGTATTATTCACGCACTATAATTAATTCCAATGAATCGCGCAAGAGAATAAATTTGAAAATTCAGATTTTAATCGAAAGCTTCATTTTTCCCACGACTCGACCTTAGAATCTTGTGCCCCGTAAAAATGATAGAACGAAATGCTTTAAATCTCGATCAAATCCTGTATTAATAAATGAGTGACTGAAATCTTTTAAATTTAATCGAAAGGTAAGAAAAAAAAGTTACGCGTGGCCCTAAGCTACTCGCTGGACTCTCATCGATAAATAGGACGACTTGTGCAAACCACTCTCAAAAATACGGACTGTAAAAGTAAATCTAAACACTTATCAATGAATTTTTTTATTATATGATTTACTTGTCGATTAAATTTTTAAATGATAAACATAATATATATATAATAAATTTACTACAATCAGTAGTTGCCAATGTCCTATTATTCTTATAGACACATAAACAGTGTGATTTTCGAGCAGCACGATACATTTTGCATACAACAAATGCTAATTAACTGAAAGTAGGAAGCTAAAATTTTATGTTTTATAAAAAAAAAAAAAAAACAAATAATCAGTAAGTTATAATCAAACTCTAAAAACTTGCACAAGCAATCAATTTGAAATTTGAAAACTTTCATTTGATACAGATTGTATCAGTAAAAATGTGTATACATGCGTATAAACAATCATTAACATCAATCTTGATAGGTATAATTATTTTTATTAATAATTCTATTGACCATTTTTGCAAGGATTGTGATTAGATTTACTTTTTTTTAATACCACGCATATGTTTAACAAATAGAATCAATAATTAAAATATCGTTAATATCACCCTATGTGGTTTATTCAGCACCATATGAGATGATACGCGTTGATCTTGCGGTGGCAATAATACAATAGTAAAATTAAACGCACTTCTGTTCAATCAAGCACCGTTTGGTAAACTTTCTCCAAACTGACAATTTTTCGTTATTGTTTAATCTAAAAAATTAGAAAATTTAAACTACAGATCACTTCTCGATTCTATATACGTGCAATAGAGCGCAACATATATATATATATATATATATATATATATATATATATATATATTTGATACCGTTTAACTGACGTGTAGATTTAGATTCCATGGCGAATATGTTAAGTGTGTAGAGATATATAAACACCAAAATGAAAGATATTATTATTGTGTGGTCAATCCGGAAAATGAATTATACAAAACTTCCATGATATATAACGAGTATAGAGTAATCATAGAAAGTGATTTGTTAACTACGTATGTAAGATTCGCCTAATCAGCTTTCACTAGGTATACGCAAATTTTTTTAACTCTATATATATATATATATATATATATATATATATATATATATATATATGCCAACGTTAAAAAACATTAATTTGACATTTGTAGCTGTTGATTCCTTTGCTTTTAATTGAAAATTGAGTTTCAATCACTGCGGTTTCCCATAAATGCATAGCATTTTTGTTTTTTTTTTTTTATTAATGTATGAAAGTGCTCCCGTCGGCTATATATATATATATATATATATATATATATATATATATATATATATATATAGAGAGAGAGAGAGAGAGAGAGAGAGAGAGAGAGAAATCGTCATTATTTCGGATCACTCGATAAACACCGTCTGACTGCCATGCACTCGCAAACTTATCGTTTGGATAGAAGGCTCTCTGTATATTGCGCTCTTACTTTTCCTATGTATATATATATATATATATATATATATATATATATATATATATATTTATATATATTAGCCTTGGCAATTGCTTGTGCATCAGTGTGCTTCGTAATGTAAACATTATAGAGACAGTATCGACAATCGTGAATCTAAACTGGATTTGAAGGTTCTATTATTTATTTATCTATTTTTTTTATTTATTATTTATTATTTATTTATTTATCGATGTGCGTAATTTATACATTTATGAAACAGTTTCATTAGAGTACCAGGAGGTCTTTATAAACAAACCTACCTTGTTATAAGAAAGTTTTAGTCTGGCCTTGTAACAGCAGCCCGAAGACATAAAAATCTATGCAGGTAATGGATCGGTATCGAATGTACGGGACATAAAATGGTAACTCGATAGCTTTTCCCGAAGAAATTGCAGTTGAAAGGTGTAAATAAAATATAATAAATAAAAAACAAGCGCGTACTGATGTAAGCGTATTTATATAATTTATTTTAAATATTTTATGTATCTAAAATTTGTTTTGAATTAAAAATTTATTTTCTTAATTTATTCAGTTTTTTAATAAGAGGGCTAAAAATGTATAAATACCTATAAGAAAAAATCGTAGTGCCACTTTTAAGTTACTAAAAATATTATGAGCATGTAAACGTAGAAAAAAATTGATAATATATTGACGTGAAAATATATCTGAAAAGATTGAAATATACACTTGAAGTAATAAAGAATTTTATGACTATATAGTACCACAAGCTCTATGATTCCGCGAATTCTTACACACCCAAATCTCCTATTTTGATAATTGCTATAGATTCTACATAGTGGTTAAAGATCATAGAAGTTTTAACAAAGAAACAAAAAGTTATCCGGAAAGTAGAAAAAATATAAAAAAAATAGAAAAAATGTAACTTTTGAAAATGAAAACTATTTCTTATGGTGAGAAATAACAATAACTATTATTATTATTATATTCTTTGAATTATAAAATAGAAAATTCTTACTTTGGTAAATGAATTTTATTATTAATATAAATTATCAAATTATAGTTATCATATATGTCAATAATTCATATTTTGACGTAACGATTATTGTTCGTAACATCTTTTAACTGTGATTCGCGCCTAAGACACACTTGCGAATTGGGCACAATTCAACAAAATTTCTTTACTTAAGTTAAAAAGTTATATGCATTTTATAATATATATGTGTGTAAGTGTGTTAAATAAATAAAGATAAATAAATAGTTTTCTTTCATACTTACATTGTTTTAATTAAGAATACAAATTTATTGTATTGTGTATATAACGAATGACATGTTTTTTATATCATAACGTATTTATTTATTATAATTTCCGCATATTTATTTTTTCTTACTTATTCCTGTTTAAACAACCAGATACGTAATATAACAATTGTTATTTTAGTTCAATCGATCGTATATATTAAAAAATAAATATTATATTATAAGATATAATAAAATTCGGAGTGATAAATTATTGAAGAATATATTTACATTAAATACGCTATGTATAAACCACGATCTTTCATTTAATTTTTCTTCTTTGACGTTCTCGTGTGAAATAAAAAGTTTACTATATATATCATAGAATAATGCCAACAGTTTGTACAATTCTAGGCTAACGCATTTTTATAGACGTCGATATAGAGGCAAGATTCACGCTAATAAAGACATTAATCGTCATTGGGCGGTGAAGTTTTTGTCTCATTCTGTAAATTGATGTCTATAAACTTCTATAAATTTAGTATAATGAAATTTTTCATCTCTGAAACATTATAGTAGATTTTATTGTAAACAAGTATATATATATATATATATATATATATATATATATATATATATATTGTTTGTAACCATATGCACTCCATAACAAACAAAAAACTTAATTAAATAATATCTTATTTATGTATTAAAAATTTTTTTAGTAGATCATAATAGAATACAGATTTCGGTTGCGGATTTTAATACGATATTTTATATATTCAAGAAACGTCTTCCTATATTTTGAGAATAAAGAGGACGACAAAAATTAACGATCAACGACGCTTTGGTTCTTTTTCGCCATATTCTCCATGAAGTCGATTTTCTGAGTTTCTTTTTTATGGCTTTTCGATAACACTGCCATTGTAATTTATTTGCGATGCGAGCCAACAAAACGAATCGGTCATTATTTGGAGCTATTATTAAGGGATGTACGACGCCATAGAAATGCAATATTTTCACTTATTTAAAATCGTCTGTCATCGACGATCGATTTTCCTTTTTTTCCGCAGACTTTTAATAAACAAATTGTTACGCTTATTCTGTGAATATCGTACAGAATCGAGGATCGCGGTTAGATTAATGGTTTGCTACTTTTCCTATACGAGCGTGTATAGTTGCCGATCGATGGCGGCCATTTGTATCGGTAAGCGTAAGTGATCAATGAAAGAGTACGGAATTATAACAAGAGATTAGACAAAGAGAGGAGAACGACTAAGTGGACACAAGCGGAGTTGAATTGCCAAGTACTTTAATACGTTGATAAATAAATAAATACATTTATGTATATATATATATATATATATATATATATATATATATATATATATATACGAGATATATATTGGAAAAATTTTCTCATGTCAAGTAAATTTATACTTGTAAATCATCTTCTTAAATTAAGATACTATTCACTAGATTTAAGACGACGTGGTTTGATTTAGCTCGACTCTTCTTGCATTAGGTAATGCTTCTTTCATTTAAGTAGATACTTTCTTTAATGTAATTAGCTACATTCTCAATTATAGAAAATAATTTACTTGGTACAAAACAAGAAAACATTTACTTGATAATAGACTTTCTTTTGGTATATATATATATATATATATATATATATATATAGTTTCTCCTTTTTTTATCCAAATGTCTGCGCTTATTCTGGTTGATCCTACTTTATCAGCGTACCTTCATGATCCATTGAGTCCTGCTTTGATTTTGTGAAATATGAAATATGAAATGAAATAAAGCTTCCAAAATGTATTACGTAAATTAAAATATTGAAAAATACATTTTGCTTGATTTTACATCCACACAAAACGAAACTCGAAATAATAAAAATATGATTGAATTTTGTAAAGTTTTTGAATTTCGCAGCAGCGTACTACGAAAAAAAAAACTAATTCGAAAACTTCACAAATTTAAGAACAACTCTGTTGTATAATCTGTAATAGGATAATGTAATATATAAACTGTATAATCATCGATCTATATTAATAATTACATTAATCACTTTCAAATGCGTTAAAGTAATGAATGAAAAAAAATATCAATAAAAAATATGAATATCATATTCAGAAAGCGTCTGAAAATCAACAATGACAAGTTTATGATTAGATATAGTTTAATTTTATTGATATAGTTTAATAATGGTATTTCCTTTCCTATCCTTGTGTATTAAAGAAAATTTTTATTATTATAATGTAATACATTGTAAAATCATTGAAAATGATGAGGCACAATTGCAGGGGCTTCTCGAGGGATTTATATTGTAATGATCCTTGAGCAATCCTAAAAAAATTAATAAAGAAAATTTGATGCACTTCTGCAGAAAGGTGTGTCAATTTTATTTTACGGAATCACTTTCACGCATAGTAAGGGACAAGTTCACGATGTAAAAATATTCATACTTTAAGAGATTTGATTTTAAAAATAATACTATACACGCACACACATACATTTAAACTTGTTAAATACAGACAGTTCAAAATTATAATATTCGAAATACAAAGCGCGATATTTTTTAAGAGTGATTTCACAAACTGTTTTTCGAGATATTGTAACGTTTTACACAAGAGCAATATAAAAAATTAAACAATAACCTTTTTGAATTGAAAAAAACAACACTAAATAAAAATAATTGTTTAATGGAAAGCGAGTATTTTATTCAATATATATATTTAAATGATTATTCTTAATTTTGTAGCATTTCGAACAAAGTACCAGATATATAACGTGCACGTGAAAGCCTTTATAGATATTTAAAAATCTATTTTACGTAGTGTCGTAGATTTAAAATAACATTATTCATTTATCAACTACAATTCTGCCTATTAAGATCTTATCAAGATCATCTGTTATTACGTATCTTGCTGATATAAGTAGATTTATACTTTGTTTTATTTTACAAATGGTATCTTTTTCCTTGATTGTCAAGGAATGTTCGCTAAAGTGCTTTAGCAGTTTATTGTTTAGAAAAAGCTTTCTCTGTGTAAAAAATAATTGTCAATGACTTATCACATAGACTCATACAAGAGACCATTGGATTGAATGAAAGGAGCGCGAGCACACATTGCTAATAGGATAAGAGAGAACAGTGTCGCAACGGATTTTTCTCACACTCTAATCAGAATATGACAGCAGTTCAGCTTGAGATGCGGTGGCCGTGATTTATAGAATATTAAGCGCAAACTTGACATAGACTTTCTTTATAGTGCCTTTCATATTTCTCTTCAGTTTTACAACGTCGGTTTTACAGAAAAATTTATAAGACGTGCAATTTTTTTTTTAAATTACACATTCGTTTAAAAAAAAATTTAATATACTTAACATGCTTTGTTTAACATGGATTTCGTGTTTTTTTTTTTTTTTATAATTTCCATCAGGAATGTCATCGTTCAATATAGTTTAATGGACAAAAGCTTAAAAATTGCTTATAAAGGTAGATATAAATTTCTTACGAATGCCATTTACAATTTAATTGTAAAGATAATTTTTAACGGATAAAGGCCAAGAAAAAACTTTGGATTACATTTTCCAGATGCGAATCCGAGAAGGTTACCGAATAGTAATGTTAAAATTAAAAAAATCAGTTACGTCAGCTTAATATAAACTGTATTATTAAATATTCTTACCGGTCTTGAAGTTGTTTCAAATAATTAATATAATTAAGCCGGCATTCAGATTATCCTTATTAATAACTATCCTCGGGTAGAATTTAAAATATACAAGTTCAAAATTCACGAATTAGAAAAATTTCAACAAAAAATTTGTAAATAAAGCCAGTCTGCTTATCAGTAACATTACACTAGTTTATTAAAAGACTGGAAGTCAAATTAAACTATAGAATAGTTTAGTAATTATAAAACTTAATAGTTTAAAAAATGTAAAAGCAACTATTTTTTTTCAACAAAAACAAATTAAATATAAATATTATGTTATTAGTATAATAAACTGAGCTGATAAACGTCGATAAAAAACATTATCTTAGCAATCAATTTTTCTATCGAGAATTTGAAATTTAATTGTAATAATTAAAAAATATTTCCAAAATCAAATTAACACGTATAAAAAGTAAAATTTGCAACTTGTCGACTTTAAAATAGTAAGAGGGAAATAGTCCTTACTTTCGTTTTGACTTTCACATGGAAAACGAAAACGATTACTATAACATCTATCTATGTTGATCGTAATAGATCTGGTTATGTAAGGGAAAAAAAGTTTTTAAAATGATCTTTTAGGTAATTAATATTAGCCGGTCGGCAAATTATATTTGTACTTTTATCAGTATTGAATTTTTCTGATAAATTAACTATAATAAATTCGAATGAGCAAGATAAATAACGAGTAATTTTCCTCGTTAGTTTTTTGCTTTTATTTATGACCGTTCTTATTAGTCATTTATAAGAATCGTTTGTTCACCTTCAAATAATTCCTATTTGTTTGTTACACACGGTTTTACAAATATGTATATAAATATGAATTGCTGTATTAAGCACACATGAATGTACATGTGATTTTTACGAGAAAACACTTTTTCTCTTCTTTCAAAGCGATATAATCAGTTTTCTAACAAGAATTTAATTTCAATTCAAGTTCACCCCTTATAATTTATAAATCTTGAACTCGCAGAATCTCTTGTATTATGTGTGTGTGTGTGTGTGTGTGTATGCGTGTGGTAAAGTATTTAGTACTCGAAGTACTAAATATCAGAAAGTCGATCCAGTACTCGGACAGTAGTAAAAATTAAAATTATTTTCAATATTACTGTTGTAAATTTTACAATCATGAGAAATATATTATTTACAAATATGATCATGATATATTATCATTCTTTCGGATATGATAATAATAACCATAAGATAATAAGAAATATAAAGAAACTATTTTTTAGTGAAATTGAAGTGTAGAGAAACAATAATATCATAATCAATATAATCTATTTTTTTAACGATCACAATCGTTAATTACTCGACAATGAGATGTCCGGTTATAGTTTTCACCTTTGTATTTTTGCACGTATTGAAATCCCTTTCATTTGCATGTATGCCCTCTACTCGGACATCACGACATAAATTTTTATTGAGTTTTCTATTTTCTTGGGTTACGTAATGGGTTGGTTTAATAAATTTATATTAAAATCAAAGCTAGCTTATTTTCTATATTTTCATAAATTACCTATTTATTCGCTTTTTTATTACGAAAATTCATTTTAAGCACAAATTATGGTACTTTTCAATTCTGGTTACGTAATATATATTAGGCATATAAAAAGTCTGTCCGAGTATAAACTTTGATATATCCGAGTATAGGAGAAAATTCCAAAGCCCTGATCTAGTACTGCGATATTGAAATTTCTTTTTTACATTAATATTACATTGTTAATGTAATAAATATCTAAATATGATATAAAAAATACTTGAAAACAAAACTTCGTAATGACAGTGAGGTGTAATGACATTATGTTGATAAATGTGTCCGAATAGATATTTTACTATATATATTTAACCAAACTTAATTAATTGGATTACCCTCTTATTTAAATACTACAACCCGACATTAATCGAGACCCTGAAATTTCTGTTACAGTGAAATTCTGCATAACCACGAGAAAATCCGTAAGGTCGAATGAGGCCGTCAAACGTACGTGCAAGAGCATGGAGCAGCAATCGAACGAAATCAGCTGTGTGATCGCGGACGATCGGTAAGCCTCGCACACCGATCATTTCCGTAAAATCTCGACGAACGCTTGGATTACGTAATCGCTATAACATTTCGATGAAACCAAAAAAAAAGAAAAAAATACACACACACACACACACACACACACACATATATATAGATATATTATCTCGCGTTTATATTTTTTCACAGTTTAACATGCTTGAAGATGTTGTCCTCCGGTACGGCGGACTTTTCCGTGATGGAGCCCGAGGACGTCGCCATCACCACAAACAGTATCGTAGACGACGACAGTTTCTTAATAACCCATCAGTTGAAGATGTTCGCTGAATGTAATTGATATACCTTTTTTGTAACTGATCTTATATATATATATATATATATATATATATATATATATATATAATTTATAAAACCAATAGAATTATTTTCATTCAACGAAACACAAATGTCTAACATGAAATTATTGTTCTAGCCAAACCCCAGCACGACGTGGAAATGATTGCCCTCGTGAAGAACAAATACGACACATCGTGGGTGACGAAGGATAAAAAGCTCTGCTATCTTGGATTTGAAATTGGCTCGATGCCGAATTTTCATTATCATTATACATCTGTAAGGATTTTTAAAAATTCTACACACTACGTACCTGCTCAATTGCTATTCTTTTACTTTGATATGTCAATCGCTATTCTTTCTCGTTTTTCTTTTACTATACTCCACCAATTGTACTTCGTCAAGTGCTCATCTTCGATTGGTTATATTTTTGTTCTCTTTGCAGTTCTTCGAAAGGTGGCTCGTACGCAAAGAATGCAATTCTAATAAAACTTTATTGGAGAATCGAATTTCCGCACTTGCCCATCATTTTGAATCCGCTTGCATTGCTGGGCCTTGGTCATTGGACTCCGTGTACGACGGTGTACTCAGTAAGTTGTAATGTTTTGTTTACTTAATTTTTAATCTAAAAAATAAGTCCAAGCTAATCAGACAGGGTACCGTTCGGCGTAATTTCAAAAAATCCCACGGACCTGAAAATATAAGCCTTTTCCTTCAATCATTTCGGCGAGGAGCTATACTCGAGCAGGCTTTAAGTCGCGTAAAAAAGACCGTGCGAAATATAATGGGATCTGCCGAGATCGGTAGGTATCGACCTTGGTCCGAGTGTCTTGATGCATGAGAAAACAACTGCCTTTTCATTAGCATTACGCAGGAGCATCACTACTTGTGGAGACTGAGAACTAAAATCAGATGGTTGGATCTCAAGTCTAAGATAGGGTTTTGATTTCCTCCATTGTTTTTCTAGTGGCAGTAACAGTAAGAAATACCCGATCATATACATAATTACCATTTTTCTTCAAAGAATCTGAGAATATCAACGATAAAACTTAATATATATTGCACGATAATGGTATATATGACAAGACAAAATTATATTCGTTACTTTTTTTTCTTTTTTTCGTTAGAATCAAAGTACAAAAATCTCTGCGCCCTATGCGGCAGTCCGGTCGGATGCTACGAGGGCGACAGATTCTTCGGGATGCAGGGTGCCATTAACTGCCTGTTGGAGAACGTCGGCGACGTTGCCTGGCTTAGTAAATACGCCGTAGTCACGTATTTCGAGGTACGCCGGACTCCGTATTTTTCATCCCAAAAACTATGCATGTATACATGTACATACAATCGTTCTGATAACTTATTTGCATCGGCCAAAGCGAGAACGATTTTCACATTGCTGCGCGATATTATAAAATTATTATTATTGCTGCTGTCATTGTTGTTGTTGTTTTTGTTGTTGTTGTTGTTGTTGTTGTTGTTGTTGTTATTATATACGTTGTGTCCTTTGTAGGAATTGTCGAGCTACGGATTCAGTCTTCTATGCCCGGACGGTATGTTCATTCCCCTGTCCGTCAACAAAACGTGCACCTGGATCGCCGAGCCGCGTCCGGTTATACTGGCAAGAAGGTAAGGAATAACAACATCAAGCGCACGTCTATAAATAAATCCAGTTGTTTATCTGTTTAAATAATAAAATTCTTAATTTTTCGTATTAAAGTATACAATTGCTCTTTCCCGACGCCTCGGCGATTTTAGGGAAGTTGCCGATCGCGTATCTAGCGTCGTATCCGACATGGGAAAAACAGGAAGAATATTTCATCCGGTGATTCATGCCACGAACACGTTCTCGCACTTGTCGATTGTTACACCTCCGCTGCCTCCGCAGGATTATCTGGCAAGATGTAAGAGCAGTATTTTTTTTCCTCCTCTTATACGTGTAATATAACACACACACACACACACACACACACACTTTTAAATATAACTCACAGCAACTTGAGTGATTAATGCCGGTTGTAAGCGAAGAAAAAAAACGTTATTTTTTCTAAATGCCTCAATTACGATCATACCTAGAAAAATGCATGTTATATCAGGTAATCCTAAGAAAGATTTAATTCAATTTCATTTGCATTAGAAAGAAACTAAATATGCTATTAAAGAAACTGAGTTATGAAGGTGGCTCGAGCACGTGGTGCCGTAGTAAATTGGGCCTCCTAATGGAGGCTACAATTTTTTATTTTACACACACACACACACACACACACAAAAGAAAAACTATGTAAACCAAGATATCATAGATTAACCTCTTTTATAATATTTAATAGAAAATTGATAGTTTGCCGTAAATAGAAGAAAGTTATTACATATTTGGTATCAAATTCGTCATTGTGATGAATTAAGATGAGCATTGTTTTTGTTTTTTGAAGATATTAATAATCACCCCCGATATAGCGGATAAGTCACCAAAAAATTAGTATAACTTTAAATTTTCAAACGAATTCACGTGAAAACCATATAATATATTTTTATGATCAACAAGTACTTGGCCAGATTATAAACTAAACTCCTAAGGGCTCTTTAAAAGGGAGAAATCATTTCCAAAAATATACTGAGCTGCATCGTTCTGTTGTTTTTTTTGTCTATAAACGGGGAATCCATCTAAATGGTCTATTCTTTCAAATTCCCTTTAAAATTCAATTTTAATTTTTGAAATATCTTTTTCATTTGTCAATATATATCGTTAATTAAAATCAAGTATTCTAGCAGTTTCGCAACAGCTAATTTCCCGGATATGCACATATGGATTTTACAAGGCTATAACCTCAGACTCGTATATCTTCATTTACTTACATTTCGCGATTTATCACCTGCGGCGCTATAACCCCATACCTTTAAAGGTATATTTTTGTTCTAGAGCACTAAATTTGTAAGCTATGAATGTTATGAAATATATCTAATCTTCTTGACTAAATCTCCCTTTATCTTTTGTTCGAAAAATTTAGTGTTGGAAGGTTGTTGATATTGATTATGTGGGTCATCGAACTGAAATGACCAGTCATAGTCAGCTGGCATAGCTGAAGATCATTTTCCTTGATAACGGCTTTCCATTTCTGTTATGTCTTGATGAAAACGGTCACCCTGATCTTTGCTAACATGATCCAAATTTAATAGAGGATTATTAATAAAGGAAATTTAATTGATAAAGGAAATTAAACCTAATCTTACAACCTAAAGTTTTTAAGCTTGTTAGCAGTCCGCTTATCAGTTCTTGATCAATGATATCTCGAAACAAAAAAATATCTCAAATTTTTAAAATGAATTTTAGACGAAAGGTAGATCTTTCACTTTTCCCCATTTTCAAAAAAAAATTTTTCCCGCGATGTTATGCGTCCTCAAATATACCAAAAAATGACCATTTTTCCCTTTGCGTTAAGACAACTAAAAACCTGACGCGATGGACGAGTTCTGACTACTTATTTGTATTCTACGCAAAAAATTACTCTAGAAATGTTCCTCAGTAGTTAGCCATCAAGAATCACAACCCCTTATTTTGCAGATCTGTGATACAGATGCAATTTTAAAAATTGTACAAGCAATATTGAGATGTTTTGGGTCTTCAAAAATTATAAACAACTATTTCCAGTAAGTTTTTATGCAAAAATAGCACCTCTTCCCGCTCACGCAAAGTTCGGTAAGACTAGTTCTTCTATAAAAACTGTGTGGGTAATACGATGAAAGTCATTGATCGCCTGGTATTTCTTAATTTCTAAACCATCGAGAACAAAGAGAGAGAGAGAGAGAGAGAGAGAGAGAGAGAGAGAGAGAGAGCACGATTCGATATGAATTAAATAGAGAAATGCAAAGAAAGAAAAAAACAGAACATATACGTATCGTCTTTTACATTGGAGAGGCAATATGGTTGTGTATTGTCTCACTGTTTAAAGAATAATTAGATTCAGACGCATCCATATTACTTGGAAAATTAAAAATGTCCTGAAATTGAGCAGCTATGTAATCCCGAAATAAGGATGATTTTTAAAATTGTTAAAGAACTAGGAAATAACATTTATTCTGATTTTTCACAACAACTATTTTGATTTATTAAAGATATATATATATATATATATATATATATATATATATATATATGTATATATATGTATATATATAACTATAATTTAAGTGAAAATTCAAAACAAACCGATACAATAATACAATATACTCTCTCTTTCCTTCCATCATCATAAAGTCCAGGGCTTCCTGAGCTCGAAAATGTCCTGGGACTGCCAACCGGAGCGAACAGTCCGCTGGTGCGTCTCCTCCAATGCCGAGGCGAGCAAGTGCGGCTGGCTGCAGGCAGCTGCCCAGGCCCTCGGCATCGAGCCCGAGATCTCATGTATCCAACAGAAGGATAGAAAATCGGCGCTACAGGCGGTCAAGGACGAGCGGTGCGATCTCTTTGTCGCAATGCCCGACGAGGATCTGCACGCGAGAAAGTAATATAATAATAATAATAATCATGTAATAATAATTTTAAATAAATATTCTTATTAAATTGAAACTTCGTACTGTGCTGTGTTGCGCGTGCGATGTGAAATTAACAAGATCTTCATATACATACATACATACATACATATATATATATATATATATATATATATATATGTGTGTGTGTGTGTGTGTGTGTATGTGTATGTGTGTATAATATAATTTAATCCGCAGTATGAATCTGACTCCAGTGGCCCACATAATTTCGAACAAAGATTTCGAAGCCAGCCGATTTGCGGCCATCGTCAGGAAGGATGCGAAATTTAAGAATTTTAGCGACTTGAAAGGCAAAAACGCTTGTTTCACCGGTTACAAGAGCGTAGGTATGCAAATTTACAAATATATAAATATATAAATAAATTTTTTCTTCACGGCTTCACTGAGATTTATTGTTTGTATGATTAAGCATATACACGTATATTTATGAAAAATAATGCCTCTAATCATAAATTTAATTATAATAATTATATTTCTATATAATAATTGTAGCATATAATAAATGTATATATAATAATAATATATAAAATAATAATAAACGTGTATATACCCTGGTAAAAATCTCAGCATTTGTAATGTGCAAAAGAGTTAGTTTTGCTAGTTCAAATGCGAAAATAACGCCTTGTAATTGGCCGAATAAAAGATCAAACCACAAGTTTTTGTATAACGATAGATTTTTTGTATTTTTTGTATAACAATAAATTGCCAAAAATTGGCGATAAAGAATAGTGTACATTTCGGAGCATTTCGGAGCAAGAAATAGACTTGCTAGTTCCATACGAGGTATGTTCAAATAATAAGGTAATTTTGCAAATATCGAGGGCTAGATCCGTTCGATCATCGAATTTTTTTATTTTGTGTTGGTATCGGTGTACCGAGTATATATTCACGATTTTACCTTTATAGTATTATTTGTTTGTTTGCGACAGACGTACAAAGTTATAAGTGTTTCGTGTGCTCGGCGATCTTCTTTTACCAAAAAAATGGTATAAGCTATTCCAAGAACCCTTGACGTTCTAGCACGTCAATAACAGATGAAAGATTTCAAGCAGTGAAAGATATTGTTATAAAAAATCGTCGAATCACTATCAGGAAAGTTGCTCAAGATGTTGGCATATTGTTTGCTGCATGTCATGCTATTTTTCCGAATGTTTTCGGCATGGGACGTGTGTCAGCGAAATTCATTCCAAAACTGCTTAATTTTGATCAAAAGAACCGTCGCATGACCATAGCTCAGGAGATGTTGATTGAAGTCAATAATGATGTTGATTTTCTCAAACTGGGTTTAACTGGTGATGAATCATGGGTATATGGTTATGACATCGAAACTAAAGCCCAATCGTCCCAATGCAAGACCCCAGAAGTTCGATAAAATGTCAAGGTTTTGCTCACTGTCTTCTTTGATTACCGTGCCGTAGTACAACAGAAATTCTTACTACAAAGTCATAAGGTCAATAAGGATTATTACCTTGAAGTTATGCGCTGTTTGCGAGAGGCAATACGCAAAACATGTCAGGAACTTTGGAAAAAAATGTCGTGGCTTTTGTATCACGATAATGCACCTGCTCATTCATAGTTGCTTGTGAGAGATTTTTTGGACAAAACCAACGCCATAGTCATGCCTCAGCTTCCATACTCATCAGATTTGTGAACTAGTGATTTTTTTCTTTTCCCAAAACTGAAAAGACTCATGAAAGGACGTCGATTTTCAACGAGTCAGAAGATAAAAACTACATCGCTCAAAGAACTCAAGACTATACAAAAAAGATTATCAAAAGTGCTTTGATGATTGAAAAAAGCGTTGGTATAAGTGTATTATATCTGAGGTGGGTAACTTTGAAGGAGACAACATAAGTATTGATTAATAAATACATATTTTTTGAGAAAACCAAAAAGTCGCCTTATTATTTGAACACACCTCGTATATCATGCTTTTATTTTAATGATGGTCTTATAGCACTATAAATAAATATATAATAAATATACAATAAAATGAACTGATATATTATATATATTTTTTTAAAATATACATTTAAATTTATGCATCTATATTTAAAAACATATCTAATGTGTAAATATTATATTATTTATTAGATATAGTGTTTTAGAGTTGAATATACGGTATTCTATATATATATATATATATATATATATATATATATATATATATATATATATATAGTTCAAGATAATATACATTTAATATACATATATATCCCTTTAATTAAGTTTATTTCAACTAGTTATACACTAGTAACTGGACATTATTTGAAAATTTTTACTGTTCAAAAAATAGCCAACTTATGTTCTAAACATTTTATTGATCAGTTATTAGAATTGGAAAAAAATGGAACACTTATTATTTTATCATCGTTATTCATGTACAATTCATGTTTGACCAATGACCATTTTATTCAGTATTTTTCATTCATTCACATAAACATATTCAAAATAGCTTTTCATTGAGTTAAGAAACTAAGCCAAGAGCAATGGCCATTTTTTGGACATTTGCAGCATCCAACTGACCAATTTATGTTCTCAAAATTTTCTCAATTTCTACGAAGGATATGTACTATATACATATATTACCATTAATATTACCATTATATAACATTATATATACCATTATATATATATATATATATATATATATATATATATATATATATATATAGATATATAGATATGTAATTTTTTTGCTTAGGATGGAATGCTTTCTTCTCCGTGCTGAGAAACAGCTCGACGCATTGGGACTGCGCGGACGACCGGGCGATCTCGCAGTTCTTCAATCAGAGCTGCGTGTACGGGCTGAGCGGGAAGAACGGCTCGGTGCCGAAAAATTTGTACTCGCTGTGCGAGCAGAGCCAGTTCGATAAGAATCTGGGCCCCGAGGAGAATACGTTCAAGTGCCTGATGAACGGGGGCGACGTGGCCTTCGTCAACGTGAGCGCTGCTAAAAAATATTTTTCAGGTATATATTTAGCAAGCATGATCTGTATCTGGAGAAAAAAGGAAATAAATAGGCTTCAACAGGTTGTATTGAGAAACAGACAGAAATTATGATAATACGTAATATTATACGATTTAAAATTATTTACCATCGATCTTTAGTGATATTGACTTAATTATTATTTTTAAATAGTACATCTAATTTTTCCAATTTTCCTGTATTAATGGTATAATTTTTATAATTATATACCGCATTGAATCGAGTGTGATCAATAATTTGTATCGCACGCTCTACGAACAGACTGTAAAATTACTTCGTTTCAAAAAACCTTATTTCATTTTTTAAATATAGGGGTGTAAAATTAAGTTTTACGCTTACATTGTAAAATGTAGCGTATAATATGTACCTTATCAATTACATTCTTGGATTGATTAGCTTTCTGGAATATTAAGTATGTCAATACGCATTTTACACACATATGACGTGATAAATGCTATTTTTCTGTAGTGGGTTCGATATAAATATTATTTGCCTCTTATCGTGAACCTAAACGTTGCTTTTTGGCCGCGAGGTATTAAAGGTTTAGTTTATGCTCAGTACATCAAAATAACTGTATTCATAATCGTTTAATCCATATTTTTTCGCACTTAATTACAAATATATTATTTTCTCAACAGGCTTCTCAATTTTCTACATGAACTACAAGATATTGTGCGAAAACGAGGAACAACATTTAGGCACTGAACCGTGTTTCATGGCCGAAACTACTCTTGGATCGGTAACGTTTATTTTATTTTTTTTTAAACGAATTATAACCTATAAATGCAGTAAAACGCGTATTAATGATTTTCGTATTTCTGGTTGTATAGGTGCTAGTAAATAAAAAGATTTCGGCAGTGAGGAGGGAAGAAATCTATTTGTTGCTGTTGTCTATCGATCGGAACTTCGGGAGGAATTTTGATCGTGAAACGGCGATGTTTTCATTGTACGGACCTTACGAAGGCCAATCGAATGTTATTTTTCCTGTAAGTACGAAGTACTAAGGCTTTAATTATCCAAAATGATTTAAAATTATTATTCATTCATAATGTTGTTTTGTTACACAAACGTTTAAAATTTTTTACTTTCTTGAATCGATCGCAGGGAGGTTCTGATTAACGGATCTAATTATATATACATAATTGCATATTTCGCTCTAAATAGATTAGAATTCTATACATTAAAATTTATTTTCTATTGTATTTTACAAAACTAATTTGATCGCTTTACAGGACAAAACGCAGCATCTGCAGCAGCACGTCAGCGGCCGTCGGAATGGCCGAACCTACGAGGAGGTGCTGGAAAGCCTCCAGGAAAAAGTTGCCTGCGGTGTATCCAGTAGTACTTATTTAAAAGCCAAGATATCCTTGATAATTTCGATGATAATACTCAGCAAGTTATGAAGGCAGACACTACTTAGTAATTCAAATTTAGTAATGTGTGGACAGAGGTGTGATGCATGTAAGAAAATCAATTTCTATGCCTATATAGGTTTATAATTTATTACTAATATTAAGTAGAAATTTTGGCTTTCATGATCTAATTCATTATTGGGGATAGTCAATTCGGTGATTAATTGATCTACCGCATCACGTTATATATACAACTTTAGTTCTGATACTTATTAACTGATGAACCCAAACAGCACAAAAATATTTCTAGAATTCGTTCTTTCATGCTGAATATTTCTGAAATATTTTAGGTATATTTTAATAAGAAATATGGAGATACCATATATGGGAGAAATATTTCAATAAATGATTTTACAAATATTTGAAAATATATAAAAAATATTTTATAATAATTTTTTTTTAATAACTAAGAAATATTTTTTTGGAATATTTTGACAAAATTTTTGACAAAGTTTTTCAGAAATATTTTTTTTTTTAAACTTTTTTTTTTCATTCTTCCTGAAGTATATAGTATATTAAAATGTTATAAAACATTTTAGAAATATTTCAAATTATTTTTAGAAAACATAGAGTAATTGAAAGATCTAAATAAATTGAATCATTTGTTGGTAATATCTTATAAATATATTAAAATGTACATCATTTTAATGATCTAAAATATTTTATTCAAAATATATGAAAAAAATATTTAAGAATTCTTTGAAAATATATTTCTAGAATATTTCAAAAACATTTATTATAAAATAAAATTATTTTAATATTTCAACATGGTTTTTGAAAATTTTTATCATGTTTCATTGAAATATTTTATTTTTTATTGAATTATCTGATGGTAATACTTTGTAAACATGTTAAAATATATTTGAAAAATCTGAAAAAAACTCTTTTATGTTAACACTTTTCAATATTTTCTACAAAATTTTATTAGGAAAATGTTTTAATAATATTCTAATAATATATTTAAAATATATTTTAGAAATATTTTCAAATATTTTGTGCTTTTAGGCTAATATTTTAAACATTATTGAAATTATTAAAATTTATAAGTCTAAAAAATACTGTAGCATATCTGTATTTTAAAAATACATTAATACACATACTTTTAACGTTAATATTTAATGTGAGATTTTATGTTAAAATAAGAACACTAAATGAGATTTGTATAAAAATTTTACGAAGTATGAAGGTATAGTTAAAGGTATTTGAATCTTCATTGCGGTATGTAAGTCGCTAAGCGTTACAGCTAATGCGAATAAGAGATTTAAAATGAACTTACTATCGTGTAGTTTTTACGTACGATTGGACTGAATGCTTGATAAATTTTGCTTCATAAGGTTCTTTAAAAAATTTAAAAACGATCGAGATTCAGATCCAAAAAAATTATATGATCTCATTAATAATAATATGGATGAATTTGTTACTATTTTTTTTTGGTTGCTGAAAAAATATTTGTGATAAAAGAAACGAAAGTTAAATGTTTGCTTTTTTGACATTCTATATATTACATGAAGGCGTATGTCAAAAAAAAAATATTTAAAATTTTAAATAAAAAATTGAAACTTTTCTTAGATATTTTGAAAGCAGCCACTTATCAGTAGAAAAGAAGTAGATACCAGGGAAAATACTACTAAAATTTATATTGCATTTTTCATATGTTATTAAAGATATACAAATAATTTATCATTTTTCTTAATTTAATTAAAAATTCATATAATCGCATACAGAACCCCTTCATATAGATACGGCCAGTCATTGAAGAAACGTCAGAAAACAAGAGAAACTGAATTTTCGATGTTCCTTTTAGGATATAAAAAATCGCAGACGCAAATATCGAGGCAAAGTATACGTACTTAAAAAATTGTATATTTTCATATATGAAAGCTATTTTCTAGATGAAATAGTTTTATTAACTAATGGAAAAACAAAATTACCAGTTGCTTAAATAAATATCCTGTCTTCATTATTTAAATCCAATTTTCACGTATTCATTTGCTGATATTTTTTCTGCAGAACTATTTTAAGAAAAGAAAATTTATGTTACATCCTTTAGATTATGTAGTTTTTTTTTTTTTTTAATTGATATAAAGGAACTAGTACGAACAATAGATCGAAATCTGCGACGTGACGTTTTCCGGGCATTGCGCTGCCTGCGATAAGCGACTGTCGCTCCGTATGCTTTCCAGCGTTTTGGAATAAGAACGTGAAATTCGGACGCTTGAAAGAAAAAATTGTTTAACGAAGTATAGTTTATAGGTCTGGCAAAAGTGCAAAGAGAGATTAGATTTTTTTTTAAATAAATCGTGGAACAAAAGTTACGCATGTTATTTATAAGTTTTACATAGGTTTAAGTACTGTAAATAAATAATAAGAGAATTAAATAACATTTTCTCATTGTATTAATCAACATTGGAGGAATAAAGATTAAATTCAAATTTATGCAAAAGTATAGAATTAGCTTCCACTTTGTGTTGTTCAAATTTAATAAAATGTATTTTATTAATACGTAGATGATGCGAGAATGAATATAATAATTACTTATCATTAATTAAATTTTATCGGGTTCTGCAACTACTCACAGTGACTATGTGTTGACTTCACAATACGTGAATTCGTTTATTTGCTCCTAATGGCAAGAGCGTGGGATTTTCTCATTCTTATCGCAGAGCATTATATTGTATGTCATGTTTTCATATAATTAGATTATGCTATTATTTTTATTATTTTTTTTCTAGAATAACTTTTTTTATGTAAATAACACATTGATTATTATAAATTATAGAGCGTATACGCCCACATATGAATTATCTACTAATTTGTTCTTTTCGTGTTTCAAATATAGCTTTTACCGATAGCAGAATGCCAGTAATTGCGACTTATTCTATATTTATAATTAAAGAAAATTGCGATTTGTATAGGAGAGATTTTTATTGTAGAAAGAGATATTACGTTTTCGATTAAATTACTAATCGCTTTGGTATTGTATTGAAGGCGTGTATGGCATTAGACGAATGTGTATTTGTATTATTATTAAATATTTGTAAATAAAATTCATTTGTTTAACACCACATGTGGAGTCTGAAACTTTATAATTTTATTTAACATAATATCTTCTGCGTTTGTAAAATAATCTGTATTATACCTTAATATATATTTTCTTGTATTAAATACATCTTTTTAATAGAACAAATAATTTCTTTTGTGCTTTGTTTACAAAGACATCGTAGACCTCCGTCGCTGATTAACAGAGGTATTTGGAAACGTAAATAGAGCGACGTTAAATAATAATAAATAATAAGCGTGAAATGAAAAATAACAATAGTCGAATAGTATTTTAATTAATAAGTAAATGTTAAATTTAAATGTACTTGGTATGAAATTCTAAGCAAATATTTTTGAGCAATGAATTGTATTCATAACGGAGGATCACTTCGTTTTATAATTTGAGCAAAATATGTAAATCGTCAATATCAATAATTCATCTTACAAATAATAAATATATTCTTTTGATGTTATTAGTTTATTAAATAATTAGTCACTGTAAAGTTTTTGAAACATATATTTAAAAATTATGAACATCATTATAATATTGATGAAGTTCGAAGTATTTTTTATGCGTACCTTTCGATAAATTTGGTACAGTTGGAATATTTGGTGAAATTTGACAATGTCTGACAATTTTGGCAAAGTATAACAACATTTGGTAAAGTCTTTCAAAGTTGATTTGGAATCTTTTTTCATTTGAAATTTTTATTAAACTTTGCCAGATTCTGTTGTAATCATCACTAAATTTTCTAAATCTTTATTAATCTAAATTTTGTAAAACTTTACTAATCTGTTTCAGACTATGGTAATATTCGCAAAACTTTGGCAGATATCATTAACTATCTTAATTCGACAAATTCAGTAATACATGAAAAAGTTTCTCAAAAATTCCCAAAAAAAACAATCTTTGTCGATATTGGGTAGAAACTCTTTTCGACCAGCGCAAATTTGAATATGTTGATGTATAGATCATCGATCTTATCATAAAAATATTGATTGGAAAGTACACTTTAATATAATATATATTTGAAATATCGTGTTGTATGAAATAGATTCACATAAGAAATAATGAGCATGGATTTTTATCATGTGCATATAATGTAATTAAAGTCATATTTTCCTTTTATAATTATAATTGATGATTGTAATTATGTTGTGTGTGTGTGTATATATATATTAGTGTAACTTCTCGCATACATTTTTTATTTATTAAATAAAGCATGGTGTTATCTGCTATGATAAACGTACTATTATTATGCAGAAAACGTAAGTATCAGCTGTAGCTATGATAGTCGATAAGGTAGATTTCAATATAGAAGAATGTGTATAAAAACCTGAAATTAGTGATTTTTTGAAATTTTAATATAAAAATCGACTACAAAAATGAAAACTTAAAAAATACATGTACACGATATTTTAAGAATGTATATTATAAAGGCATTTCGAAGATAATTTTTGAAAACTGTTTTGTACTTCAGTTACTCATGTACAGATGTCAGCAGTGACCGGTTTCTTAGTTTCTTATTCAAAGTGCCCATTTTTTGTCGAGTATCGTCTTATATGATGTTAAAAGAACAAGTTATGTATTATTTCTATAAAATAAAGTTTCTTCATTAAATATTTCAGTTTTAAAGTCATATCATTATATTTCAAATTAAATACGCGAAAAGCCAATGATGTCCTTACAATTCACATGTCCAAAAATAAGTTTAAATGACCGATTTCCAGCCCAAAAAGCAATTAGGACTAGTAAATTATATTCCTAGATTTGTAATGCAAAATCATTCTCTATATATTTTCCTTACTCAGCATCGATCGGAGGAAAATACGATATTCAGAGAGAGAGAGAGAGAGAGAGAGAGAGAGAGAGAGAGAGAGAGAGAGAGAGAGAGAGAGAGAGAGGAGAGATAAAAACGCACGCGGTCCTTAGTTATAAAGGCATATATATATATATATATTATCAATATAGGAAGAATTACACAGCCGTGCTAATTGGGATCTTGATTTTCTCTTCATTCAAGAAACGGCCGTCGGGGAGGCACAACCGCAAGGATAAAACATCATGGGGGTTTTACTCAGCTCGCGGAGCAATGTTTTCCCATGATATGCACGCGGGCGGTGAGGGGGGGGGAGTAAGTGTGCGGCGGCCCGCGACTTTATCACCCCGAGCTCATCTGAAGTTTTCCACCTATATATTTACATCCTGTGACTCATTTCCGCGTTTGCCATTTCATTCAGTTGCTTTAATATTTATTATAAGGCACGCAATTAATATATATATATAACCTCTGCTAATGTTTTATTTACTGTCGAAGGAATATAAATGCATTGGATGAGAACTGTTTTTTTTTTTACTATCGTATACCCGTATTTTGTTTCTTTATCGAGTCAAACATAAAATAATTGAATTATTACCATAAAACATGCACAATTATTAATGTGTAATAGATGTTTTTCTTATTACTTTTTTTATATGCAAGAATGCTTTCATGTAAATTTATTTAAAATACTACATCAAGTTTTTGAAATGCAAAAAAAATTTTGTTAATTTAACGAGAGATATCTAAATTTTGCCATTTAGTCGGTGGCAAATAATTTTTTAATTAATTTTTTGCAGTTAAATTAACAAATAACTTCGCTAATGAAATTAATTATCCACACAACTTATTTAATGAGAAGAATTCAACTAAATCGACTGAAAAAAAGTTAATTGGACTACTATAATTTTTTTCTGTCTTTGCTCAACATACATATTTGTTTTTTATTATAATTTATATATTTATTCGAGTTAATAAATTAATTTAAATATTATTAAATAGTTTTTTTTTCGTTGATTTATTCAAATTACTGAATAAACGCACTTTATATAAATCGTAAAATTGTAGGTTATCTTCTGAAAAGATCGGTTAATATTTAAATTTAGTGAATTTATCTGTATTTCCAGGTAGTGATTCCCAAAATTGTATCTAACATCAAATTTTTTCATAACAATCGTTGTTTTTAGTAATCATCTGAGAAAATATATAATAATTTTTTTCTCAATGTTCATCGACATTTAATTTATTTTGTTTATTATTTATTTTATGATAATTATTTTTATTTTATTGCTACATATTATTTAAATAAAAAGTTCAGTAGCAGAAAGTTTTGAATTTAAGCAAAAATTAATTATAAAACATTAGTGAATAAAAAAAATGTTGTAAAACAAAGCTATAATATATATTGAATTTATATTACTATGTCTTTAATATATTATACTTAAAATTAAATATATATATATATATATATATATATATATATATATATATATATATATGTATATATATATAAAGGAAACTCACTACTTTTTTTGAATAGCATGTACAAGTGTAGATTTATGGTTATAAGAATAATTACTTATACAAATAATAACTTAATAAAAAATTTAGAATAATTATCTATTTTTAAAAATATTCTTAGGTATTACATAAAAGCTTTTGTTCCTTGGACTAAACCACATAATTATTTGTGCAGGGACTACGTCGCACTTTATCAATTATCTGAATCGATAATTAAAAAAAGAGAACAAATTATTTCTATTATCTACTATTAGATTATGATATGAATATGGAAATATACGACGATTTCAAACAGGGAATCCCATCATTCCTACACTATTCTTACACCTTTCTGGACTCGTTATCTCTCGCTCTCTCATATACACATACAGACGCACACTCACGCAACAGACTTCTCTCGAATAAACCTCCTAGCATTATCATTTCAGCAGTACAGATCCCGACGCGCTCTTGCGCATTAAATGCCTCTCCCATCCCCCCGACCCCCCCCCCCAATCAACGCATATCTTCCGCACAATCAAAATTCCGTTCGCCCGCGCCCATCCCCTGGATATATTCTCCTGAGAAAAAAAAGCCGCGCTGAGAATTTGGGCTTCGTCCGCGCCGCAGTGAGCGCTGGAGCGTGTTTATATATATATATATAGAAAAAAAGTGGCCGCTCCGCAGCATCAGCGGCAACGGCAGCGCATCTGGGCAGTAGCAGCGTTGATGCGCGCGCGCGCGCGCGCGAATCCTCGCTCTCACATGCGCGATCATGCAAGCGCGGCCGGGCAAATAAAGCCCCGTGCGCGTCGATAAGGAGTGGAGGAGGATGAGGGAGAGAGGAGACTCCCTCCTTCTCCCTATCCATCCACCCCTCCCTCCCTCCCCCCGAGATAAAGAGAGAAATAATGAGAAAATAAGAGAGAGGAGGGAGCGAAGAAGAGGAGGAAGAAGAAGGAGGCGGTGGAGGAGGAGAAGGAGGAGGAGGAGGAGATGGCGAGCGAGGGAGAGAGAGAGAGAGAGATGAGGAGGGGGGAGGGAGGCAAGTGTGGCGCGGGTTCGACGACCGGCTGGTGGCCCAGTGACCGGGACCGGTTCCCTCCGCTCTCTTGCGCGCGCGCGCTTGTTCCTCCTTCCGCCTTCCTCGCGAACGCACAACTGCATCATTCTCTCCCTCTCTCTCTCTCTCTCTCTCTCACCCCTCCCGCACCGCTCTCCGCGCGGAGTCGTTTTTTCTCTTCGCTCCCTCTACTCCCCGACTGTATATAGCGACGGCTCCGCGCTCACCTCCTCTTCTCAAGGAGCAGCGCACACACATCTAGCTTCTCTTCTTCTTCTTCTTCTTCTCCTTCTTCTTCTTCTTTTCCAGTGAACCCTTCGTCCTCTTCTCTCTCTCTCTCTCTCTCTCTTCCTCCCTCCCGTCCTCTCTCTTACTCTCTCTCTCTCTCTCTCTCTTTCTCTCTGCCTCCCTCCCTCTCGCCACAGCTTTTTTCTCCTCTTCTCTGGGCAGGGTTGGGCACGAGGAGTAAAATACCCGTAATGGACGCGTAAGTTATGGGATGTCTTGCGTGTCGTTGAATGTTCGCCGGCGCGTGCATCGTTTAACTCGCCGGGATTTGTAAGCCTATATGCTGTATTTTGAAATCGAAGTTTCCCCCCACCTCTCCTCGTTCCCTATTTCCTGCTTTTATTTTTCGTTATCTTCTTTCCGTTTCTATATTTTATAAATTGACATATAATAACAATGTCACGGTGAGAATGAGAAACAAATTGTATATATATGTATATATATATATATATATATATATATATATATATATTTAGGGATATTTTGTTTCTACGCAGCGATGTCGGATCTTTAATTTATTCAAAGCTAAATGAAAATTGAAAACTAGTTGTTAGCGATATACCACTATAATCTTCGGTATTGAATGTATATATACGAGTATAATATCTATTAAACTTTTGACACCTTCGTGAATAATAAATGTGCGCTGTCCAAATCAATTTACGATGTGAATAAAATTTCCGATGTGTCTAATAACTATTGGATGATAAATAACAAATAGGAAATAACTACTGGATATCTATAATTACTCTTCTCGTTATGGAGGTAATTAAATTTATAAAAATATGCAGTTACAACGTTTAATTTTATCTAATATTAGTTTTTTTTTTCACCTCAGAATTTACTTCCCAAACGTTAATCATAATAATTAATATCGACGATTCGAATTTTCACTTCCTGTTGAAATAGGCAAATTTATTAAATAATGTGACTTAATAATATTGGATCGAACAAACTGTCGGCGACTTCTTATATTTAAAATAATTCATTTTTTAATTAACATCTTCTTTTCGAAATATCAAATTAGTCTAAGAAATTAAAAAGAAAAATTAAAAATATTATAAAAATATTTTTGTCAATCAGGAATTTCTTGCTAGTAAATGTTGTCATTGCCTTAAATATCAAATCTCAGGTTTCAGAGTAACAAATTCTACAGGTTAAATTAATGATACCAAGGGATAGTTGACAACTTATCTAAAATTGCGCAGGAAGTTTAACTAACAAAAGAACTAAAGTTAATGCTCAATCAATCCTCTATGAAGTGATCGAAAGAAGCGTTAATTGTTGCTGGTTGGTTCTTGTATTTGACTCAAAACCAGAAGTGGATAAAAACAGTAATAAGAATTGTACATGGGTTAGTAAAGCAGTAGAGGGAGGGGGCTAAAAGTAAAATTTTGATAAACCTACAAAAGCAGCAAAAACGCTACATATGTACATTGACATTTCCAGTTTTGAGACAGCATGGCTGTGCTTCTTTCGTTATTTTCCTAGAGGATCACTTACAATCGGAAGTGAGATATATGACAATGTTCAATGGTACGTATGTTGACGTCGTAACGGCTCGAGATATAAATATAAATACATGGATATAGATGTCTTATAGCAGTTTTTTCTCAAGCTTCTACTAGGAATACACTGATGTAAGATGTCTATCATCGTGATTTGAACGGTTGGTGACGTTCATTGCTCAAAACTGTTGTCGATCTCTTTTTGACAGTGGTGCAAATTCTTGAAAATGTTTAGCTCGATAATAACCGAGACCCAGCCAACAGCTTGAGTCCTCTCGTTAAATCATAGTATGTTGGCCGGTTTTTGACAACTAAGAAGGATCTTACAAGTATCGAAACAAGTGCAGATAGAAGAATTCTAAAGTCTCACGATCTGAGTAGTAAAACTGTGTCTCAGTGTCGTGTCTGTGTCTGTGTCTCAGTGTCTGCTCTCTGTGTCTGGTGTGATAGATAATCTAGCCGATAAATATATTATTCACAGTTCTGCTGCTTCTAGCGGATGAGGTCTTTGACCTGCAACAGTCCATCGACGTTGAGGTTCATTGCTATAGAGTCATCAGCGTGTTAATGGCCAGCTCGAGCTTAGGCATTAGATCAATAACGAACTATGTTACAATACTTATTATAATTCAAAAGATTAATTAAATATAATAGTGTAATGGTTTTATTTATCTACTACATTATGGACTAAAAGTGAGTATAATCTTTTTTCTTCGAATATAATTATATCGCAATTTATTTGGCTTATGATACATTTCTAACAAGGAGAAATGGCTAGATTTGATTCTTTGATTTGTTCCAGATTAAGTAAGCTAACTGATTACCTCCAAGTGAACTCTCGCAGCTCAAATCAAATCCATTATCCAAATATCGTATCCTCAATTCGTAATAAAATTAACATTTTCACTTCTGCAATGCGATTACAATAAATGTATTTCAAGTAAATCAAAAAGTCAGCTTCGTGTTATAAATACAGGACACGAACAAAGAACATTTTTTCGCTATATGTTTCTAGAATTAGATTTTCTGTATTAACTGCCTAGCAATGGAGATAAGTTATGTTAAAACATGTAAATTTGTACACAATAAATAACATTATACTTTATTTCTGACTTTGATAGTAACTTAATTAGGAAAAATAATTATTGGTACTTGAATAAATTTTTAGTTAAACTAACCAAGTGTTAAAATTCATTACGTAAATGTTCTTGCCATAATAAGTAAATGCTTTGATATTCGATATAATTGTTGTGAGATCTAATTCTTTTTATAAGAAAGTTTTATAAATTTTTTTCATCATTTCGATTTACTTAAATAGAAAAAAGCCTTTTATAATAATTTATATTATATTACATTTTTTTAGCATTATTAAAAGCATTGTCTGCTGCCATATTCTGATAAATTAAAAAAAAAATCTCAGGACAAACAAACATAAAAGGAGCATTCAAATTCGCAGTTCATTTGAAATATATATCTGGCCGTTGTTTACAATCAGTCGTAAGATTCTCTGTGTTCTAGTGCGCGGTTTAGAGAGCTCATTGTAAAATACATTTCTTGGAAAATTGGGACCGATATAACTATACTTCGCGCATCTTTTTCTTCTTCGATATGTTCGATACACGAATTGGAAAGTCTCTCATCTACCATGTTTATATACGTATGTGTGTATATACACGTACATGTAAACGCTCGTATGTAAGACTTGCACTATCTCTGTGTTTTGCACAGTTCTCTCTCTCTCTCTCTCTCTCTTTTCCCCGCAAAGAGAAGAGAGGCTTCTCATCATCCTTGCGCGATGCCGCACCAGTCCTCCTTTTCTCTCCTTGGTTGCACACCTCTTGGCACTTATCTCTCTTTCCCTCTCTCCCTCACTGACTCTCTCTCTCTCTCTCTCTTTCTCCTTCCTTACCTTCTATTATCGGCTCTTCGCTCACGGGTATTCGCTTTTCTCCCTTCCACTGTCAAGGGTGGGAGGAGGAGAGGAGGAGACAGGGAAAGACTGGCACATAAGAGAAAGGCAGAGAAGGGAGACGGACCTATACGTCGAAGTTGAAGTAGGAGGAGGGAAGGAAAACCGCGTCTCTTCCTCCTTCTCCATGTTTTGACTACTACACCTCGCGCTTTCAGTTCTCCCTACCCCTCTCTTTCTCCTCGTGTCCTTTATGTCTTTCTTACGCGCTCCGGCTTTTTACCCCCTCGCTGCGTTTTATATTTACGTGTTTATAATGTAAGCAGTAGAGTAGTCAGCCCCTTTGGTCTTCCTCTTTCTCTCTCTCTCTTTCTCCCATCCCCCTCTCCCTTTCTAAGTCTATCTGTCTATCTGCGAGTACACAAAGGATGAATACGCGAATTATAGTTTTTTGCTCAAGTTGTTTGAGTCGCTAAAACGCGGTATGACTTTTTTCAGGACTGAATGAGAAGTTAACGAAGGCATACTTTACTTTTTACTTTTATGCATTGGCTCTTCGTGCTTTTTCTTCAATCTATATTATACTTGAGCTTATGCTGCATTACAAAAAGAAATAATCCTACACCTTTATTTACTCGTATTTCCGTGTGATTTTTTTCACATATGCTTTCATCTCTTTTCTCTGTTTTTGCATGATACTTAATTTAATATTCTTTCGATTTACGTATATGATTAATTTATTTTTCGTATAATTTTTTACGTAACAATAGATTTTTAATAACTTTTATTTTTCAGACAATGAAACAGTTTATTTGAAACGTAAGAAGAGGATTTTTTTAAATTATTTTAATTTAAAACAAATTTCTTTGATTAAAATAAACTTTTTTGTCATTGAACAAATACTTTCATAATTTAAGAAATCGGTTTACTTACGGAACAAGAAAATATTATTTGACAATAGACATTTTTGCCTAATGTGTTACAATTATATCAATGATATAGATGAATCCATTTTGAAAAATTATTATTACCATGAAATTTAAAATTCTAATTGTTATATTCTTTATATTGAAATCGATAGCAATCGCAATAGTAAACAAACTATTATGTATCTTATTGCAAAAAGAAAGGCAATCTAGAAACTCTCTCAAATCTTTAAGAAATGCTATTTTATCGATTACTTTGATTAAAATCATAGTTTTAAAAATTATATTTTGTTCACAGACGTTTCCATAAGAAAGAAATATACTATATGCGAGAAAGTTGCAAACTAACCAATATCTGTACTTTCTTGCAATAGTATATCCTGTAACAATAATTTGTGTTATTTATTTCAATGGATTAAAAACCTTTTAAGCTCCTCCGTTAAATAAAACAAACGAAGGTTGGTAAAGGTTAATATTTTAAAGAATCCATTATATTAAATTTTTAATTTGCCTAAACCTTCTAATAAACTAAAAATTTCGGAATGAAATTAATAAGAATTTTTTTAACTTAAAGAAAATATGCATGCTATGTCTTTAACTAATCCTATCAATAATTTACTATTTAAGCGATAATTAAATTTGCTATATCCTATACTCGTTAACTAGATCCAAGCTTAGACATTCAGCGGTATCGAGGATCGTTATTTCGATATTTCAGCTTCCTTTCATTTCTATAAATTAAAAAGTCAACTCTCATTAGGCTAAAATCGAAAGGGGAAAAAATATATGTATATATATATATATATATATATATATATATATATATATTATAAGAAGTACCGAATAATACGAGAAAGGAAAATCGAGGAGAAAATCTACGTGAAATTATATTATTTACGTAATGATGGCAATAGTAAGCCAATGTTAATTAACCCTACCGCACGCCAAAATGAAAATTCAACCAGTGATTATGTTAAATGTAAGGTACGTTGATGCACGCGCCCATTTGCGATTTAGCCACGTGGTTCTTACCTTCACTAAACGATAATTACAAGTATAGCTGTTCCATCCATAAAGTAACTATAGTGTAGTTTCTGATGTTGGATAGTTAGCGTAGTTAAGATTTCTACCACAAGGAACCAACAATCTTATTACGCTTATATAAGCTGATCACGCTCGAGAATAAATTTACTTTTAAAAATGAATTTAAAACTTTGAAAGCGTTAAGATTTGTGTATTATTATTATTATTTTTTTTTAGAAATCTGCTTCTTATTTGATATAGCACTAATGATCTACTAAAACATTTAACAATTGATTTGACATCTATCTTGAAACTTTTAAATTTTAAACATCACCAACTCGCAATTATCACTTGCCTAAAATTTTTACTGTGTGTGATATTATTTGATATTAATTAAAATTAATCTTTTCGTAATAAAAAATATCATTATCTATAAACATTAGCTATAACGTTATTGATATTGTTGTAAAATTGAGAAGTATTGATTATTTAAAATTTTGTCCGCAAATTTAAGGATATTCAATATCCAAACAGTGTCATCTAGAATTTCCAATCTTAGAGGCATTATTTTACACTTTACATATTCCGAGACCTTGATTACGAATAATAACAGATTTTTAAAGAAAGTATTTGTATTATTGCGTTCTATAGGGAATTGCTGATGACACTATTAAACTATCTCATTGTATTCTGTACATTAAGTAAATAAAAGATTTTATTTTTGTGACTCCAACTGTTCTACCGATATAATGTATTCTTCTCCACAAAGAGTCATTAATGTCTATATTAAAACAGAAATATTCTTCGAGAAATCTACGGAAGCTCTTCTTACATGTGATATAAGTTCTGAGAGTTAGTTGTGTTGCCTACCTTTTGCTATATACAGATATATATAGATTAATATAAAAATCAATTTTGCCCATACTCATCTCGATCTTGTCTCGAATTGCTTTCGTTATTGTCTTAGTATCGCATTGAATTTCCGTAATTGAGACAAAATCCATACTAATCATCCATCTTGGCCAGGTCCTATACAGACTAGCCAACCAACCATCGTTACGTCTTCATCGCCACCAACCCCTGCCGTAAATCATCCCCTAGCAGTAACTTCTGACAGTTTCTCGTAAGATTTCCTCCAGCAACCTACCGTGTCGAGAGAACCTCGCCTTCGTCCTTCCACCGAGGAAGGAAATAGGTAGGGGGAGGAGACGGAGGTCTTCTGAGACCTCGGAGATGCGCGCCACGAAGAGACTTTAAATTCTAGCTGGGCACGGTCGTTGGGGCAGAGGCAAATACGACCGAGGAAGCAGAGGAAGAAGAAGAAGAAGAAGAAGAAGAAGAAGAAGAAGTAGTAGAAGAAGAAGAAGAAGAAGGGCCTGAAAGGAAAAGTAGTCTATGCGACCGAAGGGGAAAGGAAGTGAAAGTACAACGCGCGCGTTCGCTGCACATTCTGCGTCTCTCCCCCGGTGTCGGCGGCGTGCGGTGCGTGCGCGAGCCGCATCCGAGATTTCGATTTCCTTCCTTCTTCCCGCTTTCTTTATATACCTAACTCCCCCTCATCCCCCGCGGCACTACTTTTTTTTGGCCTCGCCCGCTGGACGTTCACCTGCGCGTCGCGGCGCACGCTGCGCTCGTGCGGGCATATCTGCGAAAGTCGCGCCAAGCTATATCTCCCTCCCTCCCTCCCTCCCCCCCCTATCCCCGACCCCGCACCCTCGGTCTCTAATATCGCGCTCTCCCCCCGACGCGGGACTTTGTAATTATATGCGAGAGGCGCGACCGGCGGCTCTCGCGGTTTTACGAGTCGCTAGTAGGGGATTCGAGAGTGCCTGATATCGGCGTATAATACCATCGACAAGGCTTTTATCCGCTTCCGCTATTCGTACGCGTGGCTGGGGGGGGGGGATTTTTCCTCATTTGCGTTCGTCTTTCTTTCTTTTTTCTGTTATTTTTTGCTTCCTTTTGTCCATGGCACTTTTACGAGAGGTGAGAGAACTCGGGGGGAGAGTTCCTGGACTGTTGTCGGTTGTTCGTGTATATATGGGTGGGATTGACTTTCTATGGACAAGAAGTCTTGGAGTTTTCACGTTACTTATAATACCGAGTGCAATACCCTGTATACACACTTAAAAAATTGATTGTTAAACGAGATATATGCAGCAGTATATCCGGCGGCTTGAGCGTTGAATTCGACTGCATCCGGTGTTATCGCCTTTATCGATCCGATCACTAACGTTACTGTTTCTATAACGCCGTTTGCTGCCTTACCATTTGATTTAGACGTTAATCCTGATATTTTACACATTGCACTATGCTAATGATGGAAGCAATATCTTCATTTCTAAACTTTATACTGGATACACATAGTTCATTATAGCAAATATCTATTGCTTTTTTAGTGTATCAGTAATGCTTCATTTGGTTTCTTCGATTTTTGGCTGAAATTGTGGTGCATTGATTACTTCAGTTACTTTTGTACATTTTAAGAACAGTATTAAAATTATTTGTATCAATCAGGTGTTAAAGTGATATCGTTTGAATTAAAATAATCGAGTATTTATTCATTTTTTAAATTATATTTTAGCTTCATAATATTTCATTGACTCTAACTTATTCTCTTGCAGAGTTTAGTTTGCTAAAGACAATAGGATGCATGCGTCTGAATTTAGTAAATATATTTTGACTTCCTTCAAAATAACTTATAGAGGATGTTCATACTAAATTTGCGAATCTAGTGAACTTTATGGATTTTTAATGTAGTGTAAAAGGTCGCGATACGATAACTCCCTTTCTTAAAAGTAGTATTTTAATCTAAACATCTATTTTTTATAGATAGTGTACAGAAGAAAGCTAAAATTCGAGCCTGGTATTGACGCCAATATAAATAACCACACCAAAGCAGTAAATTCTGAAATAACATTTTTATTTTCTTTCTTTTTGGTTGTATTCCAAACCATTAGGTTATCATAAGATTAGTGACAAATTACATAAAATCTGAGAGGAGAGGTATGTTTGAATATTATCTTGTCATACCTTATTACTAAAAATATTTATTAATTTAATACCTTATTACTGATAGGTATAATTAGGAAGGTTTTTTATATTATAATATCCAAAAGATAACTTCACGTATGGAACTGAGCTGTAAAAATCCTCCAAAATACCTTTAGGTCATTTAGTCGAAAGCCCATGTTTACCTTGAACAATTAAAATGGCACATTTACTATTTTACCCAAAACACTTATTCGAATCATAAATCGATTACGTCCAAAACAATCTGCCGATCTCACCTCCATTTGAAACTTCAACCAGCCATTAAATTTCACGATAGAATTTGACGCCTACATTTAAAAACTACACTCTTGTATGTGTCCTTAAGCGCGAGAACCCGCTCTTCCTTCGCGCAGCCCATCCTCGATTCTCCGACGCACGGCGCAACGCGACATTCTCTCAGCGACTGTATAAAATATATATAATAAAGTGAGACTCCGTTTTGCAAAACTTTCACGGTTGCGTGACCGCTAATTTGCTGTGCCGAGGATAGGAGGGGGGAGGGAGGAAGGTTGGGATGGGGGCAGCAAACAAGACTCCGCGCGCCTATATATTTTGAAGCTTGATGCTTTAATGATCGTCGAGTATGTGTATATATATATATATATATATATATATATATATATATATATATATATATATACACGTAATATATAATATCAGTGACTCGAAACGAGGCAAATGAATTTGACGAATTAAAAGAAGTACAACCCGCGCATTTTCCTTTAGAGTACCAGAGCGAGTTTATATATTACATACGCGCGCGGGCGCTTGTGTGCTTTGACCGCCGGGGTAGAAAGCTACCCCCCCCCCTTCTACCACTCGCCCCTTGCGCCTCATCGCACACTTTTACGAGTTAATTAAACATTAACGAACCGACCACTGATGACCATCGCTGCCCCCCCCCCCTCGGTGTCGTAAAATTAATAAAACATCGGGCATAAAGCTACAGGGGCGGTGAGGAGGGGAGGAGAGGGGTTAGGCAGCAACAAGAAAGTGCGCAAGGTAGGAGGATGCGCGTTTATACGTGCACGGGATTCTTCGCGTAAAAGCACGCGGAGTGGAATTCGAGCTGGTTGCGTGGATTTCCGAATTTCATCGCACAAGTGATAAACGAGCAGAAGATAATATAGGAAATGTGGAACTTGGTCGGGCAGATCTTACACTGTGTCGGTGTGGCTCTGGGAGATATTTATATGAAGAATAAAAATCAAAATGATTTCATAAAAATAGTCCTTTGGTGTTATTTAAATTTTTAAGAGGGTATCATTCTTTATAATCGCGTTGATTAGTACTTTATATGTCTTGCACAGCTGATGAGAAGTAACAATATTTATTTAGAATACGTGGTGGTTAACGAACGTCTGGTGTAAAAAGATATACACAAATAATTACTCGTGCTTGGATTCAACATCGATACTAATTTAACACGATGATAATATATTGCATTTTTTTTTACTTTTCTTTTTCTGCACTTTCTCCCGTTGAGAATTTTCGCTTTCGGTGTTCACGTAAATATAGTACGCCGATTTCTTTAGTTAAAATTTAGTTTATAGATAGAATCGTAAGAACATACTACTGCCTATATACTTATCTACGTACTTGTAATTTTTTATGAAAGAAATTTTATTTAAAATATAAAGCACTATAATCTCGTTCGTTTCAAGCGCAGCGAGAATAGCCGATTGGCATATATACAAAAAACACGGGATTTTCTTTGCCAATTCGAAAGTTTAGTCCAGTATTAACTTTTTCTCGAATAAAAAGCTGTAAATGAATACTATACTTCTTTAAGGTAATAAAATTAATAGGTTTTAAAATTTCTGTCGGGAAAGTCTTTATAAATTTGATATTCAAAATGTTGCATTTGACTACGTCTAAGTCTGAAATTCAAGCCACGATCATAATAATAATAATTTATACTATTTTTTTTTGTTAACTCAATAATTGTCAATTAAATTTAATCGTCGACTGCATAAATTTGATATATCTGGGCGAGATTACTTTCACGAGACGGAGAATATAGTTCCATCGCATTCCACCATATTACTACTATTTTACTGATCAACAGTTAGGCGATGTTCGAACGTTTAAAAGGTTGAATTATCGAATCAATCAACTTCACTTTTTATAAAGAGGAAGATGAAACTGTCATATTGGTAACCATCGTATAGTGTCTATTTTATATATAATTTACATTGAATGTTACAATTTATTCTCTGTTAGAGGGGAATAATAAATCCACTATTCTTACGATCTGTAATGGTTGCTTCAATAATCTGAAGATTATCAAGCTTCGAAATAATTAATAAAGCATTAGTCAGTCATCAAGCAGCTATTATTCATCAAGTATGAAAACGTATCGTGTTGTTTTTTCTTTTTTTAATACTCTAAATAACGTTGTTATGCATAAAGACGATATTTATGTCCACCAGGGATCGAAGTGAAAATTTGAATTTATCTCATTTACAAATATGTATAAAGAATATAGTAATATTATATTTATTTAAAGAAAACCCGTGCTTTTAAATATACAGATTTCAGCGCTCTACCGACAATAACTAACTGATAATCTTAAAATATTGTCTTCATTAAATAAAAACAGATAGAGTTTAAAGGCATTGAGTGGGATACATTCAATCCTAGAAATATACGTCTAATCTAGAATAACGAGCAAGTCTTCAAAATGCTCGTATTTAAATGCCGATTTAAATAAGTCTTGTCTTAATTAACTGTAAAGTTCAAAAGAAGTAGAAATCTGAAATAATACAAAACGGCAATCACTGATTTGCTGAGTCGAAATATAGTGTCCATTTAATCGTATCTGGTCAGGATCCAGATCAGATTAATATCAAACTTACAAAATTCATCGGCCACCAATTATATATGATTACATATAATAGGTTTCATTATAAACACATATGATTCATATAATAGGTTTCATTATAAACACATACAATTATTATCAATTATTCAATACAACAGAGTCGCGATTAAGGTGACGTTGATGATTCCAGAACCCCTGAGCTTGATCGTATTCTGATGAGGTAAATAGGCACTGCATTCAAATAGAACTACGATGAAAATTTATAAGTCATTACAATTATTTAGCTATGGAAATAATTTTTAGGACTATAGACTTTTATTTGACCTTAATTTTAACCTAATCGGATCAAAGAGATATTGGATTTCAATTCAATGGACTTAAAAACTTATGAATTTCGTTTAATTTAGTTCATCAGCGACGAATTTTATATGTTTGACTCGACTTGAATTTTTCATAATCCTGATCTGATCGAGTCAAATTGAAATCAAATTTGAATTTAGCGAAGTTAACAAAATAAGATACATACACTGAGAAAAAATATCTGTTATCAAGTAAATATTTTCTTGTTTTCTGTCAAGTAAATTATTTTCTTAAATTGAGAAAACATCTTCTTAAATCAAGGAAGTATTTACTAAATGCAAGAAGAATTTACTTGAATCAAATCATGTACTCTTAAATCTAGTGAATATTTTCTTAATTTAAGAAAATGATTTATTTGGTACAAAACAAGTAAATATTTACTAGATATCGGAAAATATTTTTTTCAGTGTATAGTCCCGTTGGTATTACACAGTTACATGGGGATTAGGTATTTGAGATTTCTACTCATTTTGACGTCACATTCAATTAATTTCGTTGGTTTTGATCAATATGATATTTCGCTCAATATTTATTTTTGGAACTATATTCAGAACATTCCAAAGAGATGCTGGGAAATGTATCCAATTATCCAATTATATATAGGGCATTTTCAGGAAAAAATATTGAACCTTCTCTAAGGCTCGTACTTAATTATCATGCATAGGCTCAACTTTTTTTAATACACTGCAATGGAACGACAAATAACATATAACGACAAATAACAATAAAAAAAACACGACAAAATACCCTCTCTTACGCAACATTTAACGTATATACGCACTGAGCAGTCGATTGGATAGAGTACAAAGGCAGTGGCGAAATGCACGATCATTAGAGTAAAATCAACAAAAAGGGAGAAAGAATAAATCAAAGGGTGTATAAGGTGGGTAGGGTGGAGGAGGACGGGTAAAGGCAGGGGAAGAATTAAAAAAAGCAGGTGCATCTTTATTCTCCTTCCGTGAGTTTCGTGCGTGCGCGCCGTAAGGAGATAACTCGCACGGGAGAGAGAGAGAGAGAGAGAGAGAGAGAGAGAGAAAGAGAGAGCCGGTTTCCCCGCGAGCGACGATGGAACCATAAGATCGTATATGACGCTGCTTATATATATATATATATATATATATATATATATATATATATATATATATATACACGCCTGCATTGAGCCACCGGCTCGTGTCGGCGTACATATAGGTACTCTCTGTCTTTGTATCGTGGTTCTTCTTTTAGCCCTCCTCCCCCTCTCCCCCCGCTCTCTCTCTCTCTCTCTCTCTCTCTCTCTCTCTCTCTCTTCCTCTTTCTCTCTACTGATTATCGTTCTTTTAACTCTTCCTCCCCCCGTCTCTATCACTCGACACATAGACAGGACGGAAAAAGGAGAAAAGAGGTACGGCGAAAGATACAGAAAGAGAATATATACACGTACTTCCTTATTCAAAGGATAAGACTGCGCGGCGCGGCCGTCTCGAGCGCCGGCGCGGCGAGGCCCGCTGATATCACAATTGCCCGCGAACGTCGAATGATTCCAGATATATATTTTAACGTACGTCGCAATTGGAGAGAGAGAGAGAGAGAGAGAGAGAGAGAGAGAGAGAGAGAGAGAGAGAGAGAGAGAGAGAGCGAGAGAGCTAGATAGATAGAGCGGCTTAGAGCTGTATTTGGATGTACAAGGAAGTCGTTGCATTGAGAATCTATGGGATTTTCATCTTTATTCATTGGATACTTTTGTCTCTGTAAAATATGCATTTCACTTATGTAATATATAAGGTTCTGTTTTTAATTAAAAGCATAAAAACTTTATAAAACAAACGAGACAATAATATTTTTAAAATACCCTGCAATAGAAACACTGTAATGAAAGCTTTTCTAATAAAATATTAAAACACTGTGTCGAATGACATTATTCAAGATAATTATCATTACAAAAAATCTTATTTGAATTGTGCAATATTATAGAGTTTCAATACCTTTGTTTCTTTTTTAAATTTTAAATATCACTTTGCATTACAGAATCATTAAAGCTAATATCTGATATACATGTTTTTCCTTCATATTTTTATTATCAAAGCAAATCCAGGTTAATTAAACACTTCTTATATACTTACACCATTAGTAGAGTTTCTCATTTACTTCAATATCTTCTGAGACTTATAGCAGTCAATAGAAAATAAATTTTGAACTTATTATTATATTACATTGATTTGAACGAGCAAAAAACTCGGTCAGATAGATTAATTTTTGAAAGTCATATTGTTACGAATGATAAGTTTCTAAATGAATAATGAAAGAGAGCCTACGATCTAGGAAAAGTTCTTAGAGTTTGAAAAGTACATTTTTATATGTAGAACATCAAGCTAATCGTTCTAGCTGAAATTAGATAAATAACAGCTATTTTAAATTTATCTCCTTCTGCAAGCTTCAGTTATTAATATTTTGAAATATTTTGTCCTGATGGGGCTAATTTTCTAAAAAATCCAATTCTAATTTAATAATAATAATTTCCGCGGTGGCGGAGTTAATAATAATATTAATCATAATAATAATAATCATTAAAAATAAAAATAAAATTAATTAATCAAATTTAAAATTAAAATGTCAGCCATTGGAATTTTGTATTTTCAGTTATAAGTATCTGAATGCTGATTTGGCATTCTTAATTATTAGCGTTCGAGGATGCAAAATAATTTTGGCCTCCATCTTACATGGTGAATTTTGAAAATCTAGTATCACATTCGTTAATAGTTCCATCTAAAATTCCCCCCACAAGAGGTACGAGAAATTCAATTAGAAAAATTTAAGTCGCAGATGTTTAATGATATTAAAAATATTACAGTGATTGTATTATTAATTTAAAATTCCAAAGACCTCTGGACGAATGAAAATACATTTTATTAAAAAATAATATCATTAATATAGAATTAAGAATATAAGTTCAAGAGTTCAAAAACTATTAGTCTAAGACTGGTCTGAAGTTACAAACAAGATATAAATATTGATAATGTTTGTCGGTTGATCTAACGGACCCGCAACCCATTCGGTCAGCATTTTGTAGCCTCATATTCGAGAAATAGTTCGATACCATGTCCGAAAGCTGGTATATACTGCAACAATAGAAATGTATAAATTATAATTTGATCCTTTGTAAAGTTATTATTTGGTTATAAATATAATGAGATTACTACACTTTATCTTTAAAACCAAGGTCATCTAGTTTCATAATTTTGTCTTCCTCGACCCAGTCGGCAACAATAGAATATATTGAGGGTGCAGGTTCATGTTTAGAAGTTTTTGCTTGGCCAACTCGTTGCCTAACACGAAATCGATCTAAAAAGAGAGAACGCTAAAATTAATTCAATTTTTGTATAATTCTCTAATAAAGATATTTACTTAATCGATTTACATTTTAATTGTGCATCATGTCAAATAACAGATAAAATAATGAATTTATGTCCTTACCAACATTTCTACATTTGTCGAGTTCGTTTATACACTGATTAGTCCACCTTTGCGCAATGACTGCGAGCTCATCGTCCCACTGTATCCAATAGTCCTATGAAAATATTTATAAAATGCTCATTCGAACAAAGAATTTTAACGATTTCATATTTAAGAATAATGTTGAAAGGAAATAAATAATCAACATTTACAGATGCAAGACGTTGTAAATAATGACAGAAGAATGTAGAAACGTCGAAAAATTCTTATTGTAATACACCAATTTGAACATAATATTGTCAATAACGTACCGGGGATAAAGAGTTAATTTCTTCTATTGTTGGTTCTCTGTTCTCTCGCTTTTCATAAAATGTTACCGATGGTCTGTCACGATTGTACATAAAGAGCAATAGCAGCACATCAATACTTTCTAAACCGACCTCAAGATTTTTCCCACACATGGATACCGGTCTATCACGTTACAATATATATCAAGTATTCAACTTTCAAACTTTATATATATATATATATATATATATATATATATATATATTTACGTATTAGAGATAAAAAATACAATTTTATAAGACTAGATTCATCATTAAATAATGAACAAAAAAGGTTTTCATTACTCATCTATTAATTAGTTACATCGTACACGTTTAAATAAATATGCGATAAACTTGCAGAAAATTGACAAAGGGTATGAGTACGATTTGGACAGGTCTCTAAAAACAATATCTGTGATCCTCTGAAAAAACAGTTGGAATAGTGAGTAAAATAAACGACAATACCAATATGGTTTTCATCCTGTAGATACTGTTACTACGACTTATTTCGAAAACAGATTTTATAATGAAAATTACTAGTAATAATGTTACAGCAAGTTCATATTAATAATATAAAAAAATAAATAAAATAAATAATAAGCAATTGTGTGAATTGTAATAAAGACAAAAATAATTTTTTAAAGTCATACACTTGTATGGTTTTCTTATCTACCTACTACTTTAATATTCGTATTATGTCGGTAACTATTGAGTAAATAATCTTGTGGCGAATTCTCTACAGGTGTTTCGTATGGGTTAATTGTACCAATTTTTATAAATTTTAAAAACTTGAAGAGCTTTAACTGAAAAATTTGTGAAAGTTAATAGATTTAATGTTTATATGTAATTTTATACATGTATTTCTAAACACGTGGACATGCTTAACGTTGATACCAAATTCGAAGTTTTCAATATAATATTTCAAGTATTCAATACATTTTCTGGAAATTATAAATAACATATTAGGATGAATATTTTTGTCGGGCACATAATATAAAGAAGAGAATGGGGGCAGGGTAGATATAATATAATTTGTATATAATATATTTGAAAGTGGTTCAAAACATCGGGCGTAGTAGATATATCGACTCGGTAATGATGGTGAGGATAGTCAGATTGTTCCTTACTAACAATAGTATATCGATTAATTATTTAATATTTTATTATTTTTGTGCGGTATTATTTTTATTTCAGATTCTATGGCGGATGGTTATAATGAAGGACAATCGGACTGTCATTATATAATTATGAATATATTATTTTATAAAGACTGTAAGACCTATAAAAATATTTGTTAGTATTAATAAACTTTCATAATGAAAATTTTGACAATTACAAATTAAACTTGAAAGCAACTATTAGATTTGCCAAATCAAGACTTCATTCTAGTAATATCGTGAGAGACGAAGTCAAAGGTTAGCTTATATATTGAAGACGGTGGTCTTCGTATGTAAGGTTCGTTTTTGATCAAAATTAACTTCTGTCTGATATCACTATATGGAATAGCCTCTCATTCCGAAAAACTTAGTTGTGGTGGAGTAGGAATATCAGTTTATTTTACAAGTATACCTTTCGGAGCAGAGTACACATAAGTATGATGTAATTGCATTACAGCTAACCCATCTATCCACATAATGAGTATTGTGATTTTTATAGGACACAAGATATTTATAGGACACAATGTTCATTGACAAACTCAATGGAAGTTGCACGCTTGTACGGTTTTTGCTTGTGCGAGCATAGAAAATGTTCGTTTATGTAGTTCTTAATACTCAGAAAAATTACTTTGATGAGAACTATACAGCTTTCAGGATAGACAAAGTTATCAACCTATGCACCACAGGAGCTGCTATAGAGAACAGGATATTCTGCTCCAATTTTGTGACCATGTCGAAGAGCTGTTAAGAGATATGACGAGTCAGATCCATCTGAAAAACATCTTAATAAGAAATACTGAGGGTAGAAGAATTCATTGGTGCATGTAAGACTCTGAAGAAAAGAGATAAAAAAGCACAAGATCTTATAAAATTAATAGTTTATTCATAGAAAAGTTAATGCCTCGGATTTTTCCATCATATAAAGGAAAAAGGAATGATAAGAAGCCTGCAGATAAAAAGCCTTAAAATTGTGAATGTAAAAAAGGCTAGGAAACAAAAGAAATAGATGGAGGAACGGTATCGGCCCCAAAGAAGACAGAGTACATAACAATTAAAAATCTATAGCGATAATCGGTTCTTATCGTTGTAGAGTACAGTACAGTAGTAGAAATTCTGTGTACTTTCTGTGGAAAGGGAATACCACTCTTGAAAGAGACGCTGTAGCTGCATCCAGTGAATTTCGTTATTTATTTAACTTTTCACGAGACCCTTTCAAATGGTCATAGTTTTGCAAGCGCATATTAACTCTGGCAGAAATGCATTCTATTTTTAAGGTATAAACAAGGAATTTTCAAATGAAGATACCTAGTAACAAGGTATCTTTGTTGGTAGTAAATAGGAAAATATGTAACATTTTTTATGGTCATTCCGGCCGATTTATAGTTACATTTTTTCAAGCTATTTTTTCGGTATTTAAGGCCCATAAAAGTTAGTTTTGTATCAATGTATTTTTGATTATGACTAAAATTTATCTTAAAACAAGGTTAAGCGAGGTATAACATATAACCTAGCTAAAAAATTGATATCGTTATTATGCTTTCTTATATAAATTCATTGACTTTAATCATTAATTTAATTAATTAATTATAAATTTTTATCAAGTTCATTTCGAAAATTTTGAAGTAACTTATAAGTAATGCTGGTTCTATATACCTTATACATCTAAATACATATACAACGCATTGACAATAGCTTACACATTCGTATACAATATATGTTATACTTATGTGAAGTCATAATCGGGCTTATATATTAACAAAGATAATGTTTTACCAATTGCGGGAATGGCAAATCATCAGGCATGCCGTATGAACACTCTCCATAAATTCAAATTACGAATTACATTTATGAACTCAGCATGATTTTTAAGTTCCAAAATGACTTTTATTTTATAAAATTTCAAAAATTTCAAATGATATTATTTATTTTATAAATAAATAGGATACAATTACTAATTAACAACCAATAATTAAAGCTAGTACAAGACTTCAAAGAATAGAATTTTTTAATTAATTGCTTCATGCGAAATTTTAGATATTAAATAATAAAAGAAAAATATTTCCAAAACTAATTTATTACGTATAATTTTTATGATGACAAAATCGAACGAAAAGCAGACTTTATTATTACTTTTTAATTTTTTTAAATTATTAGTTTCCGTATCTTATGATTTTGCTTTTATTAAATCAACAATATCATGTTATAATATTATATAAATATTAATTGTTAAAAAAATTGTTCATTTACTAACCAGAAACAAGGTTCAAAACAACCTAGTTTCTACCTTTTTCTTAATTTTATTGACAACGTTCATATTTTGCATTCTAAGATTTACCTTGTTTCTAGCCACAATGATTGATTCTATTTTTACTAACTAGTAACTACTTTGCAGCCTATTAAAAATAGTTAGATTTCTACCGGGGAATGGATCTTATTAATACGCTTTGTTGATATTATAATTTAGCAAATAGAATCGAGGTAAAGAGGAACCGGATTAGTATGCAAATAGTTTTGGATTGCCTTCATTATTGTTTATGGCCTACAACTTGGAAGCTCATGATCTAGAAATGGCTATGTTTGTATAACGTATACTCGATTCACGTATTAACTAATCTCAAATCAAGCTAGCCATGAGTAGCAGCCGACCATACTCGATTACGTAGGAATAAGGTCAGAAAAATAAAATTAAAGCGCTAGGGTCCTTGCATTGAGAATGGTACTGCGCTTTCATAAATGCATGGTTATGGACTTAATATCTAGGCTAACATTAGTGGTTTTAGATACTAGCTCGTATTCTACATTCAAGAAATGTGATTATATTGAAGTGATATTTGATGTTATCATTACCATTGGACATCTGTCCTGGTTTCTCCAAAACTCGTAAATGATTGAGAATTACACAGGCAGCAATCACCAAAACATCCAATTCCATGAGTATGATGAAGAGAAAGATTTTATTATATGTAATTCACGGCATCCTACTTCCATACGAAATATTGCAAGTGAAGAAGGAAGATATATCATAGCAGCTAATGAAGGATAGGCTGTGAATCATTACTGGATTCTTGAATTGAAAGCATGTGGAAACGTGGAGATCTTGTAATTCATCACTATGCATAATAACGTAAATGCTCTGTTCCCTGTTTATTCCGATGAACGAATCCTCTGATAAAGGAGATAAAGCCATGATTTCAATGACTCTATGTAGACGATCATTACAATCTCAGATAATTCTTATCGATGAATGGTCAGTTTCGGTTCGGTCTCCATAACATGGAGAATGTATTCGAATTTGTCTTTGCTCACTATTACAATCAGCTAGACCATTCTTTTGCTTTTGATATGTTTTTTCAAGGTGAAAGGAAGCACCTTTGCCAAAGCAGTCCATCTTTTAAGTTATAGTGAATTAACGATTTGATTCTCCCAAATAAAGTAAATAATCCTTTTGGAATGACATTTCATAATGCTATTTCAAATTCTAAGAAAATGGATGAATATATAGATAAATATGTGTATCATAAGTATTTAATAAATATATGGCAACATATTTTTTGAAAATGTTGTTCTCAGAGGTATGCATATGTCATTTTTCAAGTTTAAATTCTCGAAGCTTTGTTAACCAATTTATAAATTTTTTTCAGGAGTTGCAGAGTGAAACCCCCTTCCCTCTTTTTCTGCATCTGCTCTTAAATGCCTTATTATATATTAAATGATTGTAAATGACTGTAGGGTAAAATCAATTCATTAAATATTTACGTTGGTATTACAATATTTTAGTGATACGTACGAGACACGTCCTTCTAGTTTTTAGTTGGATTTACGGTACAAAATATTATATATTAATTATAGTATGTTAAAGTCAAAATATAATTATTTCAATAATATGAATCATAAATAATATTAATAATATTAATTTAATAATAATCGTTATTATTAGATATCTTGCTTAATTCAAGATTTTTAACCAAGCATTAACCTTATAATTCAAAATATTAATAATTTTATCGTGTAATTATATTAAATTTTAACATTGATATAATAATTTTTAACCTTTTTTTACCATATATTATCCGGTACGAAATATAGCATGATTAACGTCGATAACATTTAGTGCTATATTACACGACATTCATTTTTAATATACCATAAATATTACTTATAATATGCTTATTTATTTCATTCACCTTTTATAAAAAAAAAAACCTCGAAAATTAACGATCCTACTAACCATATGTGAATCTTATTCGAATGCTCTTAAAACTAGCTTAAAATATTTTAAATATACCCATAATTTATATGTATCTACAAGTTATATATCATTCGAAAATTACGAAAATGTCGTGTTTTTAAGTATAAGAGATTGCAAAAAATAATATCGACGACTACGCTCGAACTGGAGTTTCCCTATTCCTGAGCAATTGCACACATTCGCGACACGATAACCGGACCGTGCTGAAAAAAAAAATTAACGCCTTCCAAAAGATTGGGAATTCACGCGTCTTTTTTTTTTTTGTCTTTTTAACGGAACTTTCATCGTGTCTATAAATATTATAATTCACTCGTCTCTCATTCGCATCTGTACAAAGTAGGCGCACTGATGTACCTCGAGAAAACATGTATTATATTAAGTGGACCAAGGATACGCGTCTATTTTCGTGCGGCGTCTCTCTCGGAAAATGCCATGAAATGTATATCACCGGAGCCAATGGACTTTTCTTTTATTTTCTTTTTTTTTTTACTCGGAGCATTTTTGGGACTTCCGGCAACGTAAAAATTGTTGTAGGGAACCACGCGGCACATCGGGGCGCGTCTGACGATGCCGGAGTGCGTCGACCGCATATCAAACGGTCTGAAATAACTAATATATGCGCTGCCGCTGCCCTGCTGTTGCTGTTATGGGAGCTATGAATGAGAAAGAGTGAGATAGAGAGATAGAGAGAGAGGGAGAGAGAGAGAGAGCACGGGACAAGAACGAGTCGAGCCGGTAAAACGACTATAATAATAATAATAATAATAATTTATTCAAATATATAAAAAAAATATATAGGTACGTATGAGCTCGTTCTGAAAAAGTACAAATTTTGATAATATGAATATCATATTATGGGGATATTTGACCAGATTGGAACGTATAATTAAGCTATTATTTTCAATGTTATTCCGATAGACGCGTATACAAGAAGCATAGAGCGGTACGAAGTACGTAACATGAAATTATCATCTACTTGATATTTTTCACATTTTCTTGAGCTTATCCGAGTTCTTTTGAATAGATTTTTTCTCTTCTTGCTGATAATTATTATTGTTATTATATATACATATATTATTAAATAAAAAGTGAACAAAACGATGCGGTGTAGATTATTAATTTTTTCTTGTTTTAAATAGGAAAAATTTCCAGTTTTTTCAAGCAGTTTGAGGTAATATTCTCATATAAAATAATACCATAAAACGTTAAATATACATATTTCAATCATATTCAAATGTGCCAACGCTGCTGACTGACAGGTGACGAAAATCTTTTTTTGCTGCTACAATACTCCTATTTTGTGCGTGGTTCAATCGTTGTATTTTACTTGTTTTCTCCATCTAATGTATAGTAAAAATCATGAGTTCTTATTAAAGATCAATTAATAAATTGGTAAATATAAAAGTTACTAAACTCTGTTCAGAAATATAGCATGTTTTATATTTTCTAAAAATATTTCGGAATATTACGACGAGATGGTACAATATTTTTATATTTAGTAATGCTTTAAGAAATAATTCAGTAATGTTTCAACAAATGCCATATAAATACATTTCTGACATTTTAAATAAAATTTTATTTGACATAAAGCTAACTAATCAGTAGTTTTTCATCATTCGAGTGTATAAATTGTTTTTTTTTTTTTTGCAGCAAAAATTGCCAAATGTTTACGTATATGTTCTGCAGGGTTATGACGGTCAGATTTTTTCCTTTCTGTTTTAGATCAACGAAGTTACCCACTACAGCTTTAAAACATACCGCAAATCAAGAAATCGCACGTCGAATAAAAGTTTCCCGTGCGAATTCTTCATGTCCGCGTCCGAGACGAAATTTCTTTTAGTCGGCACGGGGGAAGAGCCACTATATATGCCGGTATGCATATGTGTGTGCAGGCACAACTCCGAAATCGTACAATCGCCACACGATGCATACCGAGTTCATCGAGGAGTTCGTGGCCCGGCGGGTGTTTTAGTGAATGCGCGCTTGTGTTTTCGTGTGTATGTATGCATGTGCGTATGTGTGGGTATCTACAAAGAAAGACAGCGTTAAGCATTCGATCACGGTAACTGGATGGGGGACACGTTGAATCCGTGCTCCCTCCCCCTCCTCCACGAACCTTCGGCCGTGCATTTAAAGCAGCCGAAAATCGAGATTTAAAATCCATCCTGCTGCCCCTTCTCTGCATTACTTCCTTCCTCTCTGTCTCTCTCTCTCTCTCTCTCTCTCTCTCTCACTCTCTGCCTCTCCAGGTCCCTCGCTCGGTGTACATCCGTTCGTCGTCACGACGCGGTACTCGTTACGAAAATCCTTGAGCCTTTCCATCTCTGTGTGTATATAGGGTTCAAAAAAGAAATCGTGACAGGTCTTATCGCTAAGAATATTATTCCGACGTGTTTTAAATATTAACTTCTTTCAATAAGAAAAAAAAAGCATTTCGTATTTGAGCAGAAAAGAAAATTTTTTGTTTTTTTTTTTCCTCATAATTTCCTTCTTATAAACAAAGAAATTCGTAATTCATAAGCTATGCTTTAAAAGCATTTTAGTTAAAATTTGAAAAAATGTAAACAATCACGGAGCATTGAAAACCAGTGAGTTTTCGGCTAAGTGTCGGATTTTCCATAGATAAATTAGAGTGTATTAATCTGATATCGTAGTTGTTTTTGCTGATCCCAATTTCGAAATTGTCTTGGAAAAATTCTTCAAATTTTTTAAATTCTCTTAAAAAAACGTTTCTTCCACTTACTATAGTACTTATAAAACTTAGAGTAAAATCAATGATTATCTTCTATGCATATACATAGTATAATTAGAAAGTTTTAAGAAATTGGAATTCCAAATACATATTATAACTTTTTAAAATTTTTTATATAATAAAAGGTTAAGATGCATATATATATATACTGATTCATATCACAGTATAATCTGAATTTTTCCAAATCCTTAATTAATTATCGAAGTTCTCTTTTTTGCTAGATAAAGTATGTACATTAATTAAAAGTTTAAATATATATATATATATATATATATATATATATATATATATATACCTGTATAGCAAATTATATATTAAATTCTCCGCGAAACTGCTAATAGATTAACGCGATCTCGATTGATTTATCATCGTGTAGTCGGTAGTCCGCCTTCTTATTATAAATAAAAAAGATTTTCAGAAGGATTTTTCATCATTGCTGAAATATCATACTATTCGCAAATATTGGGCGAATGATGGATGACTGATCCATAATATTACTTTAAAATCCTTTCGTACATTAGCACTATAATTTGGATCGTTTCTCGAAACTTTAAAAATCTCGATAAAATTGATTTGCTCAATTAAATCTCTCAGGAGCAGCTAATCTTCATATGTACCTTTAGAATTTGATCTATGCAGACATTCACTCAACAGCTTGTACATTTTATCTTTTAAAAGTCTTCGCACAATATGCATGGAATATAATTATATTTATATTATTAATTAATTTGAATTAACGCCACTATCCCTCAGTTATCTTTATCCTTTATCATTATGATCTTATTTTCTTGTATTATATGCAAAGTTCGAAGCAATTATATTAAAACTGATGAATTTAAACTCTAAATTCTTCAAATTATTGATTTTTTTTTTAATTCGTAGACATAAATTTAAGTATCTCTTCGATGTTCTGTTTCAAGAGTTCGATGACTGGATTTTTTTATCACCTGATACTTTTAGTAAACCTTTACATACGGATCTCGAATCAACCATCTATTGAAATATCTTATTTTCACGAGTCTTTTAACGCTAATTTTTCACTAATGCTACCTGTTATAAATATTATAATAAAACAAATAAATAACTGACAGATTATCTACTTTGGCAATTTTACATCCCGAGCTTCGAGCTGTCATCATTTATTATAATATTTGAAAATATTAAAAAAATCCTATCGACAGTTATCTAACATATTTTCGATACTTTTTCTGCATCAATTTCGCTCGTGAACAGATGCGGCCGAACGTTTCCCAACTTCCGCATTAGCGATCCTCGTTTTATCACCGCGCTCGTTCGACTCTTTTTTCTAAAGACCAAGAGTTCACCATTATTATATACGACGCGACGAACTCGATCGGATTTTCTCTCCCCTTCTCCCATTCTCCCTCGGGCCAGTGCGCGGGGGAAGTCGAATCGCGATCCCGCGACAGCCTCATAACGCCGCCGCGGCGGCTCATATTTATACACAATACGATGAAAAGGCATACGCCCGGCACAATGTCCGGGCCGCCCGCGGCATTAGAAAAGGAAATAATACATTTAACCTCGCGGCTTTAGCGCCACAGATAGTATGTATATAGGAAGAACGTGGGAGGGGGAGGAGGAGGAGGAGGGGGGTACAGATCTATCTCGCCCGTTATACCGGTAGCGGTCTTTTGAGAAAAAAAAAGGCAGAAATTAGAAAAGTCCATAATCGAGCGGAAAGGAGCCTGCTGCGGTATATACAGTTGCCGCGCTCTATAGCTGCAGAGTCGGATCGTATCGGACGCCTCGCGATTTTCTCGCGATAGGAGCTGTGCAGCGCCGGGGAAGCGGTGGTGGCGACTGTTACAAGACACATACACACGAGCGCGCGCGCGCGCGCGCTCACACACACGGACAGAAGTAGTAGCGTACGGCTCGCTCGCTCGCTCGTGTAGAGGCTCTCCTATCTATATATACGTATTGCCTTGTGAGAAAGACACCCCGCGGAAGTCGTCGTCGTAGTCTTCGTCGCCTCCCCTCCCCCTCCCCCTCCGCTCCCCTCTCCATTCGCGATCCTGCTCCTCATATTCGCCATTGGCCGCGGTCGGCGCTTGACCCAAATTCACCGAGTTTCTCGACCTCCTCGCTCTCTCGCGGGCAGAGTCGAGGCTGCCCGGCTGCTGTCGCTGCTGTTACTGTTGCCGCCGTCACCGCCGCTGCACGGACGCTGCCGTATTATAGCATCCAACGCGCCGCCGCGTCGCTTATGTTGCCCCGGCGTGCACGCTGCGCGCCTCGCCGATTTGCAAAGGTGGCCAATTTGGGGCTCGTCCTACCTTCCTATCTTGCCTCATCATGTTGCTTCTTCTTCTTCTTCTTCTTCTTCTTCTTGTTCTTCTGTTTCTTCTGCCGATGTAGCCCCTTTTTCCCTCCCCCTTTCATCGTCTACCGAGTGTGCAGCATCGTTTCCAAGTAGAAGAAGATACCGCGCGCCACCTCCAGTTTCGGAGTATATTATACTGTATATATACCATACAGCAGTTCCTCGTTCTTTTTGTCTCGCGCCCATGAGCTTGGAAGCGAACTCGGAATTCATTCACGCGCTAATATTTACACGAATATATACATTCACACTTACATACATATATACACACCTGTATGCTCAGTGTATACATTTCTCTTTCGTATTTTTCCTGGCCTCATCTTCTTCCTCTTCTTCTTCTTCTTCTTCTTCTTCTTCTTCTTCTTCATCCTCTTCTTAATACTCTCTTAAAGTTGGGTTCACTCATGAATTCCGCTCCTGGATTCTTCCTTTGTGGCGCGCGTGAAAATTGACCGGCAGCTTGGAATACGGCAGCGCCACCAAGCGCATATATTGATAAAAGTCTTTGCCTTGTAAATATTATGCATTGATTATTGTGGATGGGGCTAGAAGGCAGCGCTGTACTTCTTATGATGTTATTATACACTTGGCCGCGGTTTAGCGAATGCATTATGCGGGACAGCGCGAAGAGTTTTCTGTTGTACATTGAGGAATTGTAGTATGCGCGCCTCGTTGAGAATATGTAAATGTTTTTCTTATGGTTCGTGTGTATTAATTTAGTATGAATAAGTGAATGATATAACATGACTATCGTCAATGGTGCAGAAATGCTTTAGCTTAAGAAAATTAATAAAGCTGTTGAATTCATTAATTAAAACACAGAAGGTCTGCATTCTAATTGCGCATTCTAATTGCGACCTGTCAAAACAATTACATTCGTAGGACTTTTCAGTGTTAAGGAGTAGAGATGAAAACTAATACGGTTTTCATATGCAAATATAATACATATAATTTCTAATAATTCATAATATGGCTCATTGATCTTATACGTATGTTATGGTCCATTACGATTTCCAGGACCAATTTGATCTTACTTTTGGTCAAATTGCTGATCGATTTAGCTCAATTATCCGCAAAGTCGTGGTAGGCCTTTGGACTATCTATAACTTGGGGAATCAAACATTGTGTATAACTGTACCTTTTTATGAGTCTTTTCCCAGGAATTCTATTCTTTAATGAATCACATTATGAAAGAAATTTAACTCTTTATCCTGTATCAATACATAATATCTGATCTTGTATAGCGGATTTATTTGTTTTTTCACTGTTTTTGTGTACTTCCTAACTAGGTATGCAGGTAAAGTCAATCTTATTACTTTTGATCAATTCCCTCACGGAACATTAAGTGCACGGACAATTGTGATATAATGATGGAATTAATTGATGATAGCTCATCACTGCCTATATGCATACAGATCGTCCTGAAATCTTCTGGTACTAAAGTCCTTGTATAAGCAACTATGGCTGTCATTTCTCCCTAAACTACCGAAATATAAAGCTTCCACTCATCTACTAATAAAC